>RJWH01000196.1:0-334620 GCA_004363575.1 Solenodon paradoxus | reverse complement strand
AAGGATTGTATATGCTGTTATTGTAAATAATGCACACCAAACATAGAAAAGCTAATAAAATAAAGAGTAGAAAACAAAAAGGAAGCTGAGGGGCAAATTTAGTGAGAGGATCTAATTTATCTCTAATAGCAATACATGAGAAAGACAACTGAGGAAGTATTAGAGAAACAACATCCAAAGAGGTAAGGCTGAGAATATTGTACTAAAATAGAAGTGACGAATCTTCAGATGTAAGTACACACATGGAATGGCAAGCTGGATAAGAAAATTAACTGCTATATTAATGCAGTGCAGTGGTATCATAGTAGTAGTGTGGTAATAAACATCAGCAATAGTTGGTACAAGTAAAGAAAAATAATTTCACTTTCAGAAATACATTGTGAGATATTCCCTTCTCCTTATCAGGCCCATTTGTTCCATTTGACAATAAATTATTAAATAAGACATTCAAAATTTCAAGTAGCAAACATCAAATATTATTAGTTTAATTTTTTTTCTTTTTTCCTCTTGTCCTTTCAGAGCTCAGTTTGAAAGAATTCAGTCAATCATACTTTTAAATTACAAAGAACACTGTCATCTCTGTTAGTCATTTTGTTTTTGCCTTTCGTGATCTCTATTCTCTTATTCCCCTCATCCCATAGCTAATGTGTTTGATCTATATCTTTAAATATAACTTTATAAAGTATTTAATGTATTCTGTGGATATTTCCAATTTAACTATACAGTAGTGTAAATATCTTTCTGATTTCTACTTTTCTTATCCAAACCTCTGATTTTAGGTCTTTAAGTATTTCTGGAACATGATCATTTATTTCAATATTTCATAGTGAACCACATTTACACATCTTAGTGATGAACAAAGGTTGCCACCAAACCTGTCACCAGAGATAATAATACCATAATCAATATTTTTATTCTCAACAACTCGTAAATCTAGTCTCACTCATGTCTGATTTTGGTATTTATATAAGATTTTTAACTTTCACTCTATAACTGGTGCTGAAGTTAAAGCTTTGAGAACTGCTGGAATAGTAAGAATGTATTTTGCACATGAAAAGGACATGAATTTTGTGGGGTCAGGGGTGAATTCTATAGACTGAATTGTGTGTCCCCTCCCTGCCCCAGAATTCATATATTGAAGACATAACCCCCAAAGGTGATGGAGTCTTTGGAAAATAATTAGATTTTAATGAGGTCATGAAAATGTGGCCCTCAATAAGGGATTAATGCCTTTGGAAGAGAATTTGCTTCTTCTTTCTTCACCATGTGAGAACTGTAAAAAGGTGGCTTGAAGAGAAGGTCCTTACCAGGGAACAAAATTTGATCTTAGATTTCCCAACAACCAGACCGAGAAATAAATTCTTTGTGTTTGTCACCAGGTCCATTGTATCTTGTTACAACAGTCAGAGATGATTAATACAATTTTTCCCCAAATTTCTTTGTATTGCATTAAGTATAACAACTTCTGTTCTTCATTTGGCAGATCAAAATTTCCTTTGATGGTTTTAAATTCATGCATCAATTTTTTTCTGGTTACTACCACACCCATTATTTATTATTTTAATTTACCAATATCCTCTAGCTTCCTAAAAATCAGGATAGATACTTTAATATATTTTATCTTCCTGTGAACTCCAAGCCTTTCATGGCCTTCTCACCCAGCAAGTTTTTTGGCTGTTGGTTTTGTTTAGTTTTTTCACTAGACTTAAAAAATTGTGTTTGGTATTAATAAGGACCTGTTTAACAACAACAACCAAAAAAACCCGAAAAATGAAAATCACTTTAAAACTTTAAAGAAAATGCAGGTGAATATTTTTGACCTTAGCATAGGGAAAATTCTTAAACCAAACCTTCTCCCCACCCTGCCACTCCAACCCAAAAAAATGTGACGTTTTTTCCATTTTCTTAAATAGGTAATGAAGGGGAGAGCAAAGCTCCAAGCGACTGGATTCTTTCTCTCAATGATCTGAATGTGCATGGCTAGTTCTGAAAGAATCAAATGAGGTTTTATTCAGAGAGAAATCTTGTCTTGTCCTGGCAAATTTCTAGACAATTTTGCCACGAAGACGTGGTGCCTTTATACTCCAGGTCTAAGCTCCGTCTAAATTTATACTCTGTGAGCTCAGACTCCTGCCAGCAATATGGGCAAATAAACTTGATCTTTCCCCCTCTGTTCTATCCTCTTCTTTATTAGGCAGACACAGGTTTTGCAGCAAGCAACTTGCTATGTGTTAAAACAAAAATCACTCTGGGAGCCTCTGGATTTGTGAACCAGGGGCATTCCGAGGAAATGACAAGCCCACAAAGAACATGAAACCTCTGAGCGCTACCCATATACCTTGTTCCTAGTAGCTCTTAATTGGGCTATTCATTCTCAATGAACTCAAGGGCTAACCTTTCCACAGATCTTACTGGAACGCACCCATCCTCCTTCACCTGAACAGTGGATTTAGTGTTGGTGCAAATGGTGTTGACAGCGACCCCAGCCACCTTCAGGTGGGAACTGCAATTCCCTGTCACCTCAGCAGCTGGCGGCCTAAGGCCACAATGTCTGCACTTGTGCCTGCGCCTGCGCAGTGGCAGAGGTTCAGTTATGCTGTTCCTGCCAATTGCCGTGGTGTTCTTCCTGAGTTGGATTCCTTCTTCTGTGGAGACTTTGAACTACACCACCTGCTAAAGCCGCTTAGACTTTGTTACCAGAGTATCTTTTCTTAAACCTACTATGAACTATCTATCGCTGAGTCAACTATGGCAGAGTGATACATTACTACTTCACTGTGAATTTTCATTCACATTGAAAAATGATGTCTATGTTCGCCACCAATCCTTCATCAACCAGAGTTATCTGAAAACGGAGTTGCAGGAAATAATTAATACAAAATTGAAATTGGCGAGATATATCCTTCAGACCCAATCAATAATGCAATGATGATGGGAGCTTTCCAGATTCAGGAAAAAAGAACCGATGCTTGACATTGATAAGTCTATGACAATATGAGATGTAGTTTTGCAGACATGTTTTATGTGCTGGACTCTTATGATGATGGTTATACAATCATCCACTGAGTATTGAAGAAGACTGAATTTAAGCTCATACTGAGCATATTCTAGAAAGTAGAGGTATTCGTTGTTGTGTCTGTGATGAATCAGAGAGAAAATTGTACCCTGCAGTAACTTTTGGGATATGGAATATATGAGTCTTGTAACAAGCAGTCAAGATTTTAGAAAGTTCTACTAAATGAAATAATAATAATAACAATAATAATAATAAACATTTTGTCAGAAAACCTCTAAACATAATTTTTAAAAATTTTGAAGCGCATCCATTGGTTGATGAAGATATTATGTTAAGTAAAGAAAACTGGGATAAGATATTAGCCCTTATTTCTGAAACAGCTCATGATGAATTTCACCAAAGCTTCCAAATGCATGACATTTCATTTAATTGTTGGGATCATTCTAAGGTCACCAGCAGAGGTCAGAATAACGTCAAAAATGGTGAAAGTGGGCCCTGGCTTGATTGGGAGATCATGTACCAGTACTGGTTTCCAAGCTGGATATTAGTACTAATAAAGGATTAAATCATTTACTGAAGACCCCTTTCAGTGTTTATCCTAAAATAGGTTACATTTTTGTGCCTATTGAGTTACAGAAAGTAGGCCAGTTTGAGCCACTTACTATTCCAACCATAAGTTCTATCTGCCATGATGGCATTTTTATTAGTGAAGATGAAAACAGGAGAATGAAACTGAATCTGATAGCAAACAGAATGAGAGATAAGAAAAAGACAAGTCTTGCTCTTTATGTAAAATATTTTAAACAGTTTCTTGAAAAGAAATCCTGAAAAGGAGACTGTCTCAAGAATGACACTAAATATAAAAGTTCTGATGATAACAAATCATCTTAAAACAAGGTGGACATCTAAAACACGAGTCATCTAAGAAATATGAAAGAATCCTGCAAATAACTTAATGCTCAAAGCAAAATTTCCTTTTCTCTCTTGCATTCTTTCTTTCTCTTTCTTTTCTTTTCTTTTTTCAGACCTGACCTAGAGTTTCATTGAAGATTGAATACAGTTGTATACAGAGTTCAATACCCAGGAACCAGAGGAGTTTTATCTTTTTGTCTTTTTGTTATTTTGTTTGTTTACATTACACTTTTAAGGATATTATATTTGCACCTCAGTCTGTATGCATTTCACACCACTAGAGTTCTGGTGAGCTCTGCCTCCACTTTGTTGCCTCTTTCCTTTCTTTGTTCCCTCACCCCTCCCACCACTGTGTCCTGTGAATTTTGTTGAAGTTTGTCTGTTTTGTTTCTTTATATTGCACATATGAGTGAAACTATCTTGCACTCTGTTCTGGCTTATTTCACTTAGTATAATCACCTCCAGTTTCATCCAGTTTGTTGCAAAAGGGAAACTTTCACCGTTTTTATGGCTGCATAGAATTCCACTGAGTATATATACACCACAATTTCTGTATTCAATCACCTGTTGATGGGCATTGAAGTTGCTAGTGGGAATTCTGCTGCTGTGAATATAGGGGTAAATGTATTTTATATTAGTGTTTATGCATTCTCTTGGTATACGCTTAGAATCAGGATTGCTGGATCAAATGGCAGATTATTTTTTATTTGTTTAAACTTTTTTATTTAAGGAAAGGTGCAGGCAAAAGAGAAGGCAAGTAGACAGGTAGGAAGAGAGAAGAAAAGAAAAATTTCTAATTTTTCTTTAGTTGTTCACTCTGGTTGTTCCCCCAGCCTGCGACTCAAACCCAGTATCGTATGGCCTGTGCTCCTTCAGAGGCAAATGAACTAATTACTGCTCCACCCCTATATTTTTGAAGCATCTATATACTATTTTCCAAAATGATAGCACTAATTTACATTCCCATCAACAATGTAGGAGGGTTCCTATTAAAGTTTACTTTTCTTTAATATTAACTATGTTAAGATTCCTGACATCACCAAAGGATGGTGCCAAGATTCCTGAAGTAGCAATAATGGGAAGAATGAATGCATTGCAAAAATAATTTAAATTTAATATTATACAAATATAATTCTAAGATCTCTGATATGAATTCTCAGTTATATCAATTGTCAAACATAGAAGTAAGTGAATAGTCATATGCCCAATACTTTTATCTTAGCTCATTAGATTGTCTCCATATTTCTGAAGTGAATATTTTAAGTGAATGAGGGCTTTTTCCCTAAATCTTGGGTACATGGGTTAATTGTCCCTGAAGTACGTATTCAGTCATTTCCTAATATTGCTAATTGATATTTGTATTGGTCATGCTATACACTACTGCCCATCTTTTGATAATCATTCTAAACAGGGCATATAAATCTACCCAAATGTCAACTCAAAAGATAAGAGCTACTAAATTAAATATTTGGAGCTCTTAGAGATTTTTTTACAAGTATTGTCATTGTAACTCTCAATATCTTTCCTCAGAGAACAACTTGATTAGTTTACCATAAAGAAATAGCTTAGAAAAAATAACCATTAGCAACATAAAACTTATAGTACTTGTCAAAATACTTGAATGTCCTATATATCTAGATACTTAAATTTAGTTTTAAAGTTTTATTTCCTCCATGCTTGATGTCGTGTGATAGTTTGAAGTGTCCGACTTCTTTTGCCTGATTTTATAACCAATCTAAGCAAAATTGTTCTTTGGTTTACATTCTGTCTTCTGAGAAACTTCCAGACTGGTACTTTCTGTGATTTATAATAATTTTCCCTTCTTTGCATTTCCTTTAACATTGTCTTCTCTGTAGCCATGGAGTCTTGTTTTATTTTGTTGGTTTTTTTAACCTTTTAATTATATAATACAAACTATATTGCAGGTAATACAGTAAAATGCCTTGCATTTCTTTCTTTTTTAATTTTCAAAGAAATATTGGAGTAGTGTGCAAAAAAGTCTCTGAGTTGTGTACATCACACACACACACACACACACACACACACACGCACACACACACCCAAGAGTAGATTTGAAAGGAAAAGCCATGAGTATAATTAGGTGAGATTTTAGCCCCACCTAGTGTCTTCTCAGAGGATCACATCTTAGATATGGAAAATTGTTCATATGGGCAAGACTCAAATTAAGCAACTAGAAAGGTTGAGCTCTAACTAAAAGCAGTCAAAGGAAGTCATACTGTATGTTTATTAGTTATTGTCCTAAAAAGGAACCTTCAAAATGAATCTATTCTTATATCTAGGGAATTTGACAAATATTTGCAGGGTCTATCGATAGACGCACTCATTAATAGATCAGCTTTACAAACAGGAAGTCGAGTGATAGAAACTGTGATTTCGTGGAAGTCGGAAATGAAGTAACACCTGAGAAAACAAAGTTCACACACCTCTAAAGATAAGCTTGCATATGCATATGTGAGATCACATTGTGCTTTTTGTGTGTGTGTGTGCAAGTGGATGATTTTAATACACCAATTTGGAATTAGGTTGAGATAGCAAAGACAAAAGAATTAAAGATAGAGGGACTATAACTAATACACTCAATATATTTGATTATGTAACTTTTGAGACAGGAGACAAAATAAAACAAAAAAACAGAAGTTGTCACTTTCCAACCAAGCATGAAAAATGGAAAGTTTTGCAGTTTGAAACAAGACCATATGTTGTTCAACCACTCCCATTTATGGAAGTCAAGGACAGACCCTCCTGTTAGGAAGTCCCCACTTCCTACTCTGCTATCAACATCACGCCAGGTGGCCTTATCAGCATTCCACCCTTAGCCACCCCTCCACCCCACCATGCTTGCCAGAGACTTCCCCTTAAGAACCTCTTTCCCCCAGCATAGGATAAATTGTTCTACCCTCTTCTCTGAAAGGAGCTTTCCCAGCCTGCACTTGGGACAATGGAGTCTCACTTAGAGCCCATCTGACTCCCTTGTCTCTGCCTCTTATTGTCAAGCTGGCTTACAACTATGTCTATACATGGAGATGAATTCACTAAATTAAGAATAATTTTATTACATTTTTTAAGAACAAAATATAATGCACTTACTAAATATATGTAAGTATATATTACATATAAGTATATATAATATATGTAAGTATAAATATATAAGTATATATAATATATAAGTATACCTCAAATTCAAAATATAAAGTATCTTATATCATGTTCTGATAATATAATAAAACTAGAAAAAAAGAATTTTAAATTTGTCATAGTTATTTTGGAATTAAGTATACACTTTACTAAAAGAAAAATAAAAGCTTATACTTAAAAACAATGAAAAAGTGAACATACAAGAGAAACTGGAGATACAGAAAAAGCAAAAATGAGAAGAAATTGCACCTTCAAAATGCTCCATTATTTAAAAGGAAAAATAAGAAAATTGACATTTACCTTACATTTAAAAATAAAGAAAAAAAATCAAAGAAATGGGGAAGAGACTGTAGTAAATATGAAAATGACTTGTTTTAAAATATCTTAAGAAAGATAATATAAAACAAAGACATACCTATTTGCGTCTGTTTAGAGGGACCAAATACAGTATTATTTCAACATCATCCCAGCAAAGTTTGATAAGTCTGACTGCTTCATTAATCCAAATCAGAAGCAATTCAACATTTCTAATCAAAGTTCCTCATTTTGATATTTTACCTATTTTTGCAAAGAGGTTAGAAAGGCCTGCCAAACTTTTTCTATATCGGGTATAGAAGTAAATATTTACATTTTGTGAATTGAATGACATCTGGTATCTGTCCCAACTAAATCATTTCATTGTTGCTAAAATGTAGCCATTAACAATAAGTAAGTGAGTAGGTATGGCTGTGTTCCAATACAACTTTGTTTATGAGAAACAAAAAGAATTAGGGGGTGAAATTGTCCTAAGAACTATGCTTGCTGACCTTGGATTAGAGTAAATACTGATTCCAGTAAGTGAATAGGTGCCATTGATCTGTGAATATCAAAGCATTTTTTAATAAAAGTGAAGATGATATTCATTTGAGAATAATTATAATAAACTAATAACAGTTACTATTACGCTTCAGTTTGGTGGGGCCTTCCTGAAGGTCACTTTATACAGTGTTTTCCATGTAATTTCTAATTTAATATCCACACTAAGCATGTAAAAAAGGTACTGATATTGCTGCCCTTTTCCCAATAAACCAAGTGGGCTTTAGACACTTAAAGTACGTAACCAATGTTCTGATAGAAAAGTGGCATTTTGAAACTTAATGTCATATCTTCTGAGTCCAAGTTCTAAACCACTCATAGAAATATTTAGAGGTTAAGGTGCCATGTATCCTGAATGGGAGAGCATGTGGATGCAGGAAGCTGTCTAGCTATGTCCTTTTTTCTATGAAGACACTTCCACTCCATTTCCCAGGAAAGAGCACTTTCTTCCATCTTCATTCTTCACTTTTTCCAACATTTATTTTGTCCATGGTAGAAGTTGTAAGCATTCCTAATAGATTCTTAACCACATTAGCATTATACGCAATCATTATAACTTAGGCAGCATGGACCCAGCTCTCTCTTGTCATTTGGGAGAAAACTGTGTCCTTTCACAGAAAATGCTTGCTCTTGTAAATTCATGTAAAGTGCTAAAGACACAGGGGATTTGAGGGGCCAAGTTTGTTCACCTGTAATGTGATGAACTAGTCAGAGACTTGAGGATCTAAATCTCTTGACTCAAAATAAAGTAAAAAAGACGTTATTATATACTCTTCAATCCAGCTTTACTAGTTACAAAATATGAGCCTACTTTAATGCTCACTGGCTCCTTGTCTGACTTCAATTGGTTAAATTTCCAAAGATGGGAAGAGTAATTAATTAGGCACACTCAAATTTTCTCACAATAGGAACCAAAGAATTATAACACAAGCCTGAGGCTACTTGAGAGCAAGTTCAGGTTGTTTCTGGAATATTATTATCTGCCTAGAGGCTACCCCAAAAGCAGAGTAACTCTTAAACCTGCTGAATTCCTCTCAATTCAACAACTATTTAAGAGAACTCCTTAAATGATAGCCTGTAATGAAGTTAATAGAAGACTAACAAATTAAACTCTGATCATGAAACAGGCTGGAATTGAACCTAACAAGATATCGTGAAATTGCAAAGATCTGTGGAATGAATTACAAGGGTCAATGGTAGCTAACACTTTAATGAACAGTTTGACATAACGAAATTCAACTACAAAATAAAGATTGGTATAAGAACAAGTACATAGAAGGAAGGACAGTTACCAATATTCTCTGTTTTCAGGGAATTCGAATTTTCATCTTCGTGTAAGAATTTAATTCTAATACAAAGATATATATTTTAAGCCAAGAATAGAGTGGCAGATCAATATGTTATTGAGATGAGGAAAAAGTTCCTTTCTCTGCATTTTAAATGAACATTTTAAATTACTACTTTTAGGTGTTAGATTTAAGAAATCTTGACCATTGTCAGAACTATGCTTTCATACAATCAGACAGAAATAATAATATTCTCTTGATATCGTTTAGTGAGATCACGGCCTGTTAGTTTGTACTTTGAAGCTATGAGGAAAGCAAAATTTGAGTTGTGAGAATTCTCTCTTAGTAAGTGTGGGCGAGAGGGATGTCTGGCAGGTTGAGATTTTTTTCCTTAAATTACTTTAAAGATTAAAACTTGTTAAGCACACATATTTAACAAGCACAGTCAGAAGACACTTTGGAATTATTCCTGGTTTATCAACACAGCATCTATAATAATACATAAAGAATATAGATTTTTCTTCCTGGTCTGTCATATTTGAATGTGAAATTATACCAAGATATGAATTCTGTTCACTCTTATTTAAATATACATTCAATTAACCTTTAGAAAGTTTCTAACCAATAAATATATGGACTAGATATATAATAAATAGGAAACAATAAACATCTAACTGAATGACTTTTATGTAGTAAAAGTTGAATACCAAACTGACATATGCTTGGACATAGCATTAACTCTCAGTAGCTATATTTTCCCTTTGATAATCTTAAGCAATGGAACTTTTAAAATATTCCTAAACAAATTAAGCATGTAGCTATACCAATGTCTACATGTATTTACATTTACATGGTCTCTTTTCCCTTCTCCCACTAGCAGCCTCTTAATCCTTTAGGGATAAGTCAATTCTGTAAAGCAAAGCTATATTGAAAAAAAAAAACAAAAAAACAACAGCAACTAAATTTCTTTAACTTTAGAGTGTTCCAAGAATTGTTTTAATTCTCTTTTCTCAGCAACAATGAAAGAATTGACTCTTTGTGGTCAATCAATACTAGTTTTTGCTCCTTTGCCAACCTTAAAACAAACACCCCCCCAAAAAAAAAAAAAAGATAAAGTTATGGTGTACTTTAGGGAAATTAGATTCCTATTGCTTTAATAGCAAATGATTACAAACATGTGGCTTAAAACAATCCAAATTACTCATTATAAAATGGAAGCCAAGTCCTAAACTCAAGGTCAGAGGGGCTGCCTTCTTTCAAGAGCCTCTAGAGAAGAATCTGTTTTCTTTCCTCTTCCAAAGCTTCGGGAAATTTCTTCCATTCTTTGACTCATGGCCTCTGCTGCATCCATCTTTAAAGACAGTGCAGCATTTTTAAAACCTCTCTGACTCTGGCATTATGGGGGGAAAAGGCCTGCTCACCACTTCCAGCAGCCATGCAGAAAGCCATAAAAACCACCAAGCTAGCAAAATCATAAAAATATCCTGTGACCTGAGCTTGCTGGAAAGTTGCCAGAAGACAAAGAACTTCACCCACATGAAACCCCTCTCCTAATTTACATCCCTCTCTTCCCATGCTTGCTCTAACCTATATAAGTGTGCTCTAACCTATATAAGTGTGCCCTAGCTGGAAGCCTGTGATCAGCTTTTGTGGGAAGAAACCCTGCTGAGCCCGTGAATAATAAATCTGCCTAAAATACTTCCAAAAGAGTGCCCGCTTTGCTTATCCCAGAGAGCCATAACATTTGGTGTGTTGGCCGAGAGATCCCAACCACCCTGGTTTTTTAGTCCACCAGTGTGGAAAAATGGCTTGCATCAAGCCGGAAAGGAAGGCACAGGGGCAGGAGTGCCCTGTGGAACTTTCAACGGAACCATGGTCAGCCATCTCACATCAGTCCTTAGCGGTGGACACTACCAGACTCTCAAACAGAAGATCAGGCACCAGGCTCCAGGAACGGATGCTGGATAAGGTAAAATCTTGAGATTTCAGACCCAGCCAGGCCTGCCCCTCTGGGAAGAAAGGGAGTTTGATCACCTCTGTGTTGTTCCACGGTGCAAGCTACCAGATGTGAAAGGATCGTCACAATGGTTCTCTAGTGACCTCACACTGCAGGGTGGTGATTCACGGCCAGACAGGCATCTGAGTAGGTGGCTCTGTGGAACAGTCATCCCCCTTTGTCTGCTGCAACACTGTAAAAGGGAGAGCATGGGGGAAAAGTCACGGTAAACGTGCAGTTGTGAACTGCATGTGAAAAAAAAAGAAAAAAAGAAGGGCAAGCCGAATCTGTAACTCCATGTTAAGGATTGGTTTTAAGAGCTGAGTTGGTCAGGCTGGGGTGTGGGGCAAGGTTAAGTGAGGCACCGGGACCCCGTCCATGCCTGAGATGTTCCTTCCCAGAGCGCCCTTCCAGGCAAGCTTTCTCCCCTCTCCCTCTCTCTCGTGGAGATTGGGGACCAGTGCAGCTGCAGCAGCTATGGCAGCGGCTCAGGCTGAGCCCTTGCCACAGTTTGCCTGAAATGCACCGGCATCACAGCACCTCCACTCTGCCTTTCTCCCTTCTCCCTCCCTCTAGCAGAGTTTAGGGGCCAATGCAACTGGTGGTGGCTCTAGGCACATGTGCACCCCAGCACATACACACGTTTGTCCCGCCAAACTTCCCTCCTCCCCGCCCGGGCGGGAGGATTCCCCCCTGCTTCAGGAGCATATTCTGGGCCACAGTTCTAAGCAACACAACACCTCCCCCAACGAGTAGCTGAGAAAAACCTTGTAGGCTTGGCTGGGATTTTCAGGTGATTGTGGAATTAAATTGTGTCCCAGAGAACTCTGCATTAGAAAGGCCAGCCTGTAGGGTAAGATGGCCTTAGATCTCCCCACAGTGAGGGCTGTTTACAAAATTGTAACAGGAGACCCGGGTCACCCTGATCAGTTTCCATATATGGACCAGTGGTTAGAAATTACCCAAGTTAAGTCTCTGTGGGTCCAGTCCTGCATTAGTGCTCGAAGACAGTGTAAGATTTTAGTCAGCCAAGAAAGAAAAACAGACATCTGACATCAGCCAATCAAAGGCCCAAGCCACCAACAGCCACGGAAATGGCCCTCCTGTGAAGCCAGGTGTTCTTAATGGGCCCCTAAAAGAGTGGGGGTCAGTCTTTTATTATTAACCTTTCACTATGACTGATCTCCTGAATTGGAAGCACTATACCACATAATCTGAAAAGTCTCAGTCCATAATTGGCTTTCTGCAATCAATCTTAGAGACGCAGAGGCCACCATGGATTGACTGCCTCCAACTCTTTCTCACTCTCCTCAATACTGAGGAGTAAATGAGAATTATGACACAGGCTAGAAAATGGCTTCAGAGTCAGGCCCCAATGGGCACCGTAAACACAGAAAATTGGGTAAAAGAAGCCCTTCCAGATGACGTCCCCCATGGGACTCTAGCACTCTAGGAAGGAGACTGACAAGCAGCTGAGGAAAAAGAAAAAGTAAACCTTCTAGAAGCTGCCTTAGGACACCCCCTCCTGCCATGGAAAAGTTAGATTACAAGACAGGAGCCAGAGAACAAGGGAAGAAGATTTCATTAGGTTAGAATCAATGTACATACTGCAAGAAAATGGGGCACTGGAAAAATGAATGTCCAAACTGTCATAGGAGGGAAACCAGGTTCTTTCAAATTGCCTAGCCGATACTGGCCCCAGCCACTGAAGCAGGTCTGATGATGCTAGCCTTGGGAAAACAGACTCTGATTAGGACAGACCAGGCTCTTTCCAAGGAGGCCCCCGTGAGCCCATAGTCAAAATGAAAATTGGAAGCCAGACTGTGAACTTTATGGTCAATATGGGGGCTGAATACTCAATTGTTACTCACAAGGTCTCACCCCTCTCAGAGTGGGAGGCCGCTATCATAGGGGCTGCTGGAGCCAGGACCCGCAGACCATTCTGTGGGGGCAGGTGCTGCATGGGAGGCCGCCAAGTAGTTCATGAGCTCTTGTGTAGCCAGACTGCCCAGTACCTCTGATGGGCAGAGAACTTCTGGTTAAACTAAAAGCAGAAATGGCCTTCACCCCAGACAGCTCAGTACAACTGTGTTTCGGCAAAGAAACCAGAGAAAAATGACTACAGCCCAGTCCAGGACCTAAGGGCCATCAATGAAACAGTCGTCACTCTACATTCAAAGCTGCCAGACCTGTATACACTGCTAGGACTTATACCTTCAGAGGTGGAATGGTTTACTTGTTTAGACTTAAAGGATGCCTTTTTCTGTCTTCGACTGGCACCCAGTAGCCAGCCCCTGTTTGCCTTTGAGTGGGAGAACCCAAAAACAGGGGCTAAAGAACAATTCACTTGTACCAGGCTTTCTCAAAAGTTCAAAAACTCACCACACTTGTTCAGTGGGGCACTAATATCTGACCTGTCCAAGTTTCCAGGTCAGGATTTAGGATGCATCTTACTCCAATATGTAGATGACCTCTTATTAGCTAACCCCACTCAAGCTCAATGCTTGGAAGAAACAAGGCCCTATTGCAGCTCATGACTGAAACTGGCTACTGGGTCTCTGAGAAAAGGGCTTGAAAGAAGTCAAGTACCTGGGCTTCTGAATCACCCAAGGGAATCGGGGTTAAGGACTGAGAGAAAGCAGGCAGTATGTGCCATTCCAGTTCCCACTACTCAGTGGCAGACCCAAGAGTTTCTAAGAGCAGTAGAATTCTGTCACATCTGCATTCCAGGTTTTCAGAGCTGCCAAAGCAACTATATGAAGCCCTCAAAGGATAGGAGAAGGCACCCCTTGATTAAGGACCTGAACTAGAAAAAGTGTTCACCACTATAAAGGCAAAACTCTCTGAGACACCGGTCTTGAAACCCCCAGATGTGACACAGCACTTTAACCTGTTTGTACATGAGAACAACAGGTAGCTATGGGAGTACTAACTCAAAAA
Source organism: Solenodon paradoxus (assembly GCA_004363575.1). Lineage (NCBI taxonomy): Eukaryota > Metazoa > Chordata > Mammalia > Eulipotyphla > Solenodontidae > Solenodon > Solenodon paradoxus. The sequence continues at coordinate 320,459 of RJWH01000196.1, read as the reverse complement.
TTTGGGCCTGGGCAGAAATCAATAGCTTACCTGTCAAAACAGCTTGACTCAGTTGCTCAAGGATGGCCACCCTGCCTAAGGGCTTTGGCAACTACAGTCTTACTGATTAAAGAGGCAGGAAAGCCTGCACTGGGATAAAACCTAGATGTTAAAAGTGCCCTATTCTGTTATCATGCTCATGGATGTCAAGGGAGAGCACTAGCTATAGCTCATGCCTGGGTGAGTCAGTACCAAGGGTTTCTGTGCAAAAACCCATGGGTGCAACTGGAAGCAATAAAAACCTTAAACCCCACCACCTTCTTGCCTGTTACCATGGGGACCCCAGACCATCACTGCCTAGAGTTTCTTGATGAAGTCTGTTCTAGCTGACCAGACTTAACAGACAAGCCCCTGCAAAACCCTGACCTCCTTCTTTGTACAAATAGTAGTTTCATAGATGAAGGCAAGAGACATGCTGGGTAAGCAGTTATGTCGGACTATGAGACTAAAGAAGCCTTGCCTGAGGGATGGCCAGCTCAGAGAGCAGAACTATGGGCCCTAGTCAGGGCATTAGAACTCAGCAAGGATAAACGCGTCGACATCTTCTCACCGACTTGTGCTATGCCTATGCCACTCTGCATGTACACGGGGCTATAGACGTATGGAAAGAGGACTTTCAATAGCAGGAAAAAAAATAAATTAAAAATCAAGAAGAAATCTTAAAACTACTAGAAGTAGTCTGGGAGCCCAAGGAAACAGCAGTCATACACTGCAAGGGGCACCAGAAAGGAAAGGACTCAATATCAGAGGGAAACTGCTGAGCAGATATAGGAGCTAGAAAAATGGCCAAAGAACAAACAGTACAGTCAAGGATCATGCTAGTCTCAGAACTACCTACACCCCTGACATACAAGTCCCAAGAAAAGGAATGGACAAAACAGGAAGGAGGAAAGATAACAAAAAGAAGGATGGTGGGTGCTTCCAGACACAGGATATGTGACCCGACTGCTAGACTGCCATCCCTCTGTCTTAATGATGCAGCACTGCCTCCTTTGTGCACAGAACACCACCAGACAGTGTCCTGTTGGACCAGCAGGAATTCAATGTAGACTCCCTTTGAAGATTTAGAGATAGATTTTACTGAGATAGGTCCAAGCAGAAGGAATAAATATCTCTTAGTTTTTTTTATACACCTTCTCAGGCTGGGTCAAAGCATATCCCACCCATACAGAAAAGGCCAGAGAGGTAACCAAAACAATATCCCAGGATGCGGGATGTCATTGACTATAGGATCAGACAATGACCCGGGCTTCATAGCAGAGGTAGTGTAACAGGGAGCTAAGACTCTAAATATCCGATGGGGCTTGCACATGGCCTATTGGTCCCAGAGTTCAGGAAAAGTAGAATGCATGAACCAGACCCTCAAACACGCTATGGATAAGTTATGTCCAGAAAGTAGTCTACCCTGAACAGACATACTGCCCGTAACCCTCCTACAGGTATGAAATGTCCCTAGAACCAGAATAGGGTTTTCCACCTTTTGAGATCCTGTATAGTAGAACCCACCCCCTTAAATAGACTGAAGGGGGAACTAAAGGAATTGGAAAGCTTAGAAATTCAGAAACAACTTCCAAGCCTTTGAAAAATAATTCAGAAAATCCATAAATGAATGATTAATGGATTTCCAATCTCCCTCGGGACCCCAGTGCACCCATTTAAACCAGAAGACTATGTATGGGTGAAACACAGGAAAAGAACCCCTTCAACCTACCTGGAAAGGACTTTATCTTGTCATACTAACTTCTCCCATAGTCCCTAAAGTTACAGGACTGCATGCCTGAATCCATTAATCCTGAGTAAAGAATACCCACCAGAGCATGGATCGCCCAACCAAAGGAGAGACTCCTCCAACCAGAACTCCACCTGGACTGTCCAGCAGTTGTCTTCCACACATCTCAGGATGACGCATAATCTGCCAGAGGTTTAGAGGAGCTGATGACCCACTAGGAGACCCTGTGTCTATTTCTGTTCATTGTTCTTATCTTATTCTGGGCCTTACTCCTCCCATTTGCCTTTGTCATCCAGTTCTGCAGACCTCTTGTGTGGAATCGCTGCCTGTCAGCTTATATAGATCATTGGCATAATTAGGCCTCAGTTCTTCTTCTTAGGAAAGTCTGTAGGGGAGACATTAGGAGTTAAATTTTATGATGCACTAGACAGACCAAAGCGAAGCATAGGCACTGGTCTTTGACTGTTGATGCTAATGGATGGGGCAATGAATGACCCCCTGAAAGAATAATTCAGATCTATGGTCTTACCACTTGGACACAAGATGGCAGTTGGGGCTACTGAACTCCCATTTACCTCCTGAATCTGTTAAAAAGATTACAAGCAGTAGTAAAGACAATTACTAACCAAATAGCTACTGCTCTAGACTTTTGGCAGACCAGGCTACCCAGATGAGAGCCGCAGTCCTCCAAAACCAATTGGACTTAGATTACTTATTGGCAGAAGAAGGAAGAATTTACACTAAGTTAAATTTGACAAACTGCTGTTTACAAATAAATGGTAATGGGAAAATAGTTAAAGATATTGCCAGAGGCATGTGAAAAATAGCCCACATCCCAGACCAGAATTGGGAGTCCCTCTTTGACTCAGAATGGTTCTCTTGGTTTTCTTAAATCAGAAGATGAGCAGGACTGCTAACTATATCTTCTTCCTATATTCGGATGATCCAAGATGCCTCAACCCCACTACAGCCCCATTCAGCCGGAAACAGAATGATTGGCGCCCCTTTTCCCATCTTTGGATCCATTAAAGCTGACTTTCGATCAGTGTGAGAAACAAGAGGGGGGAATGTGGGGGGAAAAAGCCTGCTTGCCACTTCCAGCAGCCATGAAGGCAGCTATAAAAACTGCCGAGCTAGCAAAGTCATAAAAACATCCTGTGACCTGAGCTTGTTGGAATGTTGCCAGCAAACAAAAAACTTCCCTCATTTGAAACCTCCTCCCCATCCTCCTCTTCCTGAGCTTGCTCTAACCTATGTAAGTGTGCCCTAACCGGAAGCCTGTGCTCAACCTTATGGGAAGGAAACCTGCTGAGCCCGCACATAATAAATCTGCCTAAAATACTTACAAAAGCGTGCCCATTTGTTTTATCCCAGAGAACCTTAACAACATCCCTGGTTCCTTCTTATATGAACCCTTGTGATTAGATTGGACCTACTCTGAAAATCCAGGATCGTGTCCCCATCATGCGATCTTTTACTTAATCACATTTTGCCAGGTAAGTAGGACATGTTTTGAGGACTGGGACACGGGCACCTTTGGTAGGAGAAGGGGCAGATGCTATTCTGTCTACTACAGTAACATTTAATTATTTATCCGTTTTTCCCAATAATTTTATTTCACTTAAATATTTGTTTGATTTTTATTCATTTGTCAAAATGAAGAATTAAAGAAGAAATTCATGCCACCATTATCTAGAGCAATTAACATTTTAATATTTAACAAGGCATTTTTCTCAACCAAAGTTATTGTCTACTACAATAGCATTTAAAAATTTGAATCTAAATTTAATGTGGTCTAGAAAAAAGAAAGAAAATAATAGAGATAAAAAAGACAAAGATCCTTTTGGAAACAGTTTAAGTTTCTTCTTTGTCGCAAAAACTATAATGAAAGGGGCTTATATAAGTCCAGTGAGTTGTTAAATGGGAATTAGAAGCTAACCTTTTTTTGAGAGTAATTTTTAATCTGTTCTGTGAGATATTTAACATTTAACATAAGATATTTAAAGTATTTAACATTACATTTATAAATTGATTTATAAATGTAAATTGCCTTTCTTTTCTTATTATGTGCCTTGTCTCTTCCACAGATATGGAGGGGGAAGTCAGAGAATAAAGCAGAGTAAGAAATTTACACTTCATTTAAGATATTTTATCAAAGGAATCTCTGACCAGATTGATGATTATATTCTAGACTAAGCTTTACATCTTCATGTATAAATTATGATGTGTCTAGTTACTAGTATTTTCCTCTATAATCTATCTACAAATTGTTCTTCTTAACACATGCTATTTATTGATCCCTTTGTTGCTTCAACCCTTTAAATCATATCACTCGGAGGGGCTAATTTAGTGGTTAATCAATTCTATAATTCATTAATCCCTCTAATATTTCATTGGCCATTTTCTTGAGTTTATCTAGGTACTGGACCAGAGTGTGCGACAAACACAAAAAGATATAAATATGTGCATTTTCACAGACTTTTCTGAGGTCAGCACCACTGAGAATTATTTTTCTGCTTGATGATAAAAATTATAAAAAATGGACACAAATTTTTGGTTCAGACAGGGGCTCAACCATTTACTATCTCTACTTTTTTTTTAAAATACCAACTCCTTTGTATTTACATATTTCCTCAATAAAATAATTTCTTAGCCCTTACTAATTTTTTTAATGTAAAGCAGCCAATCCATGCAAAGTGCTGAAACCAGTACCTGACTCATTAAGAACCCCTGGGTATGGTTCCAGCTCCTCATGGTAGTCTCTTTGGGATTCTTGAACCCTGAGTAAACATTTCACAGAGTCTGAAGCATTCTCCAGACTTTATTCAGAGATCAGATATGAGAGAGAGACCTAAAGAGAAAGGAGGATAGCTTATGCACATAAGGGCATCAGAATAGAGGATAGGAACTCACATTGCTACATGCCCCTTTTCTGACCTGGCTTTTTAAGTTAGTAGGGAAGACTAGATCAGCAGTGTTGATGAGATAATGTTCAGAAATTTCAGAGGAGGAATACACTGCGCATCCAAACATTTTGTCTCCTTCATGGTGAGTCCAGTGTTATACAGTGTCCCTTCACTTTCTACTTTCCATATGGAGGGCTTGCATAATTTAGTTGCTCACAATATTTAGGGTACTGAATTGTGTAGCAATTCTTTTGGGACCAGTATACTAGAGATTAGCCAGCCAGATTGTATGAAGCAATCTTAAGGCATGCAGCTTGATTATGGTGTTATATTTGGGACTTAAAACTAGGACAAGGAAGAGTGTCAGTCACTGCTGGACATGTACTGAGGACAAAGAGATAAAGCCCACCATACATTCCCCTGTCTTAGCAGATGATAACCATTGCTATTCCCAGTCCTTACTTATTTCTATAAGGATTACCTTCTAACCAAAGAGCCCCATACTTATCCTAACAGTGAGTAAAAGAGAAAGTTTGAGAAGAGAGGCTAGTAGGAATTTGGGCTAGAGTACAGAATTTGAATTGGAAGACAAGAAAGGAAAGAGATAAAAATAGATATGATAAGGAGGTATAATTTGAATATTGAAAATGAAAAATATATGGAAGTAACATTTAAGTAACTTTTAAACCTAATTAAAATCTGAGGCTGTAGGATTTTTAAGAGAAAATAGTAGAGATTAAACTTGCTTTTATTTATTTTAAGTTTGACAGATAGTTCCCTTTCATTTACTCAACAAATTATTAATGAGCTAAAATCATGCATCCTATCCTGTGCTAGTTGCTTATGATAGCCATAAAAAAACTAACTAGGTTCTTGGTTGCATTTAGGTTTTGTTCAGGAAGAACAAAAAATATTAATTGAATAATGAGACATGTGTATTAAATTATTAATGTTTCCATTGCTGTAATTGTAATAGCAGAGAAGTCTGATCTACTTAGGATGGTCAACAAAGTTGTCCATGGGATCTGAAAGAAGATTAATGCAGGTAGCCTAGCCTTTCTAAGAAATGAAATAAGAAATGAACTGAGGCACTTTAAGATGGTCTCTAGACTGAAAGGGACTAGAAGCATAGAAAAATATCAAACTGAGCAGGGTCATGAAAATCTTAATAATTACTTTGGTCTTTGTGTTTGGGAGAAATTGATTAATATGTTTTATACGGTGAAAAGATTTCTCTTCAATCAAAGGCTTCTTGAATTAGAGGAGGATATTTAGGTGGACCACTGAACCAATGCTGGTGAACTAATTCCTAGTTGATTGTAGTTAGGAATAAAGATAAATGTGGATGAGTTTATGGATTTAAAAGTCATTTAAGATGTGCCCTGGTAGAGTAGCCATCTTGGAAGGAACACAACCCATGTACATCCCAACGTCCAGGAGTTCACAAGAGTCCAGGGGGAGCAACTAATGAGAATAACTAAGTAAAGACAAAATAAAACGCTTCTTCCTCCTCTCTGTTTCTGCCTGCCTTCCTGCCTACTCACCTTCATTCCTGTCTGAGAATTTCCTTGAAAAAAAAAAGTCATTTAAGAGTGAATCAACACACTCCGTTGGTAATAATGAAATAAACGTTAAGAGCAAGGAAATGAAAAAACATGCCTTGGAATATTCCTATATTCCCAAGTGTTCAGCTTGAAAGCAACTGTGATCCTGAGAAGGATGAAGAGGACTAGAAATTAGTACTGCGTAATTTTTGACTCTGACAATTTACTGTAAAAGTGAAAACATTTGTTTAGGCAAAATCATTATCCTAGAGATGAACTAACAATACTAATTAACTATGAACCTTCAATATTGAAGATTGCTATTGGAAGGCAAGCAAGGTGACAAGACTTGAGGTTTTTTGAGGGAAAAGTTTATCAAGATAGAAGACAAAATATTCGGTGTACGTTTTTTCCTTTTTTATGTTTTTGTTTTAATACAAAAGAAAGTCAAGGAAACTTTGCAAAATTGCAAACTAAACAGTATTATTTTCAACCCAACCTGCATGGAAACCCAATTCCTACAACAGTAGATTTTTCTTGGTTAGAAAGAGATGGTCAATAAAAGACATACCTGGATAAATTTAAAATTATTATACTGCCCTGCTGACTGAGACTGGAGACTTGAATGCTGCTATAGAATCTGAAGATAGTTAGGATTATTTTCTACGAGAGACCAAAAATGTGTCAGAAATTCTGTGCAAAGGAGAGAATATGTATTTGGACTAAAAGAACAATAAGCTCTTAGCATCAGGGATGACAACCACTGTAAAAGCACAAAAATGCTGCCAATTATGTAAAATTCAGTCATTGATAAAAAGCATTTCAGCAGAGAATATTGTCATTACAATAGAGAAAATAAAGTAACTGGAATTTATACAAAGACTTTACAACTGTTTAAATAAGAAGGGTGGAATAATCTGCCTATGAGTTTAAAGAAAATTATACTATGAGTTACAAATCAAGGAGTCAATATTTTGGAAGATCAGTATAAGTTGAACCAAGATGTGGAGGAATGTTTTAGAAACTGTGTTATAATCACATACCTATTAGGCATCTTGACCATTTGCTAAGCATAGGGAAGAATGAAGAAAAACATGAGATTTGTCATAGGATTTTAGGACTAAGAAAAAAGAAGTAGGCAAAGTTGAATAACCAGATGTCATGCAAATAAACCTTAGTTTTTTGAAGTACGACACCACCAAAACCCTGGTGGGCTGTTTCCAAAACCCTATCTCTATGATCACCACAACAAGCCTAGGAGATGAAGAGAACTTTGTATTTTTCCCATAATGTAGGTTGATTATAAAATAGATTTCTCTGATCACTTAGGGACCTATACCATTACATTTCACGGAGCTCTCCTTGAAGAATTAGTGATTTAGTTATGAATATGCTGAGTAAACTGGCAATTTTCAATATACTTGCATGAGTACTCAAAAAGGCATATGAACAGGGTGTGATGAGCACAAAAGTGATTCATCTTGTTGGAACAATTTATAGACATTAATTCAAAGGAGGTCGTATTAAAATTATATTTTTATTTTATGTTTATTAAAGATATATGTATATATAAATGATCACATATTGATATAGAAGAGTACATTTTTAATATATATTCAATGAATTTTTATAACATGGATACAGTGCAACAATACAAACAACATGCAGATAAAAATACAGAAACTAGTCAGAACCCAAGAAATCCCCTTTGTGTCCTCTTTAACATCTTCCCCACAAGAAGCCACTGTCCTGACTTTTATCACCATAAAATTGTTTTGTCTAGAAACATAGTCCAAAAGTCTGTTCTCTTTTGTATATATCTTTTTGAAGGAAGCAGGCAGAAGTTCTCTCCAGGCAGAAGTTCTCTCATGATCAGATAACAAAGGATTGCAGTCTGTGAGATATCCTGAGGCAGAAGGTGTAGTAGCTAATGTTTATCATCTTTCCTTATTTTTCATAAATGCATTATCTCATTGTAACACAGCCCTGTAAAATAAATCAAGGAGCCTAGATCAAGGTCATTGCCCTTCAACCAGAGAGCAGTGTCCCATGTGACCCCGCTTTTCTAGATGTATGTTTGTTTTTCTCTAGGCTCCTATAGCCACTCTCAGGTACCCCTTTGAACAGTCGCATGGGCTGTGGCAATCTTTTTAGCTAAATATTATGATTTTTGAGATTCACCCAAAATGCCATATGTAATTAATTTGAATCTATCATAATTTTTGTATCCATTTATACAACACCAAAAGTATAAAATGTTCATTTAAGATAGGTGCAAAATCAGTGACCTATTGTTGAATTTCTAGGAAATTCATTCCTGCTCTTCCCCAAAGAGTATCATAAATAGTTAATTTAATGTAAGAGAAAATATAAATATTAAAAATATATTTGCTGGATTCATAATTACTCAAGTAAAAGGAAAAACAGAACAAAATTGGGAAATGGGAGAAAATTAAAAATCTAGAACCAAAATATACCAATGATATAACATTAAGTGAAGGTAATTTTCATGCTGGATAAAATATACCATTTTTAATAATAAACATACATTAAATATAAGAAAGTAAAAAGATACAAAAGGTTAAGCCTTATAATATTAACCAAAGAATATACAGCTTTACTAAATTCATTCAAAAATAATTTAAATCAAGAAGCATCACTAGAAATAAAGATAACATTTTGTAATGATAAGAGGTTGAACATACCGGGAATATATCAAAATATATCATTCAAAATATAACCTTAAAATATAGAAATAAAATATTGACAATTATATGAAAAACATATAATCCCAAATTCATCATTGGATATTTTGCCATGTATCTCTCAGTAGCTCATAAAAGGAGTCAAAAACTGAGATCCATATAAAATATTTGAGCAACACTATTAACAAAAATGACTAACTGATATAAAATATTTTACACACTACCATCAAAATACGCTTTGCCCCCAAAGACACAGGGACATTTAGCAAACTAGAACATGTCTTTGACCATAAAGTCCAAGGTATAAAAATCATGCAGAATATTTATTTGACCACAATGGAATTAAGCTAGTAATAAATAGCATTAACAGCAAAAGGAAATCTCTGTTTAAAATTTAAGTAATACATTTCTAAATAGTCCATCAGACAAACAAATTATCACAGGAATAAGATAGCAGTTTGAGCTAAATGAAAATGAAAATAGAACAAGAGAAATTTGTAGATACAGCTAGAGCAATACTGGAATCAATCCCCATAGATACTGAGGACAGCTTTATACATAAACTTCTTTAAAAAATAAAAATCTACTTGAATTCTTTTATTAGATCAGCAGAATCATGAATGCAGTAGTTGACAAGAATATTATAAGGAAGACAAATAACATGCAAATCTCTCTCATGATGATAGATGCAAGAACCTTAAGCAAAATATTGGTCAATGAAATCCAATAAAATATAAAAAGGATAATGCACCATGATCAGGTTAGTGTATTTGCAGGAATGTAAAGCTATTGTGACATTAGAAAACAATGATTATAGGCAATGTTTTCCAAGACAGAATTCCTTCTGTCAGCTGAATTTTGAACTACTTGCCTCTTTTGCTTCTTGATTTTCCCCAATTCATTTTTTATATTGTCTTGCTTTCCTTTCTCTTGATTTTCAGGCATCGTCCTAGTCATAAATATATCATCTCCAATTCCAAATATCCTTTTAATTATATTCAAGAAGCCAATTGGAACAATTTCTGAATTCCCTAACTCAGACTTCCCTATTGAAGTATCTTTCTGTGCAGCTTTTCTATCCTCCCTCCAGTGGAAGCTGAATAAACTATACCCTATATGCACCGAAACTTGTATTTAGGCTGAAATTATGCTATTAAACATTGCCAGCTAGCCACATTATCTGAGGGAGGATTACATAGAAAATTGAATCTGAAGAAAAAGTTTATGTATGAGCTTTATTTTTATTGGTGCTTACAACCCATGGAAGCTGAGATCTGAGGGGTTGTAATCACCAATAAAGCATAAACAAATTAACTTCTGCTTCAAATAGTGATTTGTATAAAAGATTATATACAAAGGAGTGCATTACTGAGGTAGCCACAGTTTTGCAATAAGGATGAGTTTTCTTTGTCTTGCTGGATGTTTTCATAGAAGCAGCATCTCCTATAGTCCGAACCGGGAGGATGTTGATTTTATTCTGGTCCCTCAGGGACTCCTATCCTTCACTGGTCAAAGTGTTCCCCATGGCAGATTAATTTGCTGTCATATCCACATTTCTCACCTGTTTAAAATCCCATCAGGAAGCCTAACCCCTCTACCTGCTCCATGGAAATTTCTTTGCATCAGAAGTGGTGAGAAGAGCAAGCATCACAAAAATTAGCATTAGTTCATGCTGAAACAGTCATCACAAGGTCCATATAAAGTTGCTTAGATCAACAATAGGGACCAAAGAACTGACTGACAGCAACAGGCAACAGTATCCAGCAACTGGGGTAGATGAATTTGAGTCAACATGTGACAGCAATAAGTGGTGTCAGGTGTATTCATATAGCCTGAGTCTACCTGTTAAATTTTAGGTATCTATTCCATACATCTACATTGTTGCATTTTAATGAATACAATTATTTGCAGGTTCTCAATATGATACTCGATCGATTCCCTGATTTTTTGCAAATTCCATGCTACTACATTTTTAAAGTCTGAGACACACATACTACAGAGCATGCCAGGTTAATACCCTCAACTAAATTATCATTTAAAAAAGAAATAATACATCAAAATTCAGAATATATTAATTAGACCAGTTCTGACAGAAAGTTCATCAAAACCAATAATTTTATCTAATCTAATTTTTGTTTTATCTTTTTATAGTACTTCTTAGGGCACAATCAATTGTGTTAGCATTTCATGAATGCCCTACAAGTTTCTCAGACACTATAAAACTTGATGTGAAGACTAAAAGTGGATACTTCTTAGACAATCTCAAATAATATTCACTGTAAAATAAATATAGAAAACAGTGAACGTGGAGAATGAATGGTTAGAAATAAGGAGTAAGAGTAATCAATATGCTAATTGGTTTTTACAAATAGTTTAACACTTCTCCTTTATACCCGGATAGAATGGAAATGGAAATTACGTTATTACCACAAGAGATAACTGCTTCCATCCTTCCATTCCCTTTAGCATCTCCATCTGATCATGTTTATAAAATAGATTAGAATTTAACTTGCCACTTATGAGTCTTTTAACAAAGCTTAGAAAGAGTTTCTTTCCAATGCTCTCCACTCAGCAGTCCCAGTGGGCCTGGGAGAAATATTGTGTTCTAACTCCTGGCATGATAGTCTAAGACGATGTCAATGCTTAGCTCAAGCAGTTGCATTAGGAAAAGGAATGTTTGGAAGAAGTCAGTGCCATTATTCTTGAGGAAACAGAGCAACCCTAGGAAGGAACAAGGTGCTGGGCACTGATGTACAGAAACAGCTCATCGCACATGGGTTCACTTAGTGAAGAAGCTGACTCCTCCAGCTAGTAGAAAACAAATGCCTGATACATGTGCAAAATTCCTCTATCATTATATTCATGTTTGCTGCTACACCAGTATAGCACACTACTTCAGTTAAGTTTAAACTTACGATGGGGAGGGTAGTGCAGTTAAAATGAAGACCCCTGGACCCCCTTCAATGTCTACTAGATTTGCAATAAGTTCTTCAAGTTATTTTTATGCAAACTGAAGTTTGGGGACTGTGAGTTGGGTTAGAATCTTAATGTTAGAGGTGATTCTCTAGCTCTTAAGAGCACAGAACCTGAAATAAGTCTGCCTAGATTTACTACTTTTGTTGAGATTATGATCTTATAATATATGCTCAATAAAAGCTGGTTGTATAACTATTTCATAACAAATTTCCATATTTCAATGCTTTTTCTCCTTATATGTTGCCTCTTAATAAATGTATTTTCCTGTTTAGAATGTTCTGAAGAATTGTTTTAACTAGATTTCCAAGCTGCAGGAATGTTTTGGACTGAAAAAAATTCATGTTCTGCTTTTTTTTCTGGGATTAGGGAACTAATTAGGGACACCATTTTTATGGTGCTGTTACATGGGAAATCCTAGAATACTTAATTAGAAGCATCATCATTCAATTATATTAAATGTCAGAATTATCCCCAAATAACTTATAAGAAGCATCTCAGGATTCTTTGAGGTTTCAAATCAAATGAAGAATAACTAGATCTTAATTGGAGTTAGAATGAAGGGATTGAGTGAGAAGTTAGAAGTCCTACTATAAAGAGAATTGAGGCTATTAAAGCAAATTATTTGAGAGTGAACATACTGCATTATTCACGTACTCCATTATACTTCTGACTTCATGAAATAATTAACCCTATATAAGATAAATGCATGCTTTAAGTTTGAGTTCAATTATGTATTATACATATATAGGTATGTCTGCATATATATTATCAATAAAAATTTCAACTATAAATAATATTTTATGTCTTATTTTAAGTCAAATGAAGCCAACACATTTTGGATACAATTGTGAATTCTCAGACAATTGCAATCTTAGTTTCAAATTTCTCAAGAGTCAGAGAATTGCTTAAACAGTAATATATTCCTTTATTATCTTCACTCTAAATGCATTTTCAGATTTTCTTCTCTGTTCTTTGAGTATTGAAAATCATTATTCTTGCAGCAAGACTAATTTTTGTGCCATTACGAATACTGACATTTATTCTTAATGACTAAGGGTGTGGAAGCCAAAAAGCAATTGCAATCGATTATATGCAGAAAGTTCTTTTAGTCACAATTATAGCATTTGTATAAATTTAAAAATCTATAATGGGAGGTGTCTCCAAAGACAAATTCTCAATTGTTATTAACATGAAATATAATCTTCTAAAAGAAATGTTTTTCTAAAATAAAATATATAACCTGAAATGAATTCTGATCCCTCAAATGTTCTTTTTTTCCTAGATTTCAATACAAATGTTTGCATTTTTGTAGCCACCATATTCCTCCAAATGTATCAAAAATCTCCTTACATTCTGAGTTTTCAACCAAATTATATTATTCAGATAAGATTGAACACTGATTTCATATAAATTTCCTATGCTCTGCCTTTAATTTCAAATGTGATTCTTTCTCTGAATCACTTTAGTGCTCTTATGTATTTTACTAAAGCACCTTTATAACCTAACATCCTTCTAGCCCACTTGTTCTTTCTTCTTTCCTCACCTTTCCCTATATGTGGGTTAGGGAAGAATGAAGTTTTTAATCAGGAAACAATGGGTTCTGAATTTGTTTTGTTTTGTTTTTTCTTTACACATTAATCACTATTTCTGAACAAATACGGCCTCTATAAAGAGAATTTTCTAGCTCTTATCCTCATGGTTAATTTTCTTATCATGGCTAGATTTCTTATAGTTATGACAGCATAAATGACCAAGGAGTTTTGAGGTTGTTACACTGGTCAAAGCATAATCACTACTTTTGATGAGAATTTAAAAAAAAAAAACCTCTGTCACCTAGATTCAGAAAATAATTTAAATTTTCCATAGTACCTTCTACGTGTTTTTTTTTTTTTTAATGCTTGTCACACTGTACTCTAATTCGTACTTATTTATCTGCGTCTTCTATTAGAGTATAATTTTCATAAGGGAAAGAAGGGGTTTGCCTTGTGCCTAAAACAGTATCTGGCATAGTGGCTGTTTGACAAATACCTGTATATAAAGTTAACAATGAAAACTCTCTTTCTGCTTCCCATTGGGGAATTAAAAAGGGAAAAGCCAAAATTGTAGGCACGACATCCAAAAACTCAGTCATTGGCACTCAGCTGTCTTAAATTTCTACTATGAAATAACATAGATTCTTCAACAGGGATTGAACTGGACATTGTCTAGAAGTCATTGTGTGCACTGAATATCCAATAACACCTGAATTCTGCAATTCATTACTGTTAATATGAACAGGAGAGTAAAGAGAAAATTAAATGATTATACATCCCTGAAAATGTGTTAATGTATATGTAAACCAAATAATTAATAAGAGGGAAAGAATCAAGCATATCAGTTGTAATTATTAGTCTTGCCCAAGTTACAGTTGGAATGAAATTAGATCTATTAGAACCAAACTTTTGTACAACACTCTACCTCCAACTAAGTTTAATAAAACAAGAGAATCTAGGATGAAGACTACGTAGACATATGAATCAATTTGAACACCAGAGGACAGTAGAGTATTTTTTTCTTTTAAAATACAGTGCATCTAAAGTAAAATTTTAATTTGAAATATTTTGTCACATTTATTCAATGATCATGTGTGAAAACCTTTGAAATATGTATTGATAAAATTTGTTAAGACATAGTATGCATAATTCGTTAGCATTTAAAACAGACTAAGTCCATTATTGGTTTTATGTTAATTTTACTGTCAATGCTTCCTAACAATTAAAATCTAAGTATATGCCTCTTACAACAGCAAACTATAATTTATTTTCTAATTGATACATAATTGATATATAAATCATAACAGTTTTAAGTATGTAAATTAATAACTTGATATATCTATATGTTGTGAAATGATCACTATAGAATTAGCCAAGCTAACATCTGTCATCACATAAAGTTACAAATTGCTTTTTCATGGCATGAAAATTTTAAGATCTGTTCTCATAAATGTAAACTATAATTTCCTTCCTTCTGTCCATCTTTCTTTTATTAAAATATAGCTGATATATAACATACTGGTTTGAGATATATTAAATAATTATTTAATATTTGCATATATTGCAAAATGATCATGCAGTAGTTTACTGAACTTCCATAACCATATATATGGTAGTTTGAAAAATTTTTTCTTGCAGTGAGAATTTCTAAGATCTATTCTCTCAGTAACTTTCAAATATGCACTATGATATTATTAACTACTGTCACCAAGCTGTACATTATATCTCCATGACATTTATTTTCTTACTGTAAATTTGTATCTTCTGATATTCTTAACCCATTTAGACTATCCCCCGCCCCGCACCCTCAGTCTGTGCTATTATAAGCTTCCTTTTTGTTTGCTTGTTTGCTTATAAAGTGTGTGTAGTTGAATTACCTTAGTCTACTTTTTTAAGAATTTGAGAATTGGTATTCATTCTTCATTGAATATTTAGTAGCTTTCATAAGTGAATCCATCTGGTCCTGAATTTGTTATTTGGGAGATATTTGATTACTGATTCAATCTTTTTACTAGTAATTGGTCTATTCAGACTTTCTGCTTCTTTTTGATTCAGTCTTAGAAATTCATTCTGGAATTTTCTAGAACTGAATTCTAGAATTCAATCTAGAATATTTCTAGAAATTTATCTACTTCTTTAGGTTGTCCAGTTTGTTGGTGGATAATTGTTCATAGTCATCTCAGGATCATTTGCCTTATTGTGGTATCAATTATACTGTCTCATTTCTTATTTTACTTCTTTGATCCCTTTTTTTCTTGGTGAGTCTAGCTAAAGACTTGTTGATTTTGTTCATCTTTTCAAAGAATCAGCTCTTGGTTTCTTTGATATTTTCTATTTCATTTATATCTGTGTTTATCTTTGTTATTGCCTCCCTTCTACTAACTTTGTAATTCATTTTTCTTTTTAGTTCCCTGATGTATAAATTTACATCATTTATTTGATATTATTCTTGTTTTTTAATGTAGGAATTTGTTGCTATGAACTTCCCTCTTAGAACTACTTAAACTATACATTTTTGATCTACTTCCTATGTACATATGCTCTCTGAATAAATGCAGTAACTAATTGTCCTCTCCTATGTTCGCATAGCTTTAAATCATAAAAAGAAATTTTGTTGGGGTTGCTGTTTTCAGAAAATCATTATTTTTTCATATGAAGGAACACAATCAAACTTTAGAGCTAGAAGGTAGAAAGAATCATTGAAACCAACTCTTCTCAACCCTTTATTTTTGCAGATAAAAAACTGGGAAGAAAAATGTCTTCTCCAAATCCACTGACCAGTAAGGTAGTTACTAGCTACTGGGCACATTTAAATCAATTACCATAAAATAAAATTTTATGATACAGCTTCTCAATTTCACCAGCTATATTTTAAATACTCACTACTACCTACGGCTAATGACTACTGTATTAGATAAGTAGATGCAGAACATTTCCATTACTACAGAAAGTTCTATTGAGTAATACTGGACTAGAGAAAGAACTGTAATAAAATCAGGTCTCTAGAGATGATATGTCAGAGGAATTGAATCAGGAACATGTGGTGTCAGAAAACACAAAGGAATAGAGAGCTTCAAGAAGGAAATAATAATAAAACAGGCCTTTGGTATATGGAAACTAATAAGGATCCATCAATTCTAGCACCTAGGGAATGTTTTCCCTAACTCGTATACAATGCCTTTCCGTTTTTTAGTTCTTAAAATAACATCATGAATTTTCAGAGAAATAAGTTTTAACAAATAAAATATTTGAATTATAAGACATGACAATATATAATATCAGTTAATCTATATTGAAATATGTCCAATTTAAATATTAGTTGTGTAAAATTTACAAAATATTTTGAAATTAAAAACTGAAAGTTATCTAATGTGGCATCTGTGGAGACATCAACCTCTACATATGTACCTTCTGCAAGGTATTTTATTCATATAAAATAATCTTACTGGTGACCCTGGCAAGTGAGTTTCACTGGGAAAGAAAGAGTCTAAAGGCCAATTTCAAAGTAGAGAAAAAGAAGAAAATAAGGAGAGAGGAAAAACATTATTATTAAACTATTCTTTTAAGAAGATGACAGGAAAAAAAAGAATGGTAGTCCATGGAAGACTAGGAATTTCTTTCCCTTTTCTTTCTGCTTCAAGATTAATAAATTAGCTTCATACTAGTCCATGGATCTTATTAAACTAAGACAACATTTTATCTGTTTCGTGCATTTGTGTCTTTTTCTGTTGATAGAATGTATAGCATATCTTTAGATTAGTTAAATGGGAAAACCATAAAATAAAGAAAAAGGTGAAAACTGTTTTAGCAAGGTGTCTGATAGAGTAGAATAGAAAAGGAATTAGGAAGAAAATGGAGACGTAAATATTAGGAAAGAGTACAAAGGCCTCAGTTTGGGTCATCGAAGGTCATTAAAGAAAAGCTGGATCTACAGAGATAGTCTTAGAGCAACTGAGATTGCTCTGATTGTTAAATCAGATTGAGAAGCCCTGTAAAAATGTTTACAGAATTTCAAATTTCTTCACCCAGACTTTTCCAAATATTTTTGCCAAATATGACTTTTACATAGAAAATTGGTTTCTGTTAAACAGTATATCACATTTTGTGGAAAATATCTAAAACATTATTTAAACACTAATTTGTCAACAATAATTAAGAAAAAAATTTAAACTGATTATGTTCAGGATTATATTTTTAAACATAATCTTATATATGTTTACTTGTACCAAAACCAGAACAATGGAGAGAATGCAGTGCAGTTTAACTTCAATAATTTTAATACATTTGGGATCGAACTTTTGTTTTCTACTCATGATGAATTATTTATTTTTCACCTTTCTCCAGCCTGCCTAAAATCCACATTGTACATTAAATAGTCACAGCTCCTAGGAAACATAATTACAGTGTGATCTTTTTTCCTTTGACTAGACCGTATTTATTTTAATCTACGGTAGATGTTTATAAATCTCATTGTTATTCTGTTATTTTTCTAATTGTTCCTTAATAATCTGTAATAAAAGTCCAATAACAATAAACCATAGTATTTATTAGGTAATTATTGTCAAAGAACCATGTGTTCATTACATCATTTAATAATTCCAATGAAGTTTAGAAACAGATACATGATTTTGTTATTTTACAGATAAACTTATGCAATAATTCTTGACTCTGCAGAGCTTATACTGTGACACTGTGATAAGAGCAGTTTATTTTTTGTCTCTTTGGGTATTACATTTGAGCAAAGAAGATAGGAATTAACTCAAACATGGACATGACTAATAACAACTACAATAAGTGACAAGAAAGCCCATAGCTGCAGGAGCTAATTCTGTCTATTAGGAGGCAGCAAAAGGTTCCCTAAAGATTTCACAAATAAAGGTTAAACAACTGAAGGGAAATTCAGGCAACAGACAAAAAAGGCTTGAGATACTGTTGAGAAGAAGCTGATTCACAATGAAATGATAGTTCTGTTTGGTATAGAATGATGAAGAAAGAAATCTGTTTTATCATTTATAAATATTCAAAATGCTAAATTTAGGTGATCAACTATTTACCTTAACCTGATGTTTGTTGTGCAAACTGAGATGACTTTGGCAGGATATGAGTTGTTCTTGAGTGTCGCAAGACAGTCTTCAGATAAGCTTCAGGGAATGTGGAGGTGGAGTTTACAAGAATATGGAGGTGAATTCTCACATTTTGACCATGAATACAATATTCATTCTACATAAGATGGACCGATTGAGATTTGGTACTTTTCTGGAAATTCCTCTCCTTCTTATGATGTGAAAATATGGGCAAACTACCTCTTTAGAGAATTAACTCTAGTTTTGTGAAATCGATTACTCCAAGTCTCATTTTTTTCTTCAGGTATAATCAAGCTATAAGACAAACTCAGGAAAAATGGTGGGATATTGCTTATATCTTAATGTTGGTGTGTTAACTTCCTGAGAAATTATATATTAACCTTATTTTAAATTTTTGTTTTATTAAGATAAAATACAAAAATAATTTTAAAATTAAGTAGATAAAAGGTTCCATAGTCTTAAATGCTTATATCAAAACCCTCTTAACTTCTTGACTTCTCGATGAGTTTATTTTAAATGTTCCATCTGTAATAATACACTGTATTTACAAATACTATATAATGCTTCTTTATTTTGATTCTTCAGTTTTAAATATCCTATAGCACATAACTACTGTGAAAAATGAACATTTCCCTTCTCTTCCACCTTCCTCTCCATGCAAACATCCTGCCAAAGTGACTATGTAACACTAATTAAATGTACATTAGTTGTTTCTGTATATGATTCTGCTGAGTACTGTAATCACATTTCCTTACATTTTGCGTTTTTGTTTTTCCTAGAGTTAATACTTGGATGATTTTTCAAATGTTCTTACTTTTTTTAACTTTTAGATAAATTTTATTACATTCTTCAAAATTTCTGTAAACTACTATGTAACTCCTCCAATTAGAACTGGGTGTTCCTGGGGCCTGTGCTATATCTCTTATTCTGGCACATTCATTCACGTAATTAGGAAATGCCTCTTTGCATTTTTCATGTGTTGAAATCCTTTTTATTGAATGCCAGAAAAAAATTTTTTTTGTTCCCTTCTTGGATAGATCACATTTTCAATAAGTTCTTAAGTAAGAATGCATAGGACATGAATAGTGCATGGAAAATAACACAAGTGAACTTCAACATCTGAATTTATTATATTACACTTATATTGACTGATATATTGGATGTGTATAGAACACTAAATTAAAAATCATTGTTTTTTCTAGAAATTTGAACACACCGCTTCATTGCCTTCTGGATTCCAGCGATGCTATTGACAGGATGTTGAAAACCCTTTGCCATTTACCGTCCAATTCCTTGTTGTTTTAAGTCCACAGATCTTTTCAGAATTTCACTGGTTCTCTCATTGTCATATTTTGCTTCAGAATCTAATACATAATCTCACTTATATCTACTTTTCATATCCCTCTTAGTTTCTGATAGTCTATGACAGCTCCTTGTTTTTTCTTTGCTTTTAGTGACTTTGACCCCGTAGAAGAGTACTAACTAGTTGTTTTGTAGAATACCCCTCAATTTGGATTTGCCTTACATGTTCTACTGATTAAATTGTGCTTATGTATATTTAGGAAAATACAGCAGAAGTAGTATAAATATCTTCTCAGTGCATTCTATCAGGAGGAACATATTTTCATGTTTTATTAATGGTGATGCTAACTATGATCATTTCATTATGTTGGTCTTTGCAAGAGTATTCCAATGTAAAGTTTCAATTTTTCCCTTTGTAATCAATTTCTAACTAAATATTTTGAGACTATCTGAATAACCCATTTCTCATCATATTTTCACCCCAAATAATATACTTTATTTTTCAGAGCAGATTTGATATACAAAAAAAAAAAAATAGAGAACGTAATAGAATTCCCATATTAGCTCCCACTCTGACAGTTTCCTATAGCTATTATTAATGACTTAAATTAGTATGGTACAACTACTGCAATTAACAAACCAATATTGATCTATCATTTTTAACTAGAATCCCTAGTTAATTCTGATTTATTTTAAGGTTTTGTTATTCTAGTGTTGCATTTAGCTTACCATATTTTCCTTTAGCTGTCTTTGTCTTAGGTTTCTCTTGAATGTGATAATTGCTTAGCCTTTTCTTGTTTTGAGGTCCTTAACAATTCTGAGGAGTACTGTTAAGGCATATTGTAAGTTATTCCTTTACTGGAATTTAATGCTTTTCTGTTAGTTTGAGGTTATGGATTTAGGGAGGAAGATCACATATGTAAAGTGTCATTTTCATGAAGTGTATGATTTAGACTGCAAATCTTACCTTAATCACCATGCTGAGATAATATCTATCAGGTTTCTTAATATAAAGTTATTATTTGCCCCCATTTCTATACTGTACACTTTGGAAGAATGTCTTTATGCCTAGCCCACACTTAAGGAATGAAGAGTTATGCTCCCTCTCCTTTCTTGTAGAGTATCTGCATAAATTATTTAGACTACTTCTGCATGGGAAGTTTGTCTCCCACATTTGTTAATTCATTCAATCGTTTATTTATATCAGTATGAACTCATGGATATTTTATTCTTGGGGTTATAATCCAGTACAATTTTGTTTATTTTGTTGTTCAAATTGTTCCATCTTTGGTCATTAATAGTTATTTTCGACTGGCTCCTGTGTACCTTTGCTTTGGTATTCCCCCATCAACAGAGAATTTATCAGACTGCAGTATAATCAAGAAATTTTTTTTAAAAGAAATTACAATCAAGTGTTAGCCCCAAGGTGTGCTCCATCAGGGTCAAGAATAGAGGCGTTTTAAAGGCTTAAGCAGGGGCGTGGTCTAAGTTTAGGTCCTTTATTTGAAAAATTTGATTTGGTTGACAAGAGTTTTCAAACAGTATCTTGGAAGCTGGAGTTGTTTGGTTTTTTTTATAATAATCAGCTGAGATGCCTTTCCTGTATCTTTCCTAATCATTTAAAAAGGAGAAAATAGTACAGAGTATTATTGTTATTTTGTAGTCATCTATACGGAGAAATCACGAGTGGGTGTTCTTTTGCAGGAAATTGATAGGGAGTTGACCCTGGCTACTGAGTTGGCCGTCTTCTTACTTCTTACATGTAGAAGTCTCAGTGTGGTAGTTAGAGATAAGATGGAATCTGTTTAACCGAAAACAGGTTTCACTCCCCAATCAATGTGAAGCATTTTTATTTTTTACTATTTTCTTATTTTCTAGCACTGTGAGATCCTTCAGACTTATCTTTTATATTTCCTGACCCAGACCTAGAATCAGCGATTTCTCAAGAGAGTTCTGGTTGATCTTTTATAGAGTGGTATTATAACCAAGATTTTGGCAAGTATGCTCAACATCCCTTGCTTTTAACATTTTTCCCCTCTTTCTCTGAAAGTTTTTAATGGAGTCTTTATTCAAGTATTCTGAAATTTCATAATTTCCTTTTGTTGAGGGACTATTTTCACTTAAAATGACTGGCTCACTAATCTCTATGGTCCCATTCAATTCTGAAATTTGCATCCTTCAATTCTGAGATATTTTCTTTTATTATTTATTTGACAATTTTCTCTCACTTGAGCTCTCTTCTTTCTGGAATTCCTGTCTAATTTTATCTTTAACAGCCTGTGGTCCATCTCTCTTTGCCGCCCTCCACTCCCTCATCCCACACATGTTCTTTGTGATTTCCACGATACTAATATCCAAACTCTTTTTAATAATGATTATCGTCACCATAACCATCAACTATTTTAGATTAAGGTTGAAGAACTCTTTCACATTTTGTTCTTTTAAATAGGGCATTCTGTCCTTGTTCTAATGAAGTATTTCTCTTATTTTGAAAATTAATATATTGTCTTTGAGTTTTCTTCTATGCCTTGTTGTCTGTAACTCTACGGTTACTTCTTTTAATACATGTTTTGTTGACTCCTGTCGGAAATGCTGAACATTTCTCAAATGTGTTTTGATGCTTGCTTAGTGGTCACTAAGTAGCACGTCGAATAGTCTATATATTTTCCCATATGTCTGAGGAATGAGGAAGAACATTTTGTGGACAGGAAGACTTAATCTTGGGATGATCCAGTAATTAGTTAATTTTTTTGTTAAAAACACCAAATGCCAGTATCAATGGATCTGTACTATAGAACAGGCCATATTTTTCAGAGGAAGTTTTCATTATATCCCTTGTAAAATATAAATCTGATCTCCAGAACTCTGATTACTGATTAAAGGGAAAAACCGAAGAAACAGGGAGAATGTTATCATTTAGAATACAAACTTTTATAATGTACCTGTTTTTAATCCAGCACTACTCTTCATTATCCTGTTTTTTGTATTCCAGATACTAAGATACAACTGTTATAGCAAACATATTTCTCATCATTATTTGAAGAAGAGGGCAGTTATCAGTGTGTGTTATTTTGAACCTCTAATGACCTAATGATTTTCGAACAACTTCTTGTTTTCAGCACTCATACCTGCCCAGCTACAAAAAGAAAAAAAAGCAAAAATGTATCTCTTCATTTCTGAGTGTCTGGCTTCTGCAGAGAAGGTTTTGATTCTCACCAGTATCAGTCTTTTATTTATTTTAAAGGAAAGGTACAGGTAGGAATGTAGGCAAGTAGGCAAGCAGGCAGGAAGAGGAAGGAGGAAGAAGCATCTTTATTTCATATTTATTTTAGTTCATACTGGTTGCTTCCCCCCCAGACCCAGGACTTGAACTCAGGGGTATATGACTTAATCCTTTGGTGGTGGTTGAATCAACTGCTATTCCATCAGGGTGCATCCAGTGTCACTCTTTATGTGCAAATAGATTAAACTTTCTTTTTTCATTTTACTGAATCATTTATTATTTTTCCATTTATATTTGACTTTATATATGTTGTTTTGATGTTATAAATGTTTCATAGTATCACTGAAGATGTAGTTATCAATTTCTGGACTTTGTACTGTGTCTTGAAAAATCTGTTGGGGGAAAAATGTAAGAAAAGTTTTTGAGCTGGGCAGGTATCAAATCAAAACAGGCAGTAGAAATGAATGAAATAATTTAACTGTGAAAACTAATGCTTTCGAGGAAGCAAATTAAAGTCTGTTACTCCAACTATTCAATTGGTTGTTATTCAATCTGAATTTTTTGCCTGTCAGTTGTAATTTAGGTTAAAAGAAATGTTCATTGTGATATATTGGTTATGCTTTTGTAAATTTTTAAATTTTAGAAGTCACAGATTTTTTTTTTTTTTTTTGTGCTTTGGTGGGGTCATCCAGCCTAAGTAGAATGCCAATAGCTGATGGAGTCATGACACGGGGAAAGTGACTGGTCATTTCCCAATTTTTATTCTTACCTTTTCTACATTAGGAGAAGTCTCAACTTTTGATTTACCAAATAGGCACCAGAATAAGTATACCATTCCCAGCCACCCTGCAACCTGTCCTGTCTGTTGGATTAGGTTCTGAAGAATATGATATGAAAATTCTATATTGTAACCTTTAATGGGATGGGAATTAATTACATATCTTGTCCCATAGCATGCAGTGTAATGGTGTTGGTGCATTACCCTAAATGATTCGAAAGATAATATAGTATAGTAAGAGTGTAAATCAACAATTCCATAATCTAATTCCAAAACATTTGGTAACCCTGGACTGTTTATACCTGGATTATTAGGTCTTAGAGAAATAAAGTTCTGCCATATTTAATTCATAGCTATTTTAGCTTTTTGTTATAGCAGTTCAATCTGACTTTTGCATATGATAGATTTGTATTCAACTATGTTACATTTATGCACACAATTATAATGTAATTTCCAGATAAATGATAGCAAATTGAAATTTTGTGATTATATATTTTTTCACTTGAAAATCATCTGACTTCTGTCAAGGCTGACTAGGAATTACTTGACAAATGATTGTTGGATATGAAATTTCATATTGGAGTTTATTTTTGTCAGGAATATTTTGAATATTCCAGAGTATCTATGATTTTTGTATTCTGACTCTTGGGACCAAGGCAAACTATGACATAATTATTTGCATAAGCAGCTTAAGCTATGCTTTGTGAGTGTATGTTTTCTAAATGAGATGTTTGATGTATTTTTCTCTGCTTATTTCCAATACTTAATTTGACTTTTTGCTGGTGTTCTTTGTTGATAATGTCTAACTGTGAGCTATTTTTGAAAACAATCAAACCAGGACAGTGTGTTTATGTATATACATCCTAGGGGATCTGAGAAAATGGGACCAGTCTAGAAACCTTATAATGAATGCTCTGAAAGTGTTTTTGCCTACATTTCTGTGAAGGAGTTGAACTTATTCTTGGCATCTATTATTTGTTCTTTTATTTATGTGACTCCCTCAAAGAAAGTCATTTATTTTTGTTCCCTTATGACTTAAACACCCTTGACAGTTTTATTTATTGATCATTCTCAAATTTTACAGTTCTGGAGCTTAGAATAGAGTTGTGGACTGTGGCAAGGTTTTCTTGGAGTAGTTCTGAGGAACTAAAACATAGATAATCAGATCTTAAGTAGAATACTATGCACATAAAAATAATGATAAGGAACTACTTCTGGCTATGCAAAACTGTCTTTATGTAGGCAGGTGAGGAGGATATAAACTTAAAGGAGTGTAATGAATGGTATATTGATGTTCCCCCAAAATTCATGTGTTGAAACCTTACTCTCCAAATTAATGGTGTTAAGAGATGGGGGTCTTTAGAAGGCAAAAGGTATAAGATAAATCACAAGTTAAAATTTCATGAATGGGATTATTATCTTTCTAGGTAGCTTCCTTTGCTCTCTACCATGTGAGAATAAAAGAGAAATCATCAGAACACAACAGGAAGAGGGCTCTCACCAGAATCTATGTTGGTAGACTTTTAATCTCAAGGACTATGAGAAATGAATTTTACTTGTTTAAAACTGCCAACTTATGATGTTTTGTTATATCAGTTCTAAGACCAACAAAAGCATTATAGATGCTTGCCAATGATATTACAATGATGCTTGGAAAGTTAGATGGCATTTGCAAAACAAAATATGAAGTCTTAAGAATTATAATATTCAAATTTTCCAGAGGGACATATTTTCTACAATGTTGTACATACAACATTTATATATATTCATCCAAAATATATAATCCTGGATTTTGACAATTCCAAACCACTGTCTGTTTATTATTCTAGAATAATGATAAAGGAAGCATCTTTTTGATGCTAAGCGCTTTATTTCTCTGAATGCATTGGCATCCCCATAGACAAAATTAGTCTTTCTTGTTTTTAATCGTTCTTTTCAGACAGCCTGTGTTTTGTATTAAGCCGTATGGTGATGAATGTTAACAAGATATATTGTGATAATCATTTTGCAATATATGCAAATATCAAATAATTGTGCTGTATACCTTTTGCTAATATAATATTACATGTCAATTATACCTCAGATAAAAAAAAAGAATGAAATAATGGTGTAGGAAATTTGAATCAGCAACACCTGGCATGACAGCTGTTATATATGCACAGGCACACAAACCATATTGTCAGGGAATCAGAGAATAAGAGTCACCAAGTGGCACCGCATTATAGAAAATGTGTTCTTAAGCAGAATATGTCATCTTATTGGATATCCAGAAAAAGAAAGAAAGAAAGGTTTGCTAAAGAGATAGTTTGACTGTAATGAAAAATTTTGTTTCATTCTAAAGCCTCCCTTTCTTTAAGTTGTAATAGTTTATAGTGGAGGAAAGGAGAGAAAAACAAGAGAGAATACTCTTCAATATTGAAACAAATACCATTATAAAGTAAACTTGCAGCTTGCATTTTATTTTATTGAAGAAATATTGCATCAGAATATTATATAGGTTAAAGGTATGCATCATCATAAATCAACATCTGGATATAAAGCATTAAATTTTCCACCAACTCTCCAGTTTTTATGGTGAGGGATAAATTTTCAGTTTAAGTTAAATACTGTATGGTTAAACTTCTAACACAGAAATCATGAAAACCACCACTGCTTTGAAAATGTAGGAATATATTGTATTTGGAAAATAAAAAGACTGTCTCTATTTGACAATAGTTAATTGTCTATTTGCCTATGAAAGCATTTTAAATTGTCTGTTTTTGGGGATAAGAAGAGGAAATGATGATCTCCCTCACTCTAATAGAGAATATCATAAGGCTATAATGGTATTTATATAAAATATTGTCCCGCTTAGATCATGTGAAATCAAATATCCTACTCCTGCAGAGGTACCTGAAATATTCTATGAAACATCTTTCTTTCAAGAGAACTTTCTGACATCTGAAAGAGATTTAATATTTTGACAATTAGAGGGCACATTTACTGTGATCATAATTATCATGCCTACATTTAAAAGTTAAAAAAAATGTTATTCAGATTTAGATATTTGGAAATTGGATCTAGTGAATTTGAATTTACTGTTTTCTGAAGAGAGCTTAGACATTAATAAAATACACTAATAATAAACTTGGGCTAAAAAAAGTATACTCAAGACTACTTTGTCCTTCTTCCTGCCCTGTTTACATGTCAGCAAATTAGTATCCTGTAGATTTTAGGGGAAACAAAGTTTCCTAGTATAAAATAAAAGAGTTTCTGAAAGCTAGTAGATAATTTCTCATTATTACAAATAATTTCTTATTTAACATAAAGTCAATAGTCTTAATGAAAACCATTCATGGTACAAACAATGCTAAAATGTACTATGATGATTTCAGTAAGTCCCAGAGGATACTAGATTATCTTTTAAAGGCTTATTTCTAGATGTTGCAGCTATAGTTTTGTCCTCTTTTTACCTAAGTATCTTCTCTTTGGTTGCTAAATCAAGCCAGAGTACAATAGAATAAGAAATGAAGATTCTGCAATCCAGGAAATTTTTTGACATGTATATTTTACAGAAGCATTAAAGTACATAGAGCATCAGAGACTAAAAAGAATGAAAAAAGATCAACAAGCAATTTTCATTTTCTTCATATTCCATGTGCTGTCTCGTCTATTACTGTGGTGAATCAGCACACAGTACGTGATTTCCAGGAAGCCCATGCTTGATGTTCACTCCTGCAGCAAATTTACCAGATACCTTCTATATTATAACCTCTGTTCCACCACTTCTTTTCAGCAGGGGATAAACAAATGGCTGTTGTCATGCAGCATGTATTTTAGTGGAACAAGGTGGAAAACAAACAAATAAGCACTTGATACTCAGTATGCCAGTCTAGTTGCTAGCTATGGCAGGATTCCAACTATGAATGTGGGAATTAATAGCTAAGGTGGAGTGGAGAAATGCATCACCCAGTAGAGAAGAAATCAGAAGCTAGGCCATTGAATGTTTCATCCAAATGTTTGCTGGTATCCAAATAGATGAGAACATTATGAATAGTATTAAGAGGTTTAAATGAAGGGAAAGATGATCAAGCAAAAAGTATTTTTTTCAATTGAGATAAATTTGATTTACAACATAATATACATTTTAGATGTGTAGATTCACTCTTCATCAAATATTATGACATGCCACAGCCACCATATTTCTGATAGTCCTCCACCACTATCCATTGGATCCCTCACCTTTTGCTCCCATCCCGTACCCGCCCCAGAACATAAGTTTTTAATTAGAATATCCTCAGAGTCAGAAGTTGACTACTATACTAGAAGAAGAAAAGATGATAGATTTAGAGGCCATATCTTCAAAAGAAGAGTTTTGATTTGTTTGTAATTGGGGGAAATGATTTGCTTGTCTTTTTTTCACACAAATTTTTACCAAACCTAAATACGATGATGTGGAGCGAGAATAAAAATACCAGGCCCTTCCATTCTCCTGATACAACTTCTTTGAGGTCAAAAGTAAAGGGCCCCACATAAGCATCAGCAAGGAAAGTAATTCTTCCAGGGGCCTGTTTGGTTCAAATGTAGTATAATAGAGCAGATTTCTCTTGATAAGGTAGGACATGTGGGTCTAGAGCTGCTACCTTCTGAATATATGCTTCAGAGACAAAGCTTAGAATACATGACTACATGGTTCTTATGCCAGACATGTGGAAAACAACCAACCACTAACCTTCCCACTTTAGACACATTCTTCTGCCAAGTATCTCAAAGTGGTCTTCATCAGCTCATAATTAGGAGCACAATAATCATGAAAATTTATAAGATCAACCTAATAATATTATCTAACCGTAATAGCAAAATATTTCCTACAGAATGATAATAATAATAACAGTAATAATAGTAATAAAATGATTTCCATCTCAGAAGATAAATCCAATGTCATTATTTCTTTTATCAGTTTATACAAAGTCTTGGAATTACTCGTTTGTTAATTTTATCTTAATCAAAGCTGTAGCTGTCATCATTTGTGTCAAATATCTTGTTTTAAGATATTTGACATTCATTTTGCTGTTTATATTGAACTCGAATGTAGTGAAAGTTACAATGAATTGTACTAAGCAAGATGGGGTGCATAGGGAGGATTGCTCCTTGGAGAATTTCTAAGCATTAAAATATTCGCTGGTCACCACCAAGTACGGGGACGGGAGCTAGTAATCCACATGTCATCTATTGACAAGAAATCAAGTGAATGTTTGAAACCATGAAATAATTATTGTAAATTTTTAGGTATGATAATGGTATTGAGCTATATATTTTTAAAGTTTTTTTATAATTCAGGGACACATACTGATGTATTTTTGGAATTAATGTAAAGTAGAGGGAAGGTATAGATAAAACAAGACTTATTACATGCTAACAACAATGGAGGATGAGTACCCAGATATTTATTATACTTC
The DNA here is from genome assembly GCA_004363575.1 of Solenodon paradoxus. Classification (NCBI taxonomy): domain Eukaryota; kingdom Metazoa; phylum Chordata; class Mammalia; order Eulipotyphla; family Solenodontidae; genus Solenodon; species Solenodon paradoxus. The sequence continues at coordinate 291,203 of RJWH01000196.1, read as the reverse complement.
GCATTTTTGTATATATGTTTGAAAATTTTCATAACAAATTATAATTTAAGCAAACAAAATAAATCCAACAAGATCCTCTTTTTTTTTTTTTTTTTTTTGGTGAATTATAGATAGATCATACTGCCCCTGATATGCCCCTGACATTGAACAGATGTTAGCATTTCTCTTTACTCTTCTATTTATACCTTGGAATATAAAATTTGACTCATAAATATAAATGATTAATTTCCCTTTTCTTCAGTTTTGTTATCTTTTCTTGGTGTGTTGCAGGGATATATGTTACCATTTTTAACACCATAAGTTTATAAAATAATTGTTCTATGTTGTGGCAAAATTTTCCAAACACCCTTTGGGAAAGAAGGTTCAAGATTCAACACCTCTTCCCTTTACCCTCAAACTATGATGTTGCACATTTTTTTCCAAAATGCATCTTTCCCTCTCTATTCCTTGTGTTTCAAATTAACAGAGTGGAAAGAAATCTATAATAAAAAGGTTTATAGTAACTTCGGCCCATTCTTTCCTAACCATTTGTACACACACACACACACACACACACACACACACACACACACTCCCCTACAGCTATGTCCAGATTTGAATGCAGTAGGCTGACAAATGCCCCTGACAAGCTCTTTCCTCTTTCGCTCCGCTTCCTCTCTCCGTTTCCCCATCTCCCACTGCATCCCTGTTCTCCCTCTCCTCCCCCTTCCTGCAGGAACCCTCGGTCCCTTCCCAGCTCCCCCTCCTCACCCAGCCCGCCCCTCTGCTCCCCTTCCTTCCCAGCAGCTGGTTGAGACACCACAGCTGCTGCCTGCTGTGCTGCTGCTGCTGGTCTCTGTCAACATCGCCCGCCCACGCCCGGTCTGGATACTGAATTTTCTCGCACTGGCCAGGAGATGAGGGTGGGGGAAAAGGGTGGTGTAGCTGGCAGAAGGGAGGGAGGAGTGGGAGGGACACAAAAACAGCTTCCAGGCGGCAGACGGGCGCGGCTCCACTGCGCTTCTGGCAGGAGGGGTCTCACGGTCAGTGGCGGGGCAGATGCTCCTGTGCCTTGATTTCTGCAGAGCAATACAGTTGGAAGCATTTAATGCTAGCATCATAGCCCGAATGGGATCAGCTGGTGAGGGCAGACGCCAGCCTAGCAACTTCTCCTAAGCAACCAGAGCTCAGAAAAGCACAGGATCTGGGAAGAACCTAAACCCAGGAGGAGAAAAGGGCTCCAGGGAGCCCTGCCTCCCAGGGTTCCCTTAGGTGCTGGGGGATACCCACCGCAGAGTAGCAAGTAAGTGCCTTTTTTTTTTTTCCTTCTGTGTGTCCAGTCCCAGGATGGTGATAACAGCAGTTTTCTGATGCCAGCCTTTCCCACCTTTCCCACCCCACCCACTGCTGCCTGCCACACCCCATACACACCCTGAGGACCCCCACCAGATTAAGATTCTAGACATGAATTAGAGCTGCTTCAACAGCAGCAGTGCTCTGTGGGTATTTGCTCTGCTCTATAACGTATGGTGAGTTTCCTCACTCCATCAGGTAAGCTTCTAAAACCAAGATGCTCTGCTAGTGTAAAATTTCTGAAAAGCCTATTTGGCAATGACTTTTAGATGGCATGACACAATGAATAGACTAGAAAAAATAAAAGTTTATGCAGAATGGAAGATACTCCCGATATTCTTTTGTTGTATTCTAACTTAGTGATTTTAAGAAGATTATTTTTCAGGTAAGAAATGACGTACAATTAGAGGCATCGATGTGATAAGAAATATTGTGCCTATTTAAGTGGCTGGGCATTTTGGTATTGTTTGAATCAACAGGTTTTCATGTGTTTTGTTTTTGATTTTGCATTGTTTACCTCTGTCAAATGCATAACCGCTGGAGGTTTTCTTTAGATGTGATGATGTGTTCATGACTGATTATATAGTGCCTCCAATACTGAAGATGTACATCAAAGCAAGACAAATGATGAATACATGTAGAATGACACATTCATGAGCTTCCTTTGTTAATGGAAATGAACTCAGGTCTAAATATTGGTCTGGATGGTGCTGTCTGTGAATATTTTTTGCATTAAATAGAATATTTTATGGCAAAATAAAAGGAAATTGGGCCCTATAATAGAAAGAGTCCTAAGCACCATCCTTGCTATGGTCATCCCTAACTAATATTCCCATAATCCAGCCACTAGCTTTACAAATAAAGAAGAAAGGCTCATAAGGAGTAACTGATGATATCACTTGGTTAATCAGTGATGAGCTAGAAGTCTAGTGAAGAAGATGTTGGAATTTAGAATGATAATATGATTTTCATTTTTGTAAAAATTTAAGCAAGTTATTTAACTTTTGATTAAGTTTTATTTTTTATTTATAAATGATACATGAAAATCATATATCCTGGTAAGGAATAAGGACCAGAGATTATATGAAGTGTTTCGTGAAAACAATATGTGTAATCGTTGTTAATATAAGCAATTGTTCTGTATTCTTGTCTACTTCATTATTTTAGCTTTTATTTTAAGTCTAGCTCAGTATAAGAACTAGAACACACTAGAACACACTAGAGTAAGTGAAATTCAAATTCAGGTCATGTTCATTCACCACCTGTACAGTTTAAATATAGTATAAAAATGAGCCTCCATCCTCATAAAATTGCATGCTTTGGCTAACAATTCACATTTAAATACCTTTGAATTTCTCAAAATATACCTTACTCATTTATCTTTTTATTTTTCTTTTATGTGGTTTATCTTATTTTCTTAGAATAAAATAATCAAGTATATTGATATTACTGAATTTATTTGGGCCATTAATTAATATAGGAGAAATCAAAACAAATATAAATATATATATAAATATATAAATCCTCTACACTTGATGGCTGAAACTCATTAAGATTTACAGTCAGGGTAGAGGTATGATGAATGCTCTTTCCCACAGACATATTTCAAGCAATAGGAAAAAAAATCTGAAATTAGACACAGGCTCAATAAAAAAGACAAAAAAAGGTACCATATGACATAGGAAGACCCCGGGACCTGCAGCTTCATATCACTCTGTATTGGAGATTGGGAGGTCAAGTCAAGTACCTAGAACTTCACATGCTTTCTCACAGTCTCCTGTGAGAGAGACTCTCGTAGGCTAGGGATATATACACTCCCACTCTTCTTCCCAGGCAAGTCTAAAGAAGAATGGATATGAAGCAATGGTATTTTGCTGAATTCCTTACTTAGGGAAGAAGTACCCTAATATATCTTAGCCCTAGGTCTCATTATAACAGAATATTGACAGCAGCTGAGGTACTCAGGGACTAAGTCACAACCCACTACCACAGTAGACTGTATCTTGAAAGCTTATAGTAAGAGCATTAGCAAGAAAAAGGACATTTTTGATTTCTGAGATTCTGGTCCCTTTATTTCCACTAACCTATATGAGGATTGATGAGATGTAAAAAAGACAACTGTAAACCCTGCCCACCACCACAGCAACGCACAGCCACTTAACCATCATTGACACTAACTTGTACAGACAAACCTCATTTTCCCGAGTTGGTCCCCTTCTCTTCTCTTAGTGTGAACTGATCAAAGCCAGGAAAGCAAGTTTTCTCCTATTTAACAGTGAAAATGGGAATCCTTAAAGCTGGAGAGCTTTCATTTGAGGGATTCTAGGGCTCTTTTTTTTTAAATTTTTTCAACTGGAAGACATTTCTTAACCCAGCTAGCATCATGATTTCCATGTATTTATTCAAAAAATTGCTATATAAACTAGGCTCATTTGGTTATATTCTGTGTTTATGGAGTAACCACCATTTACCTGGAAAACAAATAATTTTATTGGATATACAGTATTCCTGAGCAGATTGATCCAGCCTGCTGCTCCTAAAGAGGATCAGCTCTGTGGACCACTCTATGGTGACAGGCAGGGTAAGACTGAGTATATCAGCCTCAAACAAGAACTTGATGAAAATGCTGCTGCATGGGTCCTGTCCAGAGAAATTCTTATTTAAAAGTCCGAGATTAGGACAGGTAATTGGGTTTTAATAGAATATCAGGAATCAATTTGGGGACCATACTCCTTGGTTGAATATATAGTGTTGATTGGAATACTCCTTCCCTCCAGTTTTAAATGTCAGAGTAAGGCTCGGTGTTCACTCACAACTCATTTTCTTAGTTCTTCCAGAGGATTCCTGATCTAAATACCTAAATACATGCTATAAGTTTATCTCCAGTCCATATGGATCTAGTCACACCATAGGCTCCTCTCTATTTGCTCACCAATTTGAGAAATGTTTAGGTATTTGGTTCCACATTTGAAAAGCTAGAGTAGTATTTTGAGGTGGGAATATATCCTGGAAAACCAAACCAATACTTTTCTAGCAATAAGTAGTAGAGGTAAATAGTGACTTCCAAGAGGCCAACAGGTTCCAGTGAGTTTCAGTTTTTGAAGCTTTTTGTAAAAAGCATAGACCCGATGTTCTCAGCATTGCTCATGAGTATAGACGTTACATGCATAACAAACTCTCCTTTGTGCTGCTCTAGCAAGGACAAGAATTCATTCCTCCCTCTTGAGCTCTTAAATGGCCTCTGGCCAGTTTCCTCTAGTCAATGGTCAAGAGTCTGACCAACTAGGGTCACAAGAACAGTTAGTTCTGAAAAGTCTGGCCTTTCTTCAACATGCTTGTTTTGGTGGGCTGGACAGGCACAGCAGGGATGTTGTTGTTATACCCATGCAAACAAAGACCCCTGCTAGTGAACCATGAGGTTACTATAGAGAAGTTCAAGTGGGCATACTTAAAACCAGCATATCTTTTCTTCATGTTCCTGGAACCCTTCCCTGACTCCATCGTTTTGCCAGTCATATGGCTCACTCTGGTGAAATTCCATTTCCCACAGAGACTTACTGTCCTGCATCCCCTCAAGGCATTCAGGCATCCACAGACCTTTCCTTGGATTCATTCTTGTAAGAAAATTAGAGACCAAATACATCTAATGGCACTTTTACCCAGATTTCTTTTCCTTAGACCATGCTGAATGTATGTGACCTGCACTCCTCCACCTGGAGAGAAGAATTTACAGACTTCAACCCCTAATTATTTAAGTGAACCATCCTGAGAATCTTAGTTTATCAATATTTTTTTTTTTTTTTGTGGGGGAAGTTATTTCTAAAGAGAACTTATTATTTGGGGACAGATGAGAACTTTTGATGTTTGTTTTTGTTGTTTTTTACATGCCATTTTCCTAGTTTTTGAATCCATAAGCGTACCTAGATTAAATTCTTTGTTTTCTTGATTGTTTCTTTTATTTACAATATAGTGTAAGTTCCAGGAGAACAGATCAGATGTGTATATTGCGTCACATCCACCACCAGAGTTCTAAGGCCATTTACCACTGTGTTTTACTCTTTCAGCCCCAGGCTCACATCCATTCCCTTTGTCTAGTAACCACATTTTTGTATCAGAGTCCTGAGAGTTTCGTTGATTCATTTATTTGATTCTTTATATTTCACATAGGAGTGAAACCATCTGGTATTTTTCTTTTTTTTTTTTTCTGACTTGTTTGCTTAGCATGAATTTCACCTCAAGATCCATCCATCTAGGTGATTGCAAATACCACAACTTCATTTTTTTCAATAGTTGAGCAGAATTCTCTTGAATAAAAATAAGTACCACATCTTCTTTATCCAGTCATCTGTGGACGGTATTTGGGTTGATTTCATGTTTTGTCTATTTTGAATTGTACTGCAATGAGCATTGGGGTGCAAATATCTTCTCCAATTGCTTCTGTATCCTTCATATATATATACATATACATACACACATACACCGGTTTATGATATTGTTAGATATATTCAAACAAAATGTTAATGCATGCTTATGTTTTTAAGTTACTTATTTACAATTTTACTCTGTAAGATGACATGTTCTAAGAACATGTTGTTTGAAATTGTCAGAGTGAGGGAATTAATTGAGTCCAGAATTAAGTGAATGTGCTAAAATCCAAATAGGTTGACCTGGGAGCAGAACACAACTGCAGGCAGAATCCAGACCCTGGAACAAAGGAGAAAAAGTCAATTACATCAGGCAAGATAAACTGCTAGTGAGAAGTAAAAGAGTAGAAGTCAGATAATCAAAGCTAATCAGGAAGTAAACAGCTCAAGTGGAAAAATAATCCCCAGATAACCAGGTAACTTGAAGTCAAGAGGAACAGACAGCTGCAAAATACCCGGTGCTGTTCCATCAACATGTCCTTTCTTCCCAAGCCCTCAGCATGTACACTTTCCATTTCTGGATATTAACAGCAGGTATATATTGTAAACCAGGTTCAAGTAGTATAGAAATTTAACAAAGTTTCCCTGACACCTTCCAATCCCTCCCCATAGGTATAGCAGACAATTTCCTGAGGAGAAACAATGGATGCAGTAGCACTATGTATGTAAACCTTATAAAACAGTGTTTAAAGGTGAACAATGCAAGCCGTTCTCAACATTATGTCTTCCACTAAATCATTTTTTTGGGGGGGAATCTTACCATCTGAGCACAGATGTATCTGGCTCCTTCTTCTTTATTATTAAACTGTGCTCCATAATAGCAACATACTGGAATTTGTGGTATTAGGGCTTTAGAGTGGACACTTTGTTTCCAGTCTCTGAAATGAAAAGTGTGCCCTGTGATTAGCATATTTGCAAACTTGACTTCTCACATATCCCAAGACTATTCATAGCAGTTGAATAACTGGGCCAATGAATACATGCAACTTTATTTTAGAAACTATTACCAGGAGTCCTTCAGAATAAAATGCACTTATTGACACTCTCGGATGAACTGTGTGAGAATTGCCCACTGCTTCCATATCCTAGCCTGCATCCATTGGCAAAAGTTTCAACTATGTCTCTAGAACTTTACTGTTAAAATTGTTGATTGTTTTAATCTTATCTATACCATTCAGAATTTCATCAGTTTCAATTATCTGTCCTCAGAGTCTTCTACTTCTTAAAATACAATTATAATGTTTTTGTATTCTCCATAAGAAAAAAAGCAATGCATCTAATATCATTTGAGTCCTAAATCCTAGAGAGAAAAAAAGGATAGTCAGAGAACTCTAAGGGAGAAGACTGCAACCTGGAATTTAGCCGTGAGTCATCACAGAATGTGGAAAAGATGAAATATAAACCATCATATCTCTATGAAATGCATCCAGGTGAACCAGTGAGCTGCAGTGTCAGTCTAACTCGGTCACTTCACTAAAGCAGCTGTGATTCCTATATTCTCAATTGTATAGATTCCATTTAATAATCACAATAACTCTGTCTCCTTCACTTTGCATGCAGTACCTTCTAGTCTCAAATTAATTTACTTATCAGCTTTTTCATTTGCTATTAATGATTTTTTCAAGTATCTGAATGTCATTGTTTTAATAGTCTTGATGTATTGTCCAGGTCTGATAGCATAATTGCTTCAAAATAATTTGGGAAGTATGTGAGGAATAGTTTTAATCTTTATTTCTTATTCCATGTCAGAGTAAAACTGACCTTTGGGATATTACCTTTACTCTATAGATCCACTGTTCCATTTTTTATGACTATAGCCTTCTAAGCTACTTTAAATATCTTAATAAGAGATTAGGAGAATTAATAAAATATTAGGAGAATAAGTAAATACATATTGTCTTGTATAGAATAGGATATTTCATTATTTTCTTTGGCAAAACTAATCTAATTTCCATTACTCATTCCTAGGGTCAACTCCAGCTTTCCTGAAAGCATAGAGGCTGTTTGTTTGGATTCTGTAGTTTTAATTCCCTAAGGTGGGGAGAAGGAAGTGAGGGGGCTGTGACTGCCCTGGCCAGTCACCTTTAAAATCTGCAGAATCTGCCTGACTGCATTATGGGCAGACTCTGCTCTGGGCATAAAACTAAGGAGCAGAGGAAGCAATAGGAGTGGGAGGAAGGAGAGAGGAAAAACTTTGGCTTCTGACTCCCCTTTCTTCCCTGTCCCTCTTTATCTCTAAGAAGATGCAGCTGTAGTTGTTGATACAGAATGCTATCTACACAGCCTCTTCCCTGGGAATTAAAATACAGAGAGGCCAACCACTGATCACTGACTGTGTGGCCATGTCATTCATCGTCCAAGTCAGGATGTTTCTGAAAAGGAAAGAGAATGCTGTTAATAATCACTTCCCAACAACAGATATAAACCCAAACTGTACCCAGAACCCACAACTTCTGGTCACGCAACTTAAATGAGATTGGATGTGCTGGAATTAAGAGGAAAGAATGGAAGGAAAAGATAGAATCATTATCTTGAAAGGAACTAAGAGCAACAAGATAAGGTGGATGTCCCAGATGTGTTTTTTTGGCTTCAAACTTTAGAATTGTTTTGCACCAGGACCTCAGTGACAGAATAATAACATCTTGTGAGGTCATTGTTAAATAGGCACCCAAAGAATAAGGAAAATTCTAGACCTGAGGAAGAGAAGGTTCTCTAGTAGGTGAAAGAAATGAGACTCTTCTGGAGAATGATATCCTAAATTAGTATATTTTTGCCTTAGCAATTGCAGTATATATGTCATTTCAGAATATCAGATAAGAAAGAAACTGAAAAAAGAAAAAAAAGAATTATAATGATGTCTCTGCTGGTTTTATGATAGTGGTTGAATGAAGATTGGCTATCAGCCAAAAGGAGTTTTCTGTCTGGCAGGCTCCATCCCAAGATATTCCAAAATTGTATGAGTTGGCTGCTGGTTTCTAGATTTCAAAACTAGTAACAGGAAATTTCTAATATGCAGTCAAGAATTGGTATAATTCAGTTGCACTCAGAGCATTTCCTTTCCTTATAACTCTTAGCACCAGGGTGTTGATCAGAGACTTCCATGCCATCCTTTTACCATCTTTGTCTTCTCAGAGGACCCAGGAATCATGAACTTCAGATTTCACGTGGTCACATCTAGTTAGCCACGTAGGGTCTTATACTTTGTTAAAGGTCTTGTGCCCATCTCAAGCTAACCCAGAAGCAGACCAGATGCTAGCAGGTTATGATTGACTTTGTATGGCAGCTAGTTGAGAACTTTTCTCTCTGAATCTGTGAGCTTAGTTGCACTGCTTAGAAACTGAACAACAATGAAAGCTCAGGAAATCCATTGGCTTCACTGTTGATCAAGAGAATGCTGGTTGTGTATGGTTCCCAAGACCTCCAAGGAGAATTCTAGTTCTATATTCTGTTTAACAGAAACTGACACCAGGTCTTGCATCTCAGAGGAGCCAGTTGCATCAAGGACTTCAGGTTTGATGACAAAGTATAGAATTTAGTTGCATGAGAGAACCCATTTACATTCCTCTGGTAACAAAAGATGTTTTTATGTTACTTCTTGAGCCCCAATGTGGTCACTGACTGGGAATTTTTGGTTAAGGATCTGACAGACTGGCTTCACCAGATAAATAACTCTGAGAAGACTCTGGCTCTTTTTCAGCTTGCTCATTTTGTTGGAGTAACAATGGATAATTCAGAAATCCCTGGGGTCAATTTCATAATGCAATAGAGGTTTTGAGACCATCTGGAGAAACTGGAGACATCAAGTGATTTAGAATGTTGAGTTAGACCACTGGCAGAGAACGAAAACTTTCGTTGTATTAGAAGATTCAAGCAGAAAAATGTCAAGCAAAATCAGCTTTATTTTTTAGTTCCTGACAACCTCACTTTCTATTGCCTTTGTCACTATCAAAGTGGCATTTTTTTGAGTGAAGCAGGAGATTCTTACTTCAGTCAAACACTCAGTGATCTAATTCCTTTTGTGGTGTTACAAAGTCTAATAAGCTTCCTCTGCCCATTGTTCCCAATGAATTTGCAATCAGGTGCAAATAGGGAGACTTTCTCATTTGATACCAGTTATGGAGAACTAATCCTATTATGTATATTGACTGTGTCATTCTGAAGCTTATTTTCTAGACTACTCACTCCTCCAAAAAGATATGCATTAATTATCTCAGATTATTGAAAAATTTAAGAAATACTCTATAGAATCATATCTACCAATGTTGGAGATTATTTTACTTTCTGTCACTGTGACTCTTGAACTTCATAATTTTCAGAAATGACCAAAATAACTGGGTCTTCATTTGATTATAAGTCTGTCCCCCATTATTTTAAATTCAGTGACCACTTTATTAACAATTTTGGCACCATTGTCTGGCACAATGCTTGGCACTTAAGTATATGTTTCACAAATGATTGCTAAATAAATGAATGTCAAAGGAATGAATGTTGACAGTGAGTGTTAAATTTATTGCTCTATATGATATATCAAACTGTAAAAACAATCCTTTAAAGAAAAATTGGAGCTTATTTTTAGATTCTTTAATTTAGCTTTAATTCTGAAATTAAAAAGTTAAAATTATTTAACTGAAAATGAAGATTTGTGTATTCGAGAGGCTTGTTTACAATTTCTTTCTGCAAGACAGCATATTTTAATAACGTACTCCAAGAAGTCTGATAGGCGCTAGTTAGGACAAAGGAAGGATAAAGTTGAGCAATCAGGAACTATGAAGCTGCCAGAAAGCCCAAAACTGGGACTTAGAGTAGGTCAATCCCAGGTCAAGTGCACATATTTAGGAGCTTTAGCCAAAATTATTTAAACTCTGGATAGACCATAATTACAGAGAATCTAAGGACAAGAATCATAAATCAAAAGTCATTTAAATCTCAAAAGAGTAAACAATCTCAGAGACAAGAAGAGTTGGACTAAAGCGTTATAACCACACTAGATTAATGAGATGCAAATATGAGAAGAATTCAATAATATAAATCAATTATGCAATAATTGGAGTGAACCCTGAGCCAGTTTTGGAGATTAGAGCTTGTATTGTCTTGGGAATACATGTTTTTTTTTCAATCAGATGTTGGGTTTGTAAAGCCAGCTACCTTTCAATCAACCCTCCTACAAAGAGATAGTTCAACCCTTGAGACATCAAATTATCAGACAATAATTGTGACAATAATAATTGTGACATGTTTTAGATTCTATTTATAATATAGAGAAATATAACCAGCTTCTTCTAAACAAGGCTGGAGCTGGAATCAAGAGAGAGGTATGTTCAGCATTATTTATCCATAGAACATCATTCATCAATCTCAAGCCTTCAAGCTGTATCTTAGGACAAGAAAATGATGGGACTTGGGTATTAGGAAGAGAGAGAAAGTTATGAGATCCAAAACTTTTACAGCATGATTGATTTTTCCATGGGAGTAAGATCTTAGGCTGCCATTCATGACCTATTATAATGGTGTGTCCACCTCTCAAATTAGAGGCAGTTGTTAAAACAGAAAGCATATTGATGCAAGCAACTTGAAAGCAACAAGAATAAAATTGAAAAGTCTGATGATACAAGCAATATAAATAAATAATGCAGAAGAAAATATAAAAAGCAGAACTTTGAGTTTTGAATGTCATTTTAGGGTAACTATTGCAGTTGATTACTATAATTAAATATTATTACTCTAATTTATTAGTATGAAATTAAATTATGTTCTGCATTCTTTTTATAAAGTCAAGGAAATAAGGCAATGATTCTGATAAAAATACAGTTTTTTAAATAATCAAAAGTAATAACCATATCTATTGAGTGAATAGTACCTGATAGGCATTGTTCTAGGTGCTTTATAAACTTATTCAATGCTTATGTAAAATGAACTCAATGCAGTAATTACTTTTATTATTCCTATTTTATAACTGATGAAACAGAGGTATCTAAAGGCTAAGTACCTTTTTCAAGGTCACAGAAAGTGTTAAAGTCTTTTCTTAAATACAACCTAGTTCCAGAAACAAACTCTTTCAGATATTAATTATATAATATTTAAGACATAGAGAAAAATTCCAGAATTTTGCTATGAATAGCCATATACTAAACACCTAGAATTTTTCAATTGTCTTTTTGTAATTTTACTCTATTACCTATCTATACATTTCTCAAACCATCCATCAAAACTTACTCTTTTATGCCTTATACAAAGTAAGTTGCAAACACCAGTTGTCTGTGTCCATAAATGCTTCATAATTCACATAGTTAACTAGAATTAAACATTTGTTTTTGGGCTCTTATAAATACAGGTTTATCTAGGTTTATATAAGTATACTCTATGATATTCACATAATGATGAAATTGCCTAATGATGCATTTTTCAGAAGTTATTCCTGTCTTTAAGTGATGCAAGATTATGTATGTATATATGCATGTGTATACACTCATATGTACTTATATAGAGTTGACCCTTGATTTACATGGAGGGTAGGGTTGCCTAGCCTCCCCACAACCCTTCAGTCAAAAATCTACTTTCAACTCCCCCAAAACTTAGCTAATAACCTGCTGTTGACTAGAACTTTACCAAAAATATAGACAGTTGATTAACATATATTTGTATGTTATATTTATTATGTGCTCAATTATTATAATAAAATAAGCTTAGATAAAAGAGAATATTATTAAAATCCTAGAGAAAAATACAGTGCTATACTATGTTTATTAAGATCATAAGTTTATATAATCTGTTTGATGAAATTCTTGTCTAAGTGACCTCATGTAGTTGAAACCCGTGTTGTTCAAGTGTCAACTGTACTCATGTATATATGCAAAATGTATACACACGAATTAAGTTCATCCTAAACTCTAGATCCAGATTTCCAAATAATTTCTCTTTATTTTTGGATATTTCAGATGTACCTCAAACTCAAAAAATACAAAACACTAAGTCTCCCTCTTCTCAGCTCTAAACTGGTACTTCTCCCATGTTCCTTAGTCTCTATATGGTATGGTAATCGCACAAGTCAGACCTTACAGACCTCTGTGTCAGAGCCTATAAAATAGGTGCTCAGCTGAGAATAAACTATTAGATTTTTAATTTATGAAGATGTTAAGAAGCACATAGTTTTCTAGTTGAAACCTGTTTCTATTTAAAATATAATTCTAAAGCACCCTAATGGCTGAGACACTAAGCTGGCACCTGAAACACAGACCACATAAAATCCAAGGTCCTGGACTCGTGACCTGGAGCTGGGGGAAACAGCCATAAATAAACTAAATTAGTGTGCTTTCTTCACCCTTCTTTTCTTTCACCCTGCTTTTTATTCCTGCCATCTTTCCTTTCTTCCTTCTTCCCAAGTTCTTATTCCTTCTCTTCCTTCGTCTCTTTCAAATGAAATATAATTCTACATACATGTTTTTTAAAGCCCATATAAAATTATTTGGATATAAGAAGCATATGGAACTAAAGACAATGAAACTGCCCAATTCTATGCATCCCCTTATCTAAGTACATGCTCCACAAAAAATACAGTACCAAAAAACAATTAAGACTACACATAACCCACACCCTCAGCATAACTATAGGGCAAAATGTCTAAACATCATACAAGCTTTAGAAGAAGTAAAACCAAATCGATTTACACTTTCACTCATGCTTCAAAGACTCTATGGAAAATAGAACCTAAATTTGACTTAAAATAACTGACAGAAAGATAATTCTCCCCACAATAGTAAAAAATTCTAAGGAAAAATGTATCACAGACTTCCTTAGAGCAATTTTTTTTATTTAACACTCTAATTTAAAATAGGCTATTAAAGTTTCATGTAGATTCTATGTTATACTAATGCTTCAAGTTATGATTGATGATAGAAACAAAACCAACCAAAGGGAAATGAAATCATGTGATAGATAATTAAAACTTGACTCATTAATCAGAATTCTTGGAATCTAAAGAAAAACATGGGGATAATGGAATGGGGAGAGAGGAATAAATTGCAGCTAAGCTGATATTAAAGATCCTATGGCAGAACCAGTCCAGTGGGCATCAATAAAATCTCATTTCAGACAACCAAGATATGATATAACACTAGGCACTGATACTGGTTCCATTACTACTATTGCTCTCCAATCTGTTGAAAATTGATGTGTAAGACTCTGAGTCCCTTACAAAAATGAATTCTTCATTATCGCTCTTATTTTGTGTCATTTAATTCCAATAGAAATCTTGAATTTTATTAACTTGACCAGGGTCATATGATGATTTCTAACTTCCATGACATCCTGGAACATCATCTGAATTATCTGGTGTTTTTCATTCTGTTACAGGGGGTACATATATACATACATATATACATATATCTTTCTATCTATATATACACACAATGACAAATATCCTAAATCTATACAGAGGATCATCATGCTAGGAATCATCTACTCCTCTCCAATTTAATGTCCACTATATTTTCTGAACTTCCATTTTACAAAATATTGGTCTTTGACAATATTTAAAGTAGGAAAATTTCTAGACAGTCCCACCTGACATCAACCTTTCAGCTACTTGGTGATGCAAATTAACAGGTAAGTTATTCCAGTATGCCCATTGTTTTTGGTATAGTATCAAATTTAGCATCTATCTCTACCAATAGTTTAGCATCTACAATAATTAGAGAATGATGTTAAAGTCTTGAAATGCATCAGTCTGTTTGCTCATTTATAAAATGGTGATCATAAGGATTGTATCTGAGAATATGGGAAAATAGAATTAAATATCTAGTCCAGTGCCTTGCAAATGGTAATCATTTAGTAGATGTTAGATGTACCTATAATAATTACAATTGCCATAATTATTATGATAAACATTGATTTATGTTAAAATCCTTAAAATTTTTTTTAAGGAAAATATTTTTCTGTATGAATGCACCTATATTCTCCACAGTGATCATGGTTCTGCTTTCAACTGATATCCAAGAGAAATGACTTATATTTTAATAATATAACATATTACTAAAACTGCAACTTGTTAGAGTTCAAACCTGAGTTGACTTTGGTATAATTCTTGCCAAAAGCTTACTTTAGCTATTCAATTTTTTAGAAAGACAGTCTAATGGACAGATTAACTATTAATCTTTCTGTATTTTTCAGATTTTAATTCTGTATTAAGATCACTCATTGGAAAGCACAGTGCCTGGACCATATTTTATAAATTCCCCACAGAAATGCTTTTACTGAATTATGATTTAATGATTAATAATTTACAATCTGCACTCAGTCATCTAGAAGTTGGCTAAAAGCCAGTTCCATCTGATAAATGCTTGCATTTCTTTGTCATACCTTAGAAGACAATGCCTACTATCCATTCACTCACTTAGTATACTACCCAGAGTAGTTTCATTCAACATCATCACCAAAGAAATCTTCTGAGATAATCGATGAGGTTAGGAGAGAGAGTAAATGCTGACAAATTATTGCAGTCTAGGCTCTCTGCATGTGGTCTGTTTTAATCTTTATGACCTTGTGATACACACTAGGAATTCTAAGGTGTACAAATGCAGAAAGTGTAAAGCAGTTAAGCAAGTGTCATCACTAATAATTGACAAAATGAGATATCAAGGATTATTGTGCTATGGAGTTATAACAGAAAAAATATGGAAGATTATACTTAGACTATGCAATTGGAAGCCTGACTAGCAAATCGAATTTTGAAGTTTCTATTAAAGGTATTCAGAAATATTTTTATTAATGGCAGCATTTTTGCAATAAGTTTGCAACCTCCCTTTGTATCTACCTTTAAGGGCAATGTGCTTTGTATACATCTGTTTAATAATGTTTGTTAGCAGTTATAATGGCTACCTAAACATAAATGTTATAGGAAGTGCTTTTGTTGTAATCTGAAAATGTAAATTGTTTTTTATTTTGTTAATGCAATTCGGGAGGGTTTAGATAGCTAACATTTAGCCTAAAATTTTAGATTATATGATATTCTGTGAAAATTTAATCCTAAAATTTTAAGACTGGAAAGTTTTCAAATTATAAATTTGCAACTAATCAATATTTGAATATATTAAAAGAATTCTGCCCAACTGCCTGTCAGTTCATGATTCTACCTTGCTAGGTACAGGTAAAGATTCATATTCATATCAATCAATTTAATTTTTCTATAGCTATTTAGAAATTTTTTATTGCTCTGAGTCAAATCAATTCTGACATCCACTCTTTTATCCTAGTTCATCTTTAAAAAAGTCTCATTTTTCTCTAGCATGAGAATTTTTAATATTTGGAAAAACTAATGTTCTTCTTGAGTCTTTTCTGATTCAATGGATCCATTCTTTAGCAGTCCTTCAAATGGTATAAAGTATTACTAAAAAACATTCTTACCCTATGTGAGGATTCTTTAATTTACCTACATGCCTTTGGGTGTGGTCATGGATTATAGTAGACTAGAGAAGGATGACAATTCTTCCTTCTTCACCCTCCATCAGACTTCTATACACAAAAGCTACATTAGCTTTCTGGGCAGTCGTAAATCAATATTGCTTTATATTGCAATTACTATTAAGTGAAACTTCTTGGTATTTTTTTCTGTTGCAAAAACATATCTCTTTCTCTACTTCACATGAACAGATGAGTTGTTCTGATACAAATTAATTTCAAAATCTTACATTGATTCCTACTATATTCTATTAGATTAGGTCCATCATTCTAAGATATAATACCTTATCCCAATAAAAGTTCATATTTGCTTTTCACCTTTTATGTAACATTGCTGTATTAAACATTTTTACTCATGTTATTTTATTCTTTCATATTGAACACAAGGAGGAATCCCACTTTTATGACAGACATATTCAGGAATATTAACTAAGTTGATGGAGACCTCTCAGAACATTAGTGACTGAATTTAATTTTTAGATCAATATTCTTTGCCTAGGAGTTAAATGTAGATCTAATTCCAAAGGTTATGATTTATTTTGTTTTATTGTTTTTACTAGTCTATAACCATGAGTCATTAATAAACTAAAGTATATTCAAGGAATTCTATAAAAGAAATATAATTTTGAAAGCTCATTAAATATTTTAGAGAAAGAATTCATATGTAAGAGCAAATTTTAGTTATATGTAGCTTGTATTTATAAACTGAATTCCTCAAAGTTTTGCATATGAGGTATTCTTATATATTTGTTTGCAAATACATATTGTGAATATAAATAATTCGTAACAACTTAGTAAGTATGAGTCATGCCTGATTTGAGCAAGATATTTAGAAAATAAGATATTTTA
Source organism: Solenodon paradoxus (assembly GCA_004363575.1). Classification (NCBI taxonomy): domain Eukaryota; kingdom Metazoa; phylum Chordata; class Mammalia; order Eulipotyphla; family Solenodontidae; genus Solenodon; species Solenodon paradoxus. Next base: position 274,146 of record RJWH01000196.1, on the reverse strand, counting down.
AGAGAAGCAATTGTTAGTTTTTATATCACTAACCTGGAAAGACATCTTCTAGCAGATAATAGCTAATCATTCTATTCTATAGTTCTCTCTTTAAAATTGCTTCCCTCTCCATCCCTACAACATCTCTTGAGGGACTTGAGCATAAACAGCAATTATTATCATGAAAGTGTCCCCCCTCTCTAACCACAAATGATTGAAACAAGAGAAAATGAATCCATAGTCTGAACTAGACCAATTTGAGTATCTTTTTATTTGCATTCTTTGAGAGAGGCTTATAGGAATATTGTGAGAACTTAAACTATATTTTAAACTGGAATGGCATTTTGGTTTTGTGCATTCTTAAAAGTAAGTAAAGGGAGCTATTCTTTAGATATAACATAGTAGAAATGAAAAGCCCAGAGAACTGATCCCAGAATAAACAGGAGTCATTTTAGTACTCGATTTCCTGTTTTTTATTATTTTTCAAGACACAGAAATGGACTATGTGTTCTCTTCTTGGGTGTCTATGAGATTGCCACATATATATAAAATACACATTTTATGTATTTAAAATATCTTCCACCTACCATTTGTTTAAGTTATCAGCATGAGTCTGAATCTTTCAATGACTGGTACTCCATTACAATTAATTCACTTATATTTTCTTACTTTTAATTAATAGACAATTAATAGACAGAACTATTACTTGAATTTCTTAGAATTCTGGAGGACAATAGATATGTATGTACATATGTGTGTGATTTCTATCTTACGATAATATTATAGAAGGAATTCAGCTAAAGTCAGTACTATAATAGTCAAAAAATACATGTAAAATGCTACAATATTAAGTACAAAGTTTTTAAACTTAATTATAATAACAAAATACAATGAGGCTTAAGCAAAATGAATGGAGAATAAACAGTTGCAACTGAACTGGATCAATGAAGAGTAGGTCTTAACAGCAATTAGACTGGAGCAAGTAAGTAAAAGAATATTTTTTTAATTTAACATTTACTATTTTTTAAATGAATGGTTCTGGCAGGAATGAAGGTAAGCAGGCAGGTAGGCAGGAAGAGAGAGGAACAAGAAACATCTTTATTTCATTTTTATTTAGTTGTCCACACTGGCTGCTTCCCCCTGGTCCTGGGACCTGAACCCAGGGATATGTGGCTTGCTCCTTTGGAGGTGATTGACCTAACTGCTGCTCCACCATGGAGCACCAGTTTAATATTTATTGTGATAAATTTGATTTAGAAAATAATATGAGCCCATAGGTTCACCTTTCTTCATGTCAAATATGACGTATCCTGCCCAACACCAAAGTACCAAGGGTCCTCCACAAATGTCTCATACTCCCTTACCAATTGGTAATCTCAGTTCTATTGTCAATATCCAAGGGTTGGATTTTGTTTAGTCTGTTCCTTTGCTTTGTTTCTTTATAATCCAAATATGAGTGAGATCATCCATTAAGAACATATTTTTACATAAGAGGAAAGAGCAAGGCTTATGAATGGAGAATTGATGCATAAAATTATATATAATAAAGACTCATTAGAGTGACCTGTAAGATAATTAGAAATAAAGACTAGAATTGAGAAAAGCTTGTGAAGATTACTAGAGTAATTCAAAAATAGAAGTGCAAAAATGAGTACTTTATGGAGATACATAAACAATAGGTAATATTCACAATGGAAAATAATTGTGAGACAATGTATTTTTATTGCTTTTCTTCATGATAGAGAAAAATTTTATGAATAATTTTCAAGGTAATGAATTTCTATTTATGTTTTTTTTTTATAATGGCTAGAAGGTACAATAATGTTTCTAATCATGGGAAAATAATGAATTTTGGTTTTGCTTCTTAAATAACTGTTTTTGGTGGGTTTGCCATAAAGAAGATGGAGGAAAAAGAATATGTGGAGGAAATGTACTTAGTAAATATCCATGTTTGATAATTAAAATCCTGTGTATGTCTGTTTCACCAAAAAACAGAGGTGGAAGGCAGAGCTTTAAAGATATGAAAGTTGAAATTGGGGAGAAAGAACTGAATCAAGGGAAGCTATCAGAGCTGTAAAAGTAGTGTCCAAGTCAGTGAAAATGGATTTTAGGGAAGAAAAGTCTCATCAATAGAATACAGTAAGAGTGAAGTAATTGGATTTGACCACTGTCCCTTCCAAACCTCTAGCAACTTTAGAACTCTCATTAGAGAGTGAAAACAAAAGGCAAAATTAAGTAAAATGGGGTTTAATGGATGATTAAATGAAGCAGAAAGTTATAAAATTGCAAATGAAGTCTAACATTAAGTACAGCAAAACCAAGTTTAACAACTCAAGCTTGAACAAAACTCTGGAATATTCCTTGCATGCATGTATTCAGTTTACTGTTCTCTTTTATTCATATCCTAATCTTTTATACTTAAAAGTTTTTATTTATATACCCGCATTTTTTAAAGAACTGAAGAAAATACACTTCTTGCAGATACAAAAGTGAAAATGGCTTCCCCAGATCCTAAGGGTCTTGTGCCCTTTACCAGAGAATCTCTTGAACTTATCAAACAGTGTATAGCTAAAAAGCATAGTGAAGAATATGTAGAAGAAGATTTAAAGCCAACTGCTGACTTGGAAGTTGGAAAAAAACTTCCATTTGCTTATGGAGATCTTCCTCAAGGAATGGTATCAGAGCCCTTGGAAGATGTGGACCCTTACTATAAGAAAAAAAAGGTAAGGATTAATGAAACTGATTGTGACTACATATTTATTTTATTTTCTAAACATGTGAAAAGTGCAGTTGAGATAGGATGGAAAATATAACTTAAAAAATCAAAAGCAAAATTTAATTAAAAATAGATTAAATACTTCTATTTAAGATTTAAATCATGAATTACATAGAAAAAAGCACAAGTGACAGCTCCTTGGTATCAATTTTAGAGATGTCTTTGGGGACTCAACTCTAAGGACAAGTAAAGCAGAAGAAAAATGAGCAAATAGGAATACATTAAAATGAAATATACCACACAGCAAAAGAAACTATTATCAAAGTGTAAAGGAATTCTACTGAATGGGAGAAAATATTTGCATACCACATGTCTGATAAGGGATTAATATCCAAAATATGTAAAGAATTCATTAAAATCAACAACAAAAACCAATTTGATCTTAAAACGACAGAGGACTGAATAGACTCTTCTCAAAAAAATAGACATTAAAGACATGCCCTCATGGAGTCCAAGGTGCAGTCTGCATAATATTAGTGTCCCAGGTTCACATCCTTGGACTAGCAGGAGTAGACAAGATAAAAAACTAAATAAAATAAATGTAAAAAGTGCTTCCTCCTCCTATCTCTTTTTACATGCTTGCCTCTGATCACCTTCATTCCTGCCTACACCTTCCCAACATACAGATGGCTAATAGGCACATGAAAAGATTTTTGTTACCTCCTATTAGGCAATGCAAATCAAAACAATAATATATCACTTTAATCTGTAATAATAGATATTACCCAAAAGACTAGAAACAGTAGGTTTGGGGAGGATATAGAGAAAAAGGAATCTTTGTACATTGGTGCTATATGTATGCATAAGTGCAACCATTATGGAAAACAATGTGAAGATACCTTAAAAATTAAAAAATAGAAATTCCCTATGATCCAGTTATCCCACTGAAAACACTAAGTTGAGGAGATATATACGCACTCATATTTACTGCAACATTATTTACAATCACCGAAGGTGAATAAAAAGAAATCAAATTAATGAACTAAATAAAACAAAAAAATCTTTTGCTCTAAGATTCAATAAGTGGTTATCAGAAAGAAGGCAGGAAGGTAAATCGTGTTGAAGGGGTAAAATATGTTATCATTATATGCTTAAGTTATAACGCTTGATATATTATCCTAGATATATCTCCAGTATAGCAGAGTTCTGAGTTCTCTGGAGTGTATACAGATGTGGTAGGCAAACCCAGGTTTGTTAATGAAGACAAAAATCAAGGATTGTCAAAATAAAACAAAACAAAAACTGCAAGTATAGCTCAGTATAAAAATAGTATTAATGGTGACATAAGTTATTAAAATGTGAATTATATTGAGTTAATTCTATTAAATGGCATGCAAATAATTTTTAAATTAAATAATTTCATCATTTAAACATTAATTCAAATATCATTATATCTAGTACTATTCATTGTTCACCACCATGTATAACATGTTGTTGCTTACTCATACATTCAATCTTGTGTGAAGGTTGAAATTGTTCTGAAAAATACCTGGAAAGCATATTTTAAATGACCAGGCTTAATTCCTTTGGCCCTTTCAATTTTCTCTTTGCGTTTAAAATAGAAAGAGGGAAAATGCCTATAAGATAAATTGTCCACGAATTGTGTATTGAAAAAGTGTTTCATTAAGAATTACAGCACGACTTGTTTTTTTATTTAGAACATATGTTTATAAAATGTTGATGAATGTATATTTGTATTTATTAATATATTTGTACATATACACAAATATAAATTTCAATATATAGTCACCATATTTATTTCTATACATTATATATTTTATATTATATGATACTATACTATATGACATTTAATATAATTGCATGTTATATATATTGCATTATATGCTATATGTTATATACTTTTATAATACATAATTGTATTATATTTAATACATTTATGTACATGTAAAAATTAATTTTCCAAAATGGCGATGCATATATAGGAAGGTACATTTATTTATAAATGCACTAACACACAGGCATTCACAGATATACACATTTTCACTGTGCGTATAATACACATATGCATAAACATACATATGTGTAATTGCCCTTAGAATATATCTGATCTTTTATTATTTTTAGTTTTAATGCTTTATATCCCAATATGATAGCTTTATATGATGTAGGTTTCTGTTTTAGATGTTTATTTCAATTATATACAAGTTTCATAATCATGAATGGTGAAGGTAGTATTTCAGTGCTTTGGGCATTTTGTTATTGTAAATCACACCTTATATGATTTGAAATAAAATTAATTTTTTTACACTCATTGAATTCTGTTAGTTTAAATATATTTCCATGAGCAATCAAAATGTAGTTTTATTCCTATTATATTAGTTCTTTAGTAAGACTGAGGATTGGTGTGCAGTGAATGACTTTTTTTGATAGAACAATGGGCAAAAAAGTAGTAGATAAGTAAATATCAATACAAATACTTTAAAAATTATTTTATAAATCATTTAGTCAATAAAAGAATGAGTATATAAAAAATATAAATGTTAGCATTTATAACTGAAATAATCATTGGAAATATTTTGCATAATTGATATAGTTCTTAACTCTAATTTTATTTGATTGTTTTTTCCTCTAACAGACTTTTATGGTATTAAATAAGAAAAGAAAAATCTTCCGATTCAAAGCCACCTCATGTGCATTGTCTCCTTTCAGTACAATTAGAAGAACAACTATTAAGGTTTTGGTACATCCATATCCTTTGTATTGGTTTCAGACTGTATTACTAGCAACAGCAAGTATTATGTTAAAATATTGTGACAGTTCTTTTTTCTTTAGATTTAATATCTCATTTTAGGAATATTGAACTCTGTATTATAACTGCACAAAGTATTTCATATTTGGGAATATATTTAAAGCATATTTTCTAGTACACATGACAGTAGTAAATATTAACAAATCTTAATCTTCATTGAGTTTCAATATAAAAGTATATCTCTATATATATTAGAAATAATTTTCTCATATGTGTATATACAAATTAACAGATATAGAAACATGTATTTCCATTATTTATTATCTATTATTCCTTGACTATAACCTACTTTTTTCCGACTGTTCATTTTAACTACTGTCCTGATTGACAGCATATTTATGTCCATGACTAATTTGCCAGAATGGGCCCCAGCATTACAGTAGGTTACATAATTTTATTATAAATAATCTTAATATATAATTATATTTTACATAATTATATGCTACATATTATATAATTTAATGGTCATAGTTTATATAAGATAATATTTGTTATACATATAAATTTATACACATACCATGATTAATTTGTGAACAGAAAGCAAGTATAAATCAGTTTTAATGTTTTTCTGCCTTTTCATTATTCTTAGGTTGATTTTAAAAGTTTCTTTTCCCAACATGTTAATATTTATTTATACATATTTTATCATATGTGAAGTTTTGCTTTAAAGTTAGTTACCAATGATTAATACATTATTTCAATGACTCCAATTTTATTTTGCAATCCCGCACCTGACTTGCTTCAAGCTCAAGTAACTTCTTTCCATTTTTTTTTAAGAGGAAGAAAGGCAGGCAGGCAGCAGGAAGTAAGAAAGAGAGTGGAAGATGCATCTATTTTTTTTTTTTATTTAGTTGTTGATTTTTGGTGTTAGCAGATCCCAGACTGTGAACCTGGGTACTTGGACTGTGTGTGGACTATGCCCCAGACATGGGCTTAACACCTGAGACACTAGGTACACATCCTTTCCATTCTTTAAGAAACTTTTTTTTTCTTCTTTTGTGTTCTCTCCTTTCTTCCTGAGGGATAGGAGTAGAATGCCTTGAATTAGACTACAATAATGAAGGTCCATTACATTTTCTAGGAAAGAAGGTTTTTCTGATGCTACCTCTAAACTTTAGAGAGAGTTAAAGAGAGAAAGAGAAAATCTGCAAAAATGCTATGATCCCGAACTGGGATTTTTTGGAAAAAATGAGTCAAATTTCATCATTAATGCCAAAAGTATGGGTAGCTCTAGTTAAAACCCTATGATTCAAGGGACATAAACATTTTAAATTCTTGTCTGGTTGGTTGATGGATTGATTGGTTGACTTGATAGTTATCATATACATTGTACTTCAGAAATGACAATATATTGTTTTCATTTTCAATATTTATATAAAAATTTCTCTGCAGGAATACTTTGCTTGGAATTTACACATTTGAAATACTTGTAAAACTCATTGCAAGAGGTATCTGGATAGGACCTTTTTATTTCTTTGGTGATTCATATAACTGGCTAGATTTCACAGTAACTTTGCTTGAGTGAGTATTTCTTTAAATTACAAATATTTGAATACCTTTCTAAGTGAATGCTTTTCATAATGAAATATTGAGGTTGATAAAAGTTTTCTGGCTAAAACATTTTGGTGTATAAAGAACATTTTATGGATACTTAGACATAGTACACTCTCAGAAGTAAGACTCAAAATAGTCAATAAAAATGAAAGGAATAGGGCATAATCTCTGTTTTTTACTGGAAGCAAAAATGATCGAGGTTGAATTTTTTCATTTTAAGTAATCATTTTCAATGAGTGAAATATCCCCTGGAGATCCTGGTGAGGATCCTAGCATATTTTATTCTGTCTCCAGTCTACAATTTATTTAGCTACATTGCTTAAGATCCATAAATATAACAAATATTAGAATAAAATATTTTTAAAAACATGCACGCACTTTCTAGTGTTACATTAGATTTTCAAGATTAGCATATTTATTTTTGATGCATCTACTTAGTATACTCTGGTTTATGGTTAGAGAAATGATCACTAGCATAAAACTTCTATTAAAATAATATTCTATTTATAGTAAATTATCAAAAAATAGTAAATATAATTGAAATTATTATCACTGATACTTCTACCATTATTTCTGCTGTTGTCATTATTGCTAGCTTATATTTAGTCAACACAGCTAATACTTGAATGTCCTTATATTTGCCAGGTGTTCTTCCATTCATTTAACATTTAACTTTTTGTAATTCTCATAGAATGTCTCAGAATTAGGAAACATTATTTTTCACCACTTTGCCTTGGAAGAAACTGAGGAAAAGAATGTCTAAGTAATTTTTTTCATGTTATACAGCTAGTAAATAATGGAGTCTGGATTTCCACACAGTCTAATCACAGAGTGTGTGCTTTTCACCACTCTAAACCCTACCATCACCCATCACTGTTATCACCACATTATTATCATCATCACTGCTACATAATCATCATAAGCTTAAATCATTAAAGTGAAGCTTATTTCTTTTAAAAGCATGAGTTTTTCTTATTTTTAAATATCATTTCACTAATTAGATAATATATTTAAAAATATAGTATAAAGCATTTGGTATGGAGATAATAGTCTCCCAATTTTCTAAACTCTCATTATTTGTTTGTGGATTTTACCTAGTTACCTTGTACTTTGGAGCAATTTTTGTTTTCTGTTAATAATAAACTATTTGCAAAATATAATAATGAGAGCAAGGGAAACATTTGGATATAGTCTTAAAATAAATCTTCAAGAATATAGAAAGCCAAGGATAAGTAGCATAAATTCAATATGACTTCTAAATAACTCTAATTTAATTCCACAGATATATAGCAAAATATTCACCTCTAAACTTCCTTACAATATTTGGGATTACAAGAAATTTGAGAATTTTGAAAATTATTCCTTTAAATCAAGGTAAGAAATGGCATTGAGTTTCTTTCATTCATTTTGTTTTATGTACTTCTTGTAATTAGTTGCAGAAATATTAAATTAAACAATGGTTTAGCTTTGAGACCAATGAATGACCTGATCTTTAAATTTATTTCGGTTATTTCAGAAAAGTCAAGGAAAAATAATAATATTTTACTGTTGTTTATTAGACATAGGTTTTGTTCTTATGATAACTAAATGTAGATATAAATTTAAATTTTCTATTTTTCTTATTTATTTTTAATTCTTAAGTATAATATAAAGTTTTCCTTAAACTTTTGAGAGAGCAGTTTAGACAGATTATATAATCTGACCATTTCTTTTCCATATTGCATTGAGAAACCAGTTGAAATTCTTCTTTGCTTTAAAATGCTTGGATTGGTTTCATCACACATGCCACAAAATTCAAGGAGGTTATAGAGTAGCCCTCCAAAACCTTCCAATTTGTTGTTAACAATGAATAAACTAGAAAGGAACAACTCTATTGAGAGTTTTTTTTGACTGCTGAGTCAAGAGTATTATGAAACTGCTGTGGCAATAAACTGAAGGAGCAAATATGATAATACAAAAATTATCTACTAACAACTTCATCCATTGGAATACTATAAAGAAGATCAAACATATACGTACTACATACTTGCAGTCCACATTGTTCATAGCAGGAGATAATTGTGTGTGTGCTAATAGATGCAGAACTCTTTGAATACACTAAAATATTGAATTGTACACATTAAATGGGTGAATTGTATGGTTTATGAACTATATATCAATAAAACTAATTAATAAAAATAATCTGGCATGACAGCTTTACCAAACTGTGATGATAACAGCAGTGAGAGTTACTAAAAAATTTCTACAACATGAATTTGTGTCACCTACATCTTCATTTTGAATCAAGAGCAAGAACTATAAAAGAAATCAGGTGAATCCAAGAAATACAAGAAAAATCTACAGTTAGGAGTACACGGTCTGATAGAAACTATTCTTATTTTTAAGGTAGAAAATAATCAAGGTATCTGCCAGCAATACAGAATGTATGAAAATATTTTGCATTAAATAGAGAAAAATAATATTTAAGAATATTTAAATAATCCCATTTTTTTCTTTAAAAAATTATCCTCTAAGGAATAGAGGCAAGCATAAGATACCATGTTTGTCAACCTATTACGAAAAAATCTAGACTCTTTCAAGAAGATGAAAATGAGATAATAAAATAGACAAAAATATTTTTAAGTAAAAAAATTTATAAAAACTAAAGTGTCCTTGGTAAATGTTTACTGGTAGTAAAAAGCAGTAAAATATAGTATTTATATGCAGCATTTTAGTAAAACAAAGTCATTTTTGTAAAGAAAAACTAAAGAAGTTCTCTATTAATGCAATAGAAACAAAAATAGGATGGATCGATGAAAGAGAGAAAACTAAGTTCTCTTTTATGTGTAACTGGTGATCTTACAGAGATCAAAATTAATGTAAAAGACAAATCATTCAAAAACTACAACATAAAATTATATAAATCCATTAACTGGAGAAAGATCTTAGTCTCAAATGGCTAGAGCTCATCTTATACTAGACATAAACAAGCAAAAAAAGCAGGCTTTTAAAGCTACACTGAGATGTTATAAAGTTTTGAAAATTTAAATTATTAAATATAAAAAGTATTATAAAAATATTTCAAGCAAAAGAAAATATTCCCATGGGAAGGTTCTAAAACCCTTTCAAAGAAAAAAGCCTGTGGAACGATTATCCTCATATTTCTTCAAAATATTAAATGTGAGTAGGCAATGAAGTATCTGAGAGCAGCTAGGGAGGTAAGACACCAGAATACTGTCTGTACCCGTGTTCATTCATGTGAAATCAATGGGAAGATATTCTCAACATATAATAATTCTAAATTTTTACATGTATATCATTACTGATTATATACTGATTGTGGGTAGAGTACAAAAAAAAATATTCAACAATGGGAAGGTTTTGTTCCAAAAGTAATTATAATGAACTCAAATTATTTCAACAGAGAATGAGCTCCAAGTTACCACTGTTAACGGGTTGTAAAATAAATAAGAAGTTACAACATGAATATCTATGAGTCATTCTTGAACTAAAGACGTTTTATTGTGTTTTAGAAAATAGTCAAATAAATTCCAACATTTAAAAAATCTGGTGATTTTAACATTGAGATCTAAGTTAACTAAGATGAATTATCAGTATGGATGAATCAGATTTTCTTCACGGTAATCGCCAAGTATAGCTGCCTCTTTGGGTCATTCAGATTCTTCAAATTCCCTCCACTCCCTGTTTGTATGCCTCTGTTTCCTGTAAAGATGTGAATGTTACCTTTTGCAGAAATCAATAAGATAATGTATAATGCAAAGTACATAAAATTCAATAGATCAAAGTTCTAAATTATATCAACAAAAACTGAGAACAAGGAACAGAGAATTGTGAGAAAGTAATTATGGTTACTTCCTTATCTTAGATGTTGAGACTACAATAAATACAGTTTTATTTTTGAGGTAGAGAATACATGTCTTTTAAAAATAAAAATTTGTTTTATACAGATTCTCAAAAATAGATATGTTTTACATAAAATGCTAGAGGAAACAGAAAAAATTAAAATTTATTTGGAAAGGAGTATATTGCAAGGAAATAAAAAATTAGCAAAGTCATATCTAAAAGTAAAGTCAATTTATGAAAAGTAATACATTTAGGTTACATTTTTCTGCAAGATATGGAGACTAATATTTAATCATATATAATTCAACTACACAAAAGATATAACTAAGTTAAAGTAAATGAAAGTTTAAGAATAAAAAGAAAGGAATAATTATACAAGGAAATCAAAATCAAATGGCAAATGGCTCAGACCTTTGAATGGCTGATAACAATGAATGTCAGATAACCATGAAAATTTTCAATACATTTGATTTTATAAAATTTTATAACATTTTTAGTTTAAAACAAAATGTCACCTATTTTTGAAAATGAAAGCTCCACAATAAACTTGATTTTATACATACACACATTCTTAAAGAATTTCTGTTCTTAAAAAGAATTCCAATAAAACAATATGAAATTTTTTTCAGTAGACTAATATACAAAGGACTCATGGCAGTTAACAAAAAGTACACCATACAAATACACATATTTTTAAAGCTCATTGTGAGAATCACAGACATTATATCAAGGTAAAGTGATCCCACTTTTCTTCTAGCAACTTGACAATAGCATTAATGAAACTTGTCTATACATCATCTTTGTCTATATATCATGTATATATTAGTTCAAGATATATTAAAAGTGATTTGAGCATGTGTATCGATATTTAAATACGATTATAAATTTTGACCAAGAAGTTCTATATCTAACTCAATGCTTAAAAAATACTTGCATATATCAAAAAATTATAGTGGCAAAGCTAGACCAGAAGCATATGTCTCAGTATAGTAGCAATTTAAATTGTATATTTAATCTAGATATTATATTTTTTAACCACAGGAATGACTATTTCAAACCTATCCTATAAATTCAAAAAATCCAATCATCTGAAAAGGTCATTTAAAAAAATTGTTCATTTCTCAAAATACTGCATGAAATAGGTATTATCCCAATTTTAGACAATGAAATGGTATCCTAGAAATGTCAATAGCTTGCTCACTATTAGAAAGCTAGTATATTCTCATACATTGTTGAGCCAAGCAGTTATGATACTATATATAAACAGACCAACAAACAAGAAGATATTAAGGGAAAAAGAGAGGAAGGAGGAAGCAAGGAAAAAAGGAAGGGAGGGAGGGAAGGAGGGTTCTTCTCTTTTTCTTTTTTCAGAATCGAGCATGTAAATTTAATAATTAGAAAAATGAATGCCCTTAAACACAACCAGGTTTAGGTTGAATTATTGATTAATAAGTATTCTGATATAAAACATTCAAATATATCCAGCTGTGTGTTATTCTCATTCTTAGTCATTAAATTTTTTCATGTTTATTTTGTTTTTCCTTGTCCTGGCTCTAGGTCTTGAACCCAGCCTGTGTTCTCTACATGGTCCACATCTTAGTCACAGAGCCACATGGTTGCACTTTCATGTTTTATTTAATCAGTTCCAAAATTTGAAATCTTAAAAGGTTAATGAAAGAAAGTAGAATACTATTTTGAACTATTTCTTGTTTTAGCATTTTCAATTCATTTTTATGTATAATGTTACATCTTTCTTATGCCTATAAACAATGATTCTTAATATGAAAACCAATCTAACCAAGAAAGAAAATCTGTGTTGTGTGTAGTAAAGAGAAACAAACAAATACTTTTAAAATAATGGTCTGGATTTTTTTTATCAGAATAATGAATTAGCTATAATACAGAAACCTTAAAATATGGGTTTTTATTAATTTTATCAGACCTACCTGGACAATTATAAATCAGGTTATAAAACACAAAGTGATTGATTTTGATGGACATGCATTTGCCATCGGAGTTTACTAAAGCCACTTTACTGAGAAATTTATATTATCAAAAACAAACCTTTCTCTTCTCAGGTCTTGCATCTTTAGAAAGAATCTTGTTCCGTTGCTTGAAGAAACTTACTGGTGTCATTATTTTAACTCTGTTTTCTCTGAGCATATTTTCTCTAATTGGAATGGGTCTTTTCATGGGCAACCTGAAACATAAATGTCTGCATTGGCCCCAAGAAAATGAAACTGAAATTCTCTACAACAAAACTGGAAACTCTTATCATAATCGAGGTAAGAATCACTTTCCAGTATGTTAAAAAAAAAAAAAAAGCGAAGACTTTACCCGCAAAGCAGTCTAATTTATCTAAGTCCGGAATGCTCAACTTCAGAACAAATTCAGCTTCAGATCAAACGTTGTAACTATGCTCAAATACTAACTTGGATCAGTTTCAGAATAGCAAAATTTCAATCTTTAGATAGTTAAATCAGGCAAATTCATTTGGAATTGAGAGTTCCACCTTTAAAAAAATAAATATGGCCAACTTATTTGACATTTCAGCAGAGATGAATCCTTAAATTACCTTTCTATCAAGCAGTTTATTTAATATATAAAAGTAAGTTTCCTCTTTATAAATTTGTATTACTTTATAAATAATAAAAATAGCTATATTATGTAAATTGTTACTACTGTTGAATTTTAATTGCTGCTGTTCATTTAAAATACTTTTGAGTTATACTTTTTAAAAATGAAAACATTTTAGACTACTCCAAATGTGACAAATAAGTATTGCTTTACTCATTTACCTAAATAATTCACGTGCTGATCATATCTTCACCATAATCCTGTAGAGGAGACATGAACAATCCCTATTTCAAACAAAGAAACAGAAACTCAGAGAAATTTAGTGAATGTTCTAGCATACTGTAACTACTTGATCATAAAATTAGGATTATAAACAAGCTCAATTTGGCTTGAAAGCCTCATTCCCTTTTCAGTAGGCTATGCTCTTTACTTTGATTTATCTTTCATAGCAAAATGGTCAGATCCTTTCCAACAATATTTAGAGAGAAAGTTTATTTTTAATCAATAAATGTATAATGTGGATATATATTTTCTTGTTCTACTTTAATTTTATTTATACTTTGGATTCAATCAATTCTAAAACAAATATTTCTCTTCAGTTTAATCCATATTATAATTGCAATGCTATAAAAATGATTAGTATATGAATATGTGAAATATTTCTTTTTATTACATGAATCTATTTCATTGTTCTAATTCTAGTGCTGAGAACAACATGTGATAGATATTAAATCTTAGATTCCAATATTCTTGTTTCTTTGATATTGTAACAAAAATGCTATTTTTTTAATTGAACAATATTTGCTGCTTTATGGGCTGTTGCTAAGAAAACAGAGTTTAGATTCTTTTTCTATTTGTTGAAGTACAATATTAAATTATAAAGAAATAACTTTTGAAAGATTATCACTTTAAAATGTATCCAATTACAGTCTTCCCACTTTGTGAGGAGAGAAAATGACAGATAATGTTCCCTGCTTTTCATCTATTTTACGTGTAAGACATTATTTAACTTAATATCCATGGATAAGCTCTTGTATTGAGCAGAGTACTTGGAACTGCCCAGTTCTATTGATCTTTTGTTTCTCACTCTCATTCAGAAAGTTTGATCAAAAGCTTTTATTTATGATTTTTAAATTCTTCCAAAATTATATATTTGTTTACGGGTTTGATGTGCATGATTTGAAATCAAAACCTAAAAGCAAATGTTGTAAGCATGTATGTACCCAACCTTGGTAAATGATACTTAAAATATATAATTTGCTTTTGTTTGACAGCAGATAAGGATACCTGGATAAATACTATGAGATATAATTCAATAAGCTTGGGTTGTGGTTGAAATTAGGTAACATCAGTGAAAGCAACTGACACTGAATATTCGATGTAAAAATACTAGCTTTAAAACAGGAAGAGAATGAAAATTAAACTCAGAGAAAGAAAAGTCGGGTGTTCTGTTCAGGAAAAGCCTCAGGAATAAACTCTGGAAGAAAGGTCCTGAGCTTTCACAAATTAGGCTTGGCAATTTTTCCTTCAGGGGTGTAGCGATACCTGTCTAGTTATATTCATTTCCCTAAACTCTAATTTTGAAAAGGGTTCTCTTTCTGTGCCAGTTAAGTAAGTGAAACGCCAAATGTCTTTTCACCTATGCAGAATATACCAGGACAGCTTCTGAGAGTAAAAGAAAGAAAAAAATATCTAGAGAGATGTTCTTTTTCTGTGCAGTTCTGAATGCATTTCAGATATATTATTCACTAACTATTACATAGAAAATACATTTCTCTTCTATTCAGAAACAGAAAACTTTTATTACATGGAAGGACAAAGTGTGGCTCTCATTTGTGGCAACAGGACAGATGCTAGGTAAGTGGTGCTGATGTTTTCTTCTATCAGTCAGAATCACCAACCAATAGCATGTTCTGAATGGTAATTGCTTTTACTGATAGTTCCCTTTTGATTACATGATCTCATTTTATCATTGAAGCCATGCTGTGAGAATATAATACGGAGCACTATTAAATTTGTTTTGTTTTAAACAGGAGGGAAGTGGGCAGGAATGAAGGTATGTAGGCAGGCCAACAGAGGAAGAGGAAGAAGAAATACATTTTATTTATTTAGTTGTTCATTTTTCTGGTTGTTCCCTCAGCCTCGGGTCACAAACCTAGGTTCTTTTGTTTTACATGAACTACACTGCAGTCATAGACTTAATGCCTGAGTCAAAAAGGGTGCATCTATTGATCTGATTTTACAGAAAGAAGTAGATAGATTGGTTTATTCAGGGTCAAAAAGTTGCTAAATGGCAGAACTGGGATTTAAACAAGAATATGATTTGCTTTCAGCATGCCCCAGAGCTATTGGGAATTATCAACCAAGACAATGCATTCTTTTCATTCTTCAAAGAAGCCTTTGAAGAAAAGAAATATTAAATATGAAATACATAAAAGATGTTAAAGAGTAAATATATAGACTGTTTCATTTCATAATATTTTCATATATTCCATTATATATCTGTTATAATTATAATTTACATTAAATTATATTTTAAAAATAGTATTTATAATTAAGTTTTCAGAGAGATGACAAATGTTTCATGTCTTATTGGCCTATAACTTCAGATGAAGAGATAAGGAATTAAAAAGTGCTCAGCAGTGCTGTGACTCATATAATTCCTGATGTTACTTTCCTCAGTTGCAATGACTTGGTATCCATCTGTAGACTCATCTCTTAGGCTGTGGGGTCCACATTAGTAAAAGACAGAAGTGGGGAAAAGAGTATATATAGATTGGTTATATGTAGGTGGTTTTATACATTTTTATTTCTTGCTCAGCTCATGCTTTGCAGCTCCTGCAGGATGCCCATTCTTTTTTCAAGTCTAAGCTGTGAAGCTCTTCCATTGTAGCAGTCCCATATGACTCCAATTAATCCTTATGAACATCCCAAACTCATATTAAATATAACTGGTCATAGATGACCAGAATCACAGTGATGTATTTCAAAATTTGAGATAAATTCTTGCAAAGTTTCACCAGTAGTCAACATAGTTTGTTGTGTGTTTAACATGTTAATGTCTTAAAACAAGAACAAAAATTAATTTGCTCAGATTCTGTGGGTGAACAGTTTGGCAAGTCTCAAGGCATAAGGACTTTTTAAAACTCTGTTGGTATCACATATGTTAACTATTAACAAATATCCAAAAGAACTTATATGGCCAAGTCCGAATAATGTGAGGAGCTACACCAGGGTGTAGATAGAGGGAAATGTGATTTATCAGGTCACTACTGTAATAATTGTCCACAACAGCCAATTCTCCAGTAAACAAAACCATGAAGACTCCATGAAAAGAATATTTAATCTGATCTTTCTACTGACATGCACATACTGCTTTTACATTTTCTGTGTGGTAAATGTTTTCTCACCCCTATGTAATGGCATATAAAGGCTTGGGGTTATGTTATTTGAAATTTAACTCAACTACTGTAGTTTTACTAGTACCAGCACTGTTTTCCATTAGTTAGACTTTCACTTAGATAATGGGAAATCTTTAGGCTTGGCCAAAAAATGGTTCAAGGCATGACTTGTGACTCAGGCAACTCAGGTAAATGAGTGGCTGGAGTGTGGACCATGTAAAACCCAAGGACCCACATTCAAGACCTGGTCTTAGACCCACCAAATGGTAGATAGATTTGGGGAGAGGGAACAAGATTAACAAAAAATAAACAAATAAAATGCCTCTCCCTTCCTCTGAAAAAAGAAAAATTGCGATCCTTTTTTCTTTTCTGTTAGCTTAGTTAACATTGTTCACTTATATCAGCTTAGAATCTAAAATCATTTGCCACCTTTCTTCTGGGAATTCTTTGTGAGAAGACTACTCCTGGTGGAAAAGGTATTCCTTTATTACTCATGAGCAGATGTTCTATGTTTATGATTTGGACATATCTTAAAGTCTCTTAAGAGTAAGCAGTTTTTCTTTCCTTTGTCTTCTTTAGTCAGTGTCCTGAAGGATATGTCTGTGTAAAAACTGGCAATAATCCTGATTGTGGCTACACAAATTTTGACAATTTTGGCTGGGCCTTACTTGCACTATTTCGGTTAATGACGCAGGATTTCCCTGAAGCACTTTATCACCAGGTAAGAACAAAAAGAATCTGTACTGCTTGCAAGAATGTGCTGTGCTCCTTCTTCTAAAATAATAACCAAATGTAATTTATCAAATCTTTACGTGGAGAAGAATTGGAGGACAAAGGAAAAGAGAACCAGATTATTTTAAGTGAATGAATAAAAAAAAATTGCTTCATTTATTTACAATACTATATAAATTTCAGGAGAATAAATTCACATGTCATTCAATGTTCACATCATCACACTGTAGCCACTACCAGAGGACCTACACCCCAATCAGTTTTGCTCTTTAAACAAGTTCCCTCCTCCTTCCAGACTCCCCTCCTTTCCAGTAACCACAGTCTTGCATAAGAGTCCTGAGAGTTTGTTCTTTTCTGTTAGTTTAAACGTTTTTTTTTTTATAGTCCACATATAAACCTTCTGATATTTTTCTTTTTCTTTCTGACTTATTTTGCTAAGCATAATTACCTCAAGTTTCAACAGGTTGTTGCAAAGGGCACAATGTCATCTTTTTTAATAGCTAAATTTGGTGTCAAACCACATGCTATCACTGTGCTCCAAGTCTCTACTCTTATTTATATTTCATTTAATCCTTAAACAACCCTACAAAGTGAGTATACGTGTACATGTATGTATGTGTACACATATATACATGTTTATTTGTGTATATATGCATATCATATGTAATTATGTATTATATATGTATATGTGTATATATGCACTGCACATATGTATATATGAGTGTTTATGTACATACACATACACATGCATAAAGACATATAAAGACACTAAGATCAAGCAGTTGGGTAATCTTTCCAAAGTTAAAATACATGTACCTGCCAGAGATTACTATCCTACTGTCCTGTTCGTGATACTACACATTTGATAGTAACTAAAAAGAACATTTCTAGATACTAATTCTTTAATTTAAAAGATTTATTTCAATTATTCTATTTATTCTTATTCTCCTCTATAACAGCTGAAGGATTGCTGTTATGAGACTTGAAATCCAAATTCTGAGTGTCTCTCTTTATAACTTGTGTGCCAGAATTTCTCAGAGAGCTATGATAACCATTGAAATGAAAATTCAATATTTCTTTTAAAAGAAGTTTAGTTATTATCAAAGGTTATTAGATAAAACAAATTATTTCAATTCCAATAATCTCTTACTTTTTAATAATTTTTTAAAGTAAAGCTGCAGGCAGAAATGAAGGCAAATAGACAGGCAGGCAGGAAAGAGAGAGGGGGAGGAATTATTTTACATATTGCTATTTAGTTGTTCATCTCAGCTGCTCACCCATCCCACCCCTACCCTGGGTCTTGAACCTGGGTCTTTGGGATATATGTGGACCACATCCGGTGGTCTTATCTGCTCAGCCACCAGAGTGTTCCAGAATGCTGTTTTCTTAAGCACACATACACACCATACTTTTTGCAATTGCATGAGGTGCATGTATGTATATATAAACAATAATAATAATGTAGTGGTACAAAGGTTCATGATCATGAAAATCAAGTAAATCAAACATGTAATTGTTTCTAGTGAAATAAGCACATGAAAAGATTTCAAGTGATATTTTTCTTTATGTAAGATATATTTTTATACTTTTTTTAAGATTAGTACTTGTTATTTTCCAAACTTTTTAACAATATCAACACCTCTTCCACATCACTAGGAACTATTTTCATAGCAAACCTATGACATGGGGGCTGTAGTTAGTCATGTTTCATAGTGAAAAATAATGGAACTAGGTGTACATTTTCCAATCATAGTAAGAGTGTATGTTTTTAGAATTCACCGGCTTCATATAGTGGAAAAAATTATTTTTGATTCAGGTATTTTCCCTTAGCTGTGAGATCTTTAGAAAGTTATTTTGCCTATCTAATTTTCATTTATCTTCTGTATACTGGAAATAGTAATAAATACCACATAAGTGTATTACACAGCACTAATGAGATAATAACCATGAAGCATTTAATAATATGCCTGGCTTTCAGTTTGCTTTATAACATCTATTATGATCTCCTGAAACTGAGAATATAAATGACAGGTAATTGGTAATATTTAACCAAATTTTTTATAGATGACTCTCTGGGATAATAGGGTTATTCAAAATATTTTTAAAGACAAATATACTATGGATTCACAAGAAATTTTTTGATTAAAGGTTCATGCTTCCTATAAATCTGTAAACATTCTAAATGTTGTTTTAACAAAATAATTCTCTATAAAGAATGCTTACCTGTGATTCAAATGGATGTTTAGAATTAAGGCTATTGCTATTTGTTTTCTTGATTTTTGTCATCTACTTTTAATCAATGATGATAAATCACAGAATTTTATTTTGAGTTTTTAATGTCTACTTATAATTTTAAAACCTTTTTAACTTTTTAATCCATTTTATGAAATAATTAAGAAATAAAAGCTATCAATGCTCAGTTTGGAAATCTAAAATCTTGTATCTTTCCCATGTGATTTGTCTAAATGTTCTTCACCAAGGCAGGTATTCTGACAGGTAAAGAAACATTTTTATTCCCTATTTCTGGGAATAGACCTGATTTTGTAACTTTGTGATATTTTCGTAAAGTAATGATCAGAAAGAAGTAATCTCTGAAAATTCATTCTCTCACTTCATTAAGCTTCATATTTAAAAATTCTACTGAGAATGACATACTCTCCATCTTCACTGTTCAACTTTATTGAACAAGTTTTTCCTTACAATATATTTTCTCCATTAGAAGACATGAGTCAAATTATCATCCTAAAATATTTGTTACTAAATTCTTTTGGTTTGTACCATTTTATGTAGTTTACATATATGTCTAAAGTTGCAGTGTTTTTTCACTTTTGTCCAAGTAAAACCATTAAGCTCTCTTGTGATTGCGTTTTACCTATAACTATTATTTTCCTAACAAAATTTCCTTTTTTTTATTTAAAAGGAGAATACAAGGGAAAAATAATGTATTCCTCTTTTGTCCTTTTTCCACCTCTTTTTAGGTCCTTTATGCTTCTGGGAAAGTCTACATGATATTTTTTGTTGTGATAAGTTTTTGGTTTGCCTTTTACATAGCAAGTTTGTACTTGGGCATAATTGTTAAGACCTATGAAGAAGAAAAGCAGACAGCTGCTGAAAAAGCTAAGAAGATTGAAATAAAACTTCAGCAGACTTTAAAAGAACTTCAAGAAGGAAATGAAACAGCTGAGGTATAAATTTTTAATGCTTGCTAGAATCACAGAATTTTAGTCATCTTCTGAAGATTCTGGAATATATTGACTCCTACTAAATGCTTCAGATCTCTGAGTGGTGCATGATCAGAAAATCGAATGGGATTTTAATAAGAGCTTCCCCTTTTGCTATATGACATTCCTTCCTGAGTGTACTGTGTTAAAAGTAAGCAACATCTTTAAAGATCTCTTTCATATGTACATTTTCTTGCTCCAAAATGTGGACTAGAAATACTAATAAACTATAAATGTTATTTTTTATAATATAACTTCTCTTAAGGTCAGTATAGTTTATTAATTCCAACTTGTTTCATATGGACCATAAGAATTTGA
This sequence comes from Solenodon paradoxus, assembly GCA_004363575.1. Classification (NCBI taxonomy): domain Eukaryota; kingdom Metazoa; phylum Chordata; class Mammalia; order Eulipotyphla; family Solenodontidae; genus Solenodon; species Solenodon paradoxus. The sequence goes on along the minus strand of RJWH01000196.1, from coordinate 252,975 downwards.
AAATATCCATGTTCAGCTCAAAACTACTAGTTTTCCATAATTGAGAAAGTATGAAGTACTGAAAGTACAGATAAGAATAAAATGCTGAACTCGTAAAAGGAGAAAAAATTCACTTTATTAGCTTTCTAACTCTTAAGAGGAAAGGCACTGTGCATCTATATTAGAGATTATTTTATCAATTAGTAAAAATATACTTCTACTCTAATTTTCAGTTAATTTGATGTTATGTTTACATATATTTTCAGATTGTTAGCCTTATAGAAAAAAGTAGGTCTACAAATCTAAAAACAATGATAGAAGAATCATTAAAGAAATTGTAATACTTATCCTTAAAAATCTAAATGGTGTCATAAGTGTGCTAAAAGGAAAAACAAAACCTAGGAAATCATCCCAGAAGTAACTTTTTTATATTCAGTAGGACCTGGCAGCCTGGTCCTCCAAAAATCTTTACTAATAGATGGAAAAAAGATAGATTGAGGAAAAGAACAAAGGATAGAAAGGATCTATACCCAGATTTTCTTAATATAAAGTATGAAAAATAGATGGGGAAGACTAAAGGGACAAGGCACACTCTGGCACTAAATGGAATGTGTAATAAGGGTGACTAACAGGTTGGCTAATACCAAAGGTCCCTTCTAGGTCATAAAGGAAAAAAATTAGCCTAACTACATGGTAGCCCTTTTTATTAGATCATCAGCAATGAGGAAACTCTAGAAACATTATTGTACTAAAAATTGGGGCCGCAACAGCATGATGTAGATTCACACCAAATGATAGTTATTGGTAGATTCTTGTGTCTATGAGGTGCATAACATGCATGCCATTGAAACAAGAGACATTTATAGACTGTGTAAAAAAAAAAAAAAAAACATGTATAAAAGAATCTATTGAGTTTAGCCATTATATCACCAATGAGTAACTCTCAGAAAAACAAATCATAAAAGCTTTCTGTCTCTTGAAATAAGTCTGGGGACCTTCAGATTGAATGATTATGGTATGAATAATATGTGGAATGTGTAATTTATTTTGAAGTGGCATTTTATATTTCAAGGGTTACACGAAAATGTACCCAACAGCACAATACTTCTCTTATCCCAAGATGAGATGCCCTATTAACTCTGCTTATGAAGAACTTGGATTATTCCCCAATTTCCCAATATCTTCATTCATTTAGCTTCACTGGATTACAGAAAGTCCCTCTGGTTTAAATTAAAATCTTTCAATTATAAAGAAGTTCTTTTCCTGGAAGAGTATTCGAACATTTTTTCATGAAAAATTTTTCTGGGTGAGAGTAAAAACCATTTTCACGAGATTTGTTTCTTTTCTTTTTTCTTTATACATAAGAAAGCACATGCGAGAGAATTTAAAATGAAAAATAGTTAAGGCTCCTTAGGCGGCTAATCTAAGACTAGTCAGTTTCTAAATCAATGTTGGAATTAAGGGAAAGTGCTTCATATTCTCACATTATAGGAAAGTAGTAAATCATATTGGCTAAAAGTACAGTTTTGCAGTCAGACAAATATAGATTTCAGTGTGTTTCAGCCACTTAATGGAAGTACAATATTTGCCAAGTCTGTTAACCTGTCTAAATTTCAGCTTCTTCAGTAAAATATATATAATTATAGTATCTGACTCATAGATTTTTGTGAGAGTCAAATGACATAAATGCGTGTAAAGCACTGGGCAGAGCTTAGAATATACTAAATAACTGAATGTTAACAGCTAATTATAAGAAATAGAGGAAATCAAGTACAGGAAGGCATATTTTGCCATGAAGAGTACTCCATCACCATACAATTCTTGTCTCTGACTATATCCCTCTTATAGAGATACTTAAAATATAATGATAATGATAACAATAATATGTTTATTGTCAACTGTGTGCCAGATGTATGTCTTCATGAAGTCTCAAATTTAATCCTCATTGAGGAATTTCAGTTGCAAAGATTGATCTATATTTATCATTACACTTTGATTTCTCAACACTGAAGAAGAGAAACTATTTTTTATCACTTTACTTCTATGTTTTGGCAGCTCAGTGATGAAACATTATTTTTCAATACTTACACAACTTGCATGTGAAAATTTCCAATGAATTGTCAGTTACTGGTAAAAACTCAAGAAGAGAATCATATACATACCACTATAAGAATACAAGTATTTTTAAAAATATTTGCTCATATAAAATTATATTCTTATAGCTCATCTATCTAATTAAATAAAACATATTATTAATAATATGTACGTCACTAAACTAAGCAACGAAGGTGGGTTTTTTGGTTGTTTATAAGGAAAGGTTTAGGCAGGAAAAAAGGGTGAGGAGGCAGGCAAGGAGGCAGGAAGAAAGAAAAGGAAGAAACATTTCATTTTATTTGTATTTAGTTGTTCCTCTTGGTTGTATAGGAGGAGTATAAGGTGAGTCACAGAATAAAAAAGGAATGTGTAATTGCAGAAGACAGAATAAGTCTGACTCCAAAGTGAGCACTTCAGATATTTATTGATAAATGCTAGAAATATGTCTGATCTTTATTCACACCTCCCCTGCAAAAAAAAATTAAACTAGTTATGAGATAAAGTATCTCAGCTACTTTTTTCCAGTCTATTTTTAAAATTAAGTCATTTAAAATTCAGCACATGCTCTTATTAATTTTTCACTTCAAAAATGGTGACTGTTTTATCAGCCTTTCAATTTGCATTGTAAAATATATCCTTGACCAACTTGAGGGAATTCTTGTTTCTAGCCTGGGTCCTGAATGTAGGTCTATGGACTTTTATGTAGTCTTATACTTTAGCTGCCTCAGCAATCTGAGATATAAAGACGCACCTCATTTATATTTTTTATATTTGCATTATTTATATTAGAAGTTCAATCAAGATATATTCCTATACCAATATGTGGTTTGTTTATTTGATATTCTAAAATATACCCATAGTTTAAACAAATTAGTAAAGAACTATGCATTTACTACATCAACAATAACTTTAATACTCTCTTCTTTCCGACCTCCCCAAATGCAGATGATTATCTTTACTAAATTTATTTTTGAGGTGATTCCATCAAACATTGCCACTGTCATAAACAGTTCTGTGAGAAGTAATTCCTCTATATTAAGACTATAGTGGAAGATGTTATTTACTGTATCACCATGTATCTTCATGAAAATATACCTGGAAAATTCTTAGCAGGTATTTCTAATAACAGAAAAATTACACTTCTGTTGGTTTTTAACTTATGTAAATTCAGAACTGAATAAATGATAGCATATTATATATAATAATATAAGTCAGCTAAAATGCTTTTTTTGCAATAGCATGGTTTAGGTAAATAAATTAACTTCACAGTCTGAGTTTTTAGGTTACTTTCAATTGAAAAAAGTGAGGGACTAGACATTTGTAGACTTGTAGAAACTTCTAATGGAACACAATATGTAGTACGGCTGCTTTTCATCTACTCTTGCTCTAGTATTTATTAAATTAGGAGCAACTTAACTGACATCTTGCTATTGGTTAGGACATTTCAGATAGACCATAACAGAAATCGTTGGTCAGAGAGTACTGGGTATGTGTTACTGGTATTCAAGACAACTAATCCCGTCAGTGTTACGGAGGCACCATCTCCCATACTTTTTATATCTATTCAAGAGCAACCTCATTTATTTACTATAAATTAACAAATATAAAAATATTGTTTTTATGTGTATCAAATGTAAAAACTGTTGAAAACTCAATAGTGTAACATATATATCCATTTTCAGATTCTTTGAGTTTAAATAGAAATGTAAAAAAATATAATGTATTAAAATGACATTTGTTTATAAGATTATGTACGTTTTAGGTACACAGGATTGCAAATCAATATCTTTATATAACATTGTGTTTATCATAAAGAATTTTTTTTTAGCAATCCCATTTACGACCAAAATAAAAAGAATTATATGTGATAAAATAAGCTTAATAAAGGAGGTCAAAGACCTGTACAATGAAAACTACAAGACATGTTAGGAGAAATAGAAGAAGATACAAGGAAATGGACAGATATTCCATGTTTATGCTTGGGAAGTATTAAGATTGCTAAAATGGCCATCTTACCTAAAGCAATGTATACATTTATTGAAATCCCCATCAAAATTCCATTGAAATTTTTCAAGGAACTAGAATAAAAAGTTTTTTAATTGTATGGAATAAAAAAGACCCTAAATAACCAAAGCAATCATGGCAAAAAAGACCAAAAATTGAGATATCACGCTCCCAGATTACAAACTATATTAGAATAAAAGCTATCAACTGGATCAGGAAAACTAAAAGTAACCCTTGGACATTGATAGCAGAGGTGAAGTTACCAGAGAAGTAGGGGATGGAGTATAGGAACAGAAGATAGTGGGGAGTCCAATGGACAGTGGTAGAGAGTTATTGGAAACTTGGTGGTGGGTGTGATGTGTTTTCATGTATTTGATGACTAGTGAACCTGCACATCTAAACTTGTTTTAAAAATTAAAGTTACCTAGATTAAAAAGTCTAGCTTTTATCCTTCAATATTAAATTGACTCCCTTTACCACATTTACTCACCTCCATCCACCCTTCCCTTATCTTAAACACTCTTTTGTTCTTATAGTCTGAGATTGTTTTTGTTTTGCTTTTGCCTTTTAAAATAATTTTATAAAAGTAACATTTCATTAAACATTATGTAAATTTCAAGAATGCATTATCCAGAATCAACAACTGTATATATGACATTAAGTTCACTACTAAGAGTCCAATTCTGTCTTTCAAGTGTAAATTTTATACATGATCACTGGAAGCATAGGGTGCTATACTTATAACACTTATGATGTATAGAACTTGTAACATCTACATCAAATCTAAGAGTTTTGAGGGCCTTTCCAATGCAGTTTTTTTTTAAAAAATCTGTGTAACCACATCAGCAAAACAGAGAGTGTTTTAAAACCAGTACTAAAGAGACTTGAGAAATAGAAAAAAATATATTTGTTCTAACCTACGAAAGTCCCTTTAAATCAATTTTATTATTACCTGGTATTCTTCAAGACTTATTTCATCATCACCAAACTAAATTATTTAGATTTCATCAAGAATTTACAAATTTATACATTTAAGATATCCTCAGTGAAAAAGTTTTAGTTAGAGAAATGCTATTATTATTTTATTCAGTAGTACAATTGCCAACAGTATTTCACAATAATCCTATACTACACAATGAATTCTTTGTTAAATATAGGTAATACTATTAATCTTCCTCAGTTTTCATTCCTTGTATAGTTGTCTCGCTTAGTTGAGTTGCAAGTTATACACATTCGTTTTCAAAATAAGTCTAAATAAGTTTAATAGTGCCTAGAATAAATAGCAAGTGATGGGACCCAAAAAAGTTCCTTTAAGTAAAAGACCTACATTTTTAAGGTTATAAACCTTACAGTTATAATCTTGAATTTGCAAAGGAGAAAAAAAAAAACAGTATTAGACTCATTAAATTTATTTGCAGACCAAAATCACACAAATAGAAATGAAGAAAAGATCACCAACTTCTATGACCACTTCTTTGGATATGTTGGATGAAGCTACTGTCAGAAATAAAGAAGGTAAAGTGAAAAATATTTAGACTATGGAAGATATTAGCCCTAAGATTCACTTTTGTAGAAAGACTACAATTTCTTTATAATTTTAGATAGTAACTAAATTTAGAAAATACCAAGAGAATACTAAGATCAATAATACATAAAAATTCCAGAAGTATAGTATTTTTTTCATTGGAAGTAGTTTCCAAACAGTGATAAGAAATTTTCTTTTTTTAATATTGAAAACAACATAGAAGTGTTACCCTGTGACTAAACATAAGAGGTAGGAACATGTAACATCAATAAATTAAGATCTTATCTATATTTGTCTGTTTTTTTGACATATGAACTAATTATGTTGACTATAGTCAAAAGGCATTTTTTGTAAAGATTATAAATCTAGAAATCAGAAATCATAATACTCAAGTATATTCAATGTTTCCTTGAAGGATATACTTCTATGTTTTAATTCTAATACACAGTTTCTCTCATTTGTCTAATTCATCAAGGATGACTAAAATAGAGGAAATTGACTCTGCTCTGTTTTTCATCAGTGTATTTCTATGTGCTAGTTTCAAATCAGAAGCCTAGTTGCAAACCTCTCTTTAATTACAAAAGTCAGTTTTCTATTAGATACACTTAAATGATCAATTTGCCAGTGATTAATTTTTCTACTCTTTTATTTCAGAATTCAAAAAATCCAGGAAGGGATGCCCGTTATGGTGGAATAAATTTGCAAAAACTTTATTGATCTGGAATTGTTCTCCCTGTTGGTTAAAATTGAAAGAGTTTGCCCATATGGTTATAATGAACCCATTTACTGATCTGGTCCTTTTCATATGCATTATTCTAAACATATTATTTTTTACCTTGGAGCATTATCCAATGAGTGAAGTAACCGAAAAAATTCTCAGCATTGGAAACCTGGTAAGGCTATTATTGTACACTATTTTCATTTGCAATTTCAACTTTTCTTTATCATCATTATCTGTTATTTTATTTTATAGCTAAAATATATTGCAAATACATGATGTGAATATTGTATGGAATATTGTGTTTCTGATTCCCAGCCCACAACCCCAGTCCTCCTTTATAAATGATCTTAACATTGAATAGATTTATAGCTAATGTTTAAAATTCTGCTATTTAAGTTTTGGAATCCTAGTTAGCTAAGAGGAAATTATTTATTTCCCTCTTTTTCCAAACATGTGCTCTTTTGATACCTTAGTCCTTTGCTACAGTAGGGAAGAATTGAATAAACAAACACAGGTTCTTCTCTGACACCTGAATTCTGAATCTTGACTACAACTGCACTGAACCCTGTCTGCTTTAAACATCTCTTTACCCTGGATTGGAACTTCTCATTTTGTCAAAGTATTTTTGAAATTCACCTATCCTTTCAAATATAATTCAAAAAAAATTTTTGTGAGTTTAATAATAAATAACATTCAAACAAATATAAATTGCTTAATTTTGTTTGCTTTTATTATTGTTGTTTTGGTTCTAATACAGTCAAGCTGCCACCAGTTTTCAATTATACATTTACTTGATCCTAAAAGAGAAATATAGTTATTTCTGCCTGCATGTTTTAAAATGACACTTTCCATAGGTTTACTCTTTTTTTTCTGGGTCACATGTGTACTTTAAAAAGAATTCTTCTACAATTAAAAAATTAAATTTTTTAACATATGCTCCATATCCCAAAAGGAAACTATTTAAAATTTAAAGGCTTTCACCTTCAAATAATCTTATATTTTATATAAAGATAACTTTTATTAAAATAATTTAAGATTCTGTATACAACGTTTGAAATTGCATGGTTGTTAAATAAAATCTGTGTCTGTCCTCGTAATATAGACTTGAAAGCCCAAAAAGGCTTGATGGAAATGGTGAAGAATGTGGCAGTGAAGAACTACTGTTTGTCTGCATGAGGGTTCTGATAAAGCTACTGGAATCATATTCTCATCTTTGTGTTTGCTTTTATTAGGTTTTTATTGGAATTTTCACAATGGAAATGATTTTTAAAATAATTGCCATGCATCCATATGAGTACTTCCAAATAGGCTGGAATATTTTTGACAGCCTAATTGTGTTTCATGGCTTAGCAGAACTTTTTATAGCAGACATTCATGGACTAGATAGTTTGCAAGTATTCAGACTGGTAAGTAGACTCCAAGACCTAAGTTTTATTTTATGAAAAATTATATTTCTTCATATGTAAATTGGAATAATAGTAATACCTAACTCATTGGGACACTGGGGTATTGAATAATTCATTCATATATAAAGTTTATAAGGTGCCATAGGAATGAGTCAACAATCTCAAGCATTTTACCAAAGCAATGAAAGAAATAAGCAATATATGCAGCAAATTTGAGACGTAGTTCTAGAAAGCAGAACCAGGGTTACTGGATCAACTTTGAGGAATAGGCTAATGAAGAGTTCCACAAACTAAATGCCAATGTGTATCTAAGGGGCTGGAATCAGGTAACTATGTCTAAATGCAGGATAGAAAACTTTATAAAAGAATACCAGTCAGGCCCACAGAATGTTATGAAATGATTAAGTCAGAATCAGAATATATCTGCAATGTAGAGTGGTGGCAAAAACCAGAAAATGAGGCAAGAAAATAACGTTATTAGCAGTGTATTTATGGAAATGTTAAACACTATTAAGCAAAATAATTTCACATTCTGGTAACAGGTTGAAGGAATGTAGCAGGAATCAAAATCAATTAAGAAGAGTTGACCTTAACAAAATTATTCTTCAGAACTCTGCCTTAAATACTCCTCCATAAGGTTTTCTAATCAGTATAGGACATTAGATACAAGATATAGTTGTCAAATGTATGGGTAAAACAAGATTGGAAAATACAGAGACTGTGATTAAAGACAGTAAAATATCTGAAAGGCTAGTGATGAGCTGGACCTAAGATGACTGAGTTTTAAGAGTAAATGTAAAGTCCTACTCTTGAGTTTAGAAAGTTAATTACTTGAAAACTTTGGGGAAGTTATAGAACATATAAAAATGATATGACTTTTAGATGTCTGAACTTACTATGATATAATGCCAGAAGTGTCAGTAGTTTTGTGCTTTATCTTCAGATTTGAAAAATCTAGTAAAAATGGGGGAAATATTCAAACTAAATCTCGAATGTTAAGTTTGGCCTTTGATATATTACTATAAAAAATAAATACACTATAGAAACTTCAGTGGAACTCAGTAGAAACTGACAGACTTTTTCAAAACCCCATGAATGCCAGAATGTTGGAAAATAGCAGTGTTTTCTGAAAAACAAAGTGTACCAGATATTAAAACATAAAACTAGAGTAATTGTAATAATGTAATATTGAAAAGGAATTGGCATATCAGTATAACAGGATATGTATGAATTTGGTGTAGAAAACATAGAATGTGTATAATGTATTAAGAATTATGTATGAAATGAAATTTCAGGAGTTAATACTAATAATGCTCACAACTATTACATTAAAGATTATAGCTGTGTATATGTTATAATGCTGATAAAAATGTTCAATATACAGCATAATAAAAGTAACCAAAATTTTGTTGTTTATTTCTTATTCTTCTTGTTTTTTCACTTTGCTCTATTAGTTGCGAATTTTCAAGCTGGGTAAATATTGGCCAACATTTAAGATTCTGCTGCTAATACTTAATAACGCATTGGTGGCCTTGAAAGACTTGATCCTGCTATTGTTCGTATTCACATTTTTTTCTGCTGTGGTTGGCCTGAATCTATTTGGTTTCAATTACCCAAAATACACCTTCAGCATAGACAATGAGGATCTACTCCCACGCTGGCACATGCATGATATTTTCCACTCCTTCATGACTGTGTTCCGGATTTTCTGTGGAGAATGGATAGAGACTCTATGGGATTGCTTTGAGAGAGCAGGCCAAACCTACTGTATGTCTTTTTATATGATGGTCGTTTTAATTGGAAACTTATTGGTAAGTAATCCATGTATTTTAAGTTTTCCTTGAAAAATTGGCAAAACATAATCTGGTATCATTATAGTGTTATAGGATCTAGTAGTTCATAACTGTGCTGTCCAATATGATGGTTTCTAGCACTGTGACTATGGATCTGATGAAATCTGAGTGATTCAATTTTAGATGTGCTATAAATATAATATAACCACTATATTTGATGTCTTACCACATAAATGTGAATTATTTTATTAATATTTTGTATTCTGGATGCATATTAAAATGATAATATTTTGAAGGTTATTTAAAAATGAATAAAATTAATTTCATTTGTTTTTATTTATAACTATGATATGACCACAGGAAAATTGCATATCTGACCCCACACATCATATTTTTTATTGGATAGCACTGATTTATAACCTTTTTACTTAAAGTATTACTGGTATTATGTGCTATATGGTTGTCACAGTACTCTCAGACTCCCAAAACAGACCTATAGAAGTAGCTGCTACATTTTAACAATATTCCCAGGTGATTTGTATGCACACTAAATTTTAAGAAGCACTTAAATGTAGCACTGGTTGTCATACTTGGCTGTATATTGGAAATACCTAGAGGATTACTAAAAACATACTGCCTTTGATCTCTTTCCAGAGATTCTGATTTTATTGGTATGTGGACATAGACTAGTAGCTTTCACTTCTAAGAAAGAGGAATAGCTTATAAAAAAATTGTTCTCATGGGTGGAAAGGTCTCAAGATTTTCCTTTTACTTATGAATCATAGAGAGCAAATACATTTCCAAAAACACTGAAAAGGAAATCACAGGTTAGATTCCAATGTATTATTGCCCTCACACTTCATGGCTATTTCACCTTGTACATACCTCTGTCATTTATTACCACATTAGCATTTTGTTTAATTGTTGATATACTTTATATCTTTCTACTAAGCTCCATGAAGGAAGGTATCGTGATTTTCTCTATATCATCAAATACTAGAACAGTGCTCAGTATGTAAAAATATTTCAATATCCTCTGCCTTCATAACCTTCAGCTCCCATTGGTTTAAAACAATATTTACCTGACTGAAACAAAGTGAGCATATATATCATCATGCTTAAAATATTAAAGAGAGATTTATCTTCTGTTGTGCTGTGACACTAATGTTCAACAGAATTGGTAGAGACAGATTAGTTCTGTATTTCTTTATGCCCCTTACTGACTAGTAGCCATTGTTTTGTCAAGATGGCTGCTGCAATATAAAGCTTCATGCCTTCATGGACTAGTCTAATAGAAGACAAAATTCGAATTTCTCTCTTAGAAATCACAACAAATCTTGTAACTCATTAGCTGAGTCACATGTCCATTTCTGAATCAATTGTTATTGCCTAAGGTATAGAATACATTTATTATTTAGCCCAGGGTCAGGAATATATTAATATATACTATCATGTTAAGTTCTTAGAGTCCTCCCTTGGAGCTGGATATGGAATTAATCCAAACCCAAATCATATGACTAATAATGGGATAAGGGTGATTTTCCAAATAAAATGCAGGTGTCTATTCCTAAAAACAAGGTCTGTGCCTGATGGCTCTTGAATTGAACATCACACATACACAAACAATTCAAAAGCAAAGAAATAAAAATGCTGAAATAGTTACATAATTGCCTTTTTGTTTCATTGTTTTTGAACTCTTACCCTATCTCTCATATTTTCCTATTCCTGCTAATGAGAAACTATAAGTCAGTGGGCAGAGAGCTCAGGATTCAATAATGTTCATGAACCTTCATTTTCAGTCGATTGACCATATTTCTCGACTTGCTAAATCTCGAAGCTTTATTCACCTCAACAGTCATCCTCCTGTGGAACATCATGACAATAACACTAAAGTACAAGGGAAAAAATTGTAAGGAGAGATTTTGAGTTTGTCCGTCTTTTTACCTTCCATGCTGCCAGCTCATTGTATGATAACATTGTAACTTTACACCGAAACTACAGCATTGGTGTAAGAGTATTCTACATTTTTTAAAGTTTATTCTTATTCCTACAGTAAAATTCCAGCAGCAATTCAGACCATTTAATAGAAACTTTCAAAAATCATATACTGAAGGAGTTAACAGATGGTAGTAGGGGATAATGGAACACTCGTGATAGGTGTGGTGTTAAATACACACAGACAGAGGTGTGAATTCAGGATCCTAAAAATCATATAGAAATGTGAAACAATAAAGCAATTAAGAAGAATAAAAACTCATGCCCCCAAACAAGAATTTGAAGTAGCGTTTAAATAGCTCTATGCCGTGTTGGTTGTAGAAAAAAATACAAGGTTCAGATCCAAGCAAACATTATTGGCAGTCATATCGCTTACTAATTAAGTGATTTTGTGTGTATTATACAGGCTCTTTGTTTCTTAAATGCTCTTCATTGTTTCTTTTATTTTACATCGCTGCATTCATTTTAGGATATTGAAGTCCTACCTGAGTCTGTGTGTTTTTTGCACCACACATACCCCCAGATTTTCAATGCTCTTCCCCACTACCTTGTCCCTCCTCCTTCTCTCACTTCTGCCTCCCTCCTGGTAACCCTGGTCTTGCATCCAATGAATTTTGTTCTGGTTTGTTCATTTATTTTGTTTCTTTATATCCACTTATTCGTATTAGTGAAATCATCCTGTGTTTCTTTTCTTTCAAACTTATTTCACTTAACATGATCCCTTCCAGTTCTATCACGTTTGTGTCAAAGAATAGGATTTCATCCTTTTTGACAGCTGCATAGAATCCCATTGAGTATAAATACCACATCTTCTTTATCCCGTCATCTGTTGATGAGTATTTAGATTGTTTCCATGTCTTGCCTATTGTGAAATGTGCTACTATGAACAAAGGGGTACAGATATTTCTTCTGATTAGTGATTTTTATGCAGCTTCTCTTAACTTAAAAATATTTAACAGAAGAATGAGTGTAATAAAACATAACTATAGAGTTTTTGTAACTTAAATAAAGCCATCTGAAACTATAAATATTCATAAATGATTTTTTACTTTCTTTAAACTCTAGAAAATCATCTCTCACATATACAGAATTTAATTACTTAAGATTGTTTAGAATTTTCAGTTAAGCTAAACTTCCAGATGTTATACCAGCAAGAAAGATAATTGTTTTAGCATAATTTTTCATTTTCTAAGTCCCAGCACAAAATGAATTTTTTTCATTTATTCTATAATGAATTAATTTTTTCAACAGATATTTATCACCTAATGTGTATCAAATAGACACTAGTGTAAGAAGAATCATACTAATATTTTGGGGCTATTAGCATCTGTCATTGTATTTTTTTTTTTTTTATCTTTTTTATTCTGTCATTATGAGATACAGATAGCCTTATCTACCAGAAATTTACAGTGTGGCACCATCAGACATACCCTACATATTATTACCACACCAAAACAATGTTTGATGTTAAAATGGACTATTTGGTGACTTTATTATCTGTGACATTTCTATTTTCCCAATTGAGTTTTATTTGAATTTTATTTCTAAGAGATGTTGAGATCTAGGTATATAGAGAAAATTGAAAGTAATCTGTTAGGACTCAACACTGTACAGTGAGCAATTCATATTATCTCATCTGAGTTTGTACATAAGAAATACAATTATCAAAGTAAGAAATTAATCTCTTCAAATAGATCCAAAATTCTGAAAGCATTCCCCTTGTCAGTCTCCCGTGGGGCATATGATAATAACACTGAAGTACAAGGGGAAAAATACAAGGAGAGACTTTATGAGTTTGTAGTTCTTTCTGATGTTTGCAAATCTTCATTTACTTAATTTTTATTATATGTATAAATAAATTGTCAGTTGAATTTTTTTTAAAGTAAAAGTGCAGGCAGAAATGAAGGCAAGTAGAGACAAGCAGGCAGAAATTGAGAGGAGGAAGTATTTCTATATTGTATTAATTGTTCATCTTGTTTATTTTCCCAGTCCCAGCTCACAAACCAAGGTCCTTGGGATTTATGTGGACTGCATCTGGCAGACTTAACTGTTAAACCACAAAGCATGCCAGTGTAATTAATTTTAAGGGTAGATCTTGGCATACCCTGGTGACCTAGTGGATAAGGCCACTGGATATAGTCCATTTACATTCCAAGGACCTTGGGGCTGGGAAACCATCAAGGTGAACAACTGAATAAAATAAAGTGCTTTTTCCTCCTCTCTCTTCCTGCCTGCCTACCTACCTACCTGCTTTCTTTCATTCCTGCCTTCATCTTTCTTTTAACAGAGTTGATCTTAGTATGTGAAGAACATAGGCAGAAAAAGTTTATATGTACATATGTATATATATATCATATATCTCATATTTACCATATGTATTTTGACCATTATATATGCATGCCTTTTGACATTTTCCTTTAAAATAATATGTAAAGTAAATCAGATCTTCTAAAGCTCAGATATTTAAAGAGAGAAAGAAAACTTCCAAATGGACAAAATGTTCAAATTATTACTTTAAATCTAAGAGAATAATCAATATGAATCTCTAACACTAGAATCCAAAAATATTATCTCTATCCTGAAATTGAAAACAGGATAAAAATCTGTCCCTGGAAACTGAACATGTCTTGCTCATATCCTTTAGTGATAGTTAAGGTCAAGTGATAGTACCACTACGTTAATGATAGTAAATGTCACTATTCTTCAGTTCAAAATAACTTTCTCCATGAGATATCCTTACACATTTTGCAGAATCCATGAACACATCTTCCTGAGACAGAGCTAAAGTGAAATCAGTCACCTAAAGCATCAATTTATATTCTTACCTCGGGAGATATAGCCTTATGTTCTGAAAGAAAACAAGCCTCAGAGTAAGACAGATTAGAGTTCAATCTATATTGCCTTTGATATTTGACATCTGTAAACCTTGCTTTTACATCTATAAAAGATAAGCAAATACTTCATAGACTATTCTGACCTTAATATGAGCTCTGGCTATACACTTTCTACATCACCTGAGTCATCTTAGATGAGTAAGAATTGTAGTTCAGATGTTGTCTTCAAATCTCAGATCAACTTTTAAAGATTTTTTGATTGGGATGAAACAAAAATTAGATACATTTAATCATATATTAATTCTTCATTTAGATATTATACCTGTTTCTGGCATTGGTGATCTCATTTAGTTCATACAAGAGTGTACCAACTAAAGAGGATGATGAAGCAAAAAATCTCCAGCGTGCAATGGGAAGGATTAAGAAAGGAATAAACTATGTACTTTCTAAAATACTATGCAAAAAGGAAAACGTTTCAAAGGAGACAAGGGATGTTATAAATGATACATATGTTAATGAAAATATTTCTGATCATACCCTTTCTGAATTGAGCAACACCCAAGATTTCTTCAAAGATAAGGACAGAAGCAGTGGTACAAGGAAGAACGCAATGACTGAAAATGAGAGTCAGTCACTTATCCCCAGTCCTACTATCTCAGAAACTGTACCTATTGCTTCAGGAGAATCTGATATAGAAAACCTGGATAATAAGGAGATTCAAAGCAAGTCAGGTAATGGAAGCAGCAAAGAGGTAAGATATTGTTGCATATTATTGATTTATGACATTGTTGATTAGGAAGTGATCAGTGCTGAAGTTCCATACCCATTCAATGCCAGCTCTACCACTTCTTGCTCCTAATTTTTACTCATTACTTAGCTTCCTAAGCTTCAGTTTACCATTTGTAAATGAGGATAAAATTGTATCTATTTATTAAAAACAAATGAATAATTAAGAAAAATTGTTCAGTAGTACTTAGAACAATGCCCAGTATATAAGAAGCACTTAGTAAACATTGTATATAACTACAAAATGCCATGAGTTCATAAGGAGGCAGTGTGGGGTGCTGAATAGCATACATGAGAAATTCAACTTTTCAAAATCAATTTGTATTATTGGAGAAATCACTAAACTTTCTGAGATTGCATCATCTTTAAAAAGTGAAGTTGATAAGAAGAATGCTAAAATACTTTCTTGCTTGTGAAAATTCTAAGATTCCTGTCCGTTCATTTCTGTAGCATGTAACGTATAATTAAATTGGTCTAGATGTTATAAAGAAAAGCCACAAATTTGAATTGTAACTGTTTTGTAGCTTTATAACCCCTGACCAGAAAATAAAGGTGCTCCCTGGTGGTTCAGGCAGCTGAGATGGCAGGGATGTGGATCATGTAAAGCCCAAGACCTGAGTTTGTGACCTGGGTCCAGGGGAAAAACATACATGCATGCATGCATGCATACGTACATGCATATATACATACATATGTAAATTTGTTTATTTTTCCTTCCTCTCTTCAAAACAAACAAAAAACAGCTCGAACTCTGTCCATTTATGGTTAAAATAGCTATATGCTATAGCATGTCATATCAGGATACTCTAGGAAATGGGTATGAAAATATGAAACTTAATATAGCTGTAGTTGTAGAGTCTCAGAAATTGTCATGCTGAATAATTATTTGGTCCTATTCATTGGTTAACTACTCACATAAGACATTAATTTATTTATATAGTTATATATTTAAAAGTCGAACACTTTATGTAGCCCTAACTACTTAGATTTGATCTAACAAAAGCCAAAGCATGTAATATAAAAATCACAAGTGATCTGATAATTCAGTGATACATATTCTCGTTTCTTTGGTATTTAAACTTTCATGCTTAAAATAGAAATATGTAACAGTTAATGTTTCTGAAATAGGATTTCTTTCCATTGAGTTTGTAACTCATTTTTCATAATGTTATATGTCCTGGTTGTTTTCTCAATTCATTAATTGTCAAAAAAAACAACTGATTTGTGATTTTGAATCTTGAGTTATTTGTAATTTTAAAATATGTACTCCCAAAGGGTTTTGAGAAAAATAACATCAAATAGTTCATGTGCAAGGGTTGTAAAATCTAAAAAAAGCATAAAATAGGGGTATAATTTTCAATTATGGAATGCCCAAGCATTACATAATATTTATTTACTAATTGATAGCAAATCAGTGCTTTACTATCCTTTGTCCTTAAAAATAAAATATATATATAAAGGAAAGTATAGTAATTAAAAATATTAGTGTACATAAAATTGATATCTTGCTGAATATTTCTAATTGAACATGTCTTACTAATGACCCTGTAATGTCTAGAGGAAACAAAGCTTCCTTTTTTATTTCCTTGACACTTATTGTGCATAACAACTAGGAGAAATTATAATTACCTTGCTTATATACTCTCCCTAGATCTTTCCTTAATTTTTAGGAAAAAAAAAATTTTTTTCTCCCAAATATTTTAATATGCCTAACCTTGATTTTTTTAGTTAGAAAATAATTTATATGCGTTAACTTTAGGATCTTGGTCATTTTAAAAGATTATATGTTGTATATTCATTTTTAAAGAAGATAAAGCACTGAGACACAATCATTTTAGGAAAAGGCAAACTGGCATTACATTCACATGTTCAAAGTCATTATTGCCTTATCCTAGCCTGTCTTGAACTTCAGTCAAGAGTGCAGTAAGAAACAATGTCATTCAACAACTAGCCCGTTCCCATTGAGTAGATACCACTTACCCAATCCTATTCTTGGCCTTCACTTCACTTCAGGGTAACCTGACATCAATCCTGTCCTATGTCGACATACATAGAAATGTCTGAACTAGATTTTACAATAAAAACAAAGTGTGTTTTTTTTCTGTCCATCTTTAGCATCAAGAGGTGATTTATTCTGATGCTATTTGCCTAATTGAAATTTCACATATGGTTACGTTGTGAATAACTTCAAGAAAGTTTTGAAATCCAAATCCTTTTGGAAAATGGAGATATGTAACTTTTAGGAGGACAATATGATAACTATATATTAATTTTAGTCAAATTATTTTAGCTTAAATGAAGTCTTTTTTAAAGGTTTTAAATGTCAGTTCACAAAGATACATATTTTCAATATCAGTCTTGAAATTGGCTTAACATCTTTTAAATCTGATAGTATTCTTCCTGTTTATAATTTTTCTTATTTCTGAAAATGTAATAAACTTTTACCAAATGAGAAAATGAAACTGATTATTTTTATTTTATGTATTATTTTTGGTATTATTTTCAGAAAGTAAAGCAATCTAGCTCATCTGAATGTAGTACAGTTGATATTATCTCTGAAGAAGACATAGTCTACGAACATATAAAGTCAAAGGATCTTAAGAAAGGTAAGACAAAATGAGTTCCTTTGGTCATTAAAGTTCTTTTAAATAAGTAATAGCTATGAGATATATTTTAACTTCAATGTATTTATTAGCATAGCTAAAGAATACATACACACAGATATGTGTACACATGGACATGAATCCCGATAGGATCTTTTAATAAATGTCAAGAAAAAGTCAACATTGGGAAAAGAGGGAAAGGACATATTTTGTAGAGAGTCAAGTGCAGTAGTTAAGAGTGTTGGCTCTGTAATCAATCTGAGTTCAAATTCCAATATACCACTTATTAACTGTTACTTTCTGTAAATCTGTAAAATGGCTATGATAATTATACCTCATGGCATTTTTGAAAATATTAAATGAGTGTGTTTGTGATCTTAGAAGAAAAAGAGAAAATAAAAATATTTTAAGAACAGCACCCAATAATAATAGTGAGAATCATCATCACTCTACTTCATAAATCAGCTTACAGACATATTGGTTGATACATTAAAGGTTGAAATGAACTATAAGTAATGTTATGTAAATAGAATGTTATTGATAAGTTTGATTACAAAAATTCTTTAAATTATTTCATGCTGTATGTAATAGCAAGGAGATATAACATTCATATTAAACTATATGCTAGTAACTGTGTAACCATGTGTGCATCAGTCTAGAGCATGATATTGATCAATATAGTTAAAGCAGCATTATAAAAAATATATATACATATATGTGTTGAGTGAAATAAAGTATTGTACCTCATAAATGGTGTCAATATTTAAATTAATTATATGAAAACATTCTTTAACTTTCATAAGAAAAAAATTATCTGGTGGTGATATTTTTACATTTTACATGAATATTAAATAATATGTAAGGTTTCAATAAGTTGACTAACTATATATATGTAATATACACTTTTGTGATTTGCAGTTTCAATTAGTTTCCTAGCAATATTAAAGTATCACTGCAGGTACTAGACAATTTGAAATCACTAGAACTCATCAAACTGGTAACTACTAAATGCTCAAATCCCTATTAAAAATAAAAATCTGCTCTCAGCAGCTTAAGTTTTTGACTTGCATTATCCAAGATAACAAAAGAAATATTTCCTATATTTTTTAACAAATATGTATAAATTGACAGTTTCAAAATTCTGAAAAAAAAAATGGATTTGACCTTAAAGTCCATTTCTTCATTTTCTCGCCTATTAATAATTCCCTTGCCAAGCAACAGGATTTTTCTTATGGTAACGCTATTGACCGGAATGTAGAGTTTAACCCTATACACCTATACACTTCCCATGAAGTAATCTGTAATTCAGGTTAGTTCCTTAGTCTCACTAAAAATTCTCATTCCATGTCATCTAAGAACTGTCAATTTTGTGTTTTCAAATGGGAATACATGATATGTCATGTGAATCTTCAGAGGGTTAATTTGTAAACATAATACCAAAATAGATATTCCGTAAATGATGTATGTGTGTATATTTGTGTGTGTGTGTGAGAGAGAGAGAGAGAGAGAGAAAGAGAATGAATATTGGGAGATTTGGGGGATAAGACTCAGACTCTGTCCTGTGGGGTGAGAGAATATACTGTCTTCCCTGCATTTCACAGTTTCATTTCTGCTATTACCAAACCCACACATTTTTCTTTTTTACCCTCAATGTTAGCAGTGGTTGCTACAATAAGGATATAAATCAATTATTTATGTATCAGAGACCAGCTATATTAGATTATATGTATATATAAATGAATAATCACTAAAGTATATGGTAGAAAGATTGATATATTTATTTTTTTGTGAGTTTCTATACTTTTGTTCTCATTTAGTTTCATTCCTGACAGGGTACGGACGAAGATCTTCACCTGGACAAATCAGTAGAGATTCCAAGAAAGGAAAAATTTGGTATAACATAAGGAAAACCTGCTGCAAAATAGTAGAAAACAGTTTTTTTAAATGTTTCATTGGCCTTGTCACTTTGATTAGTACAGGTGCTTTGGTAAGTAAAAGTATATTTTTTATGAGAAAAATGTGTCATAAGTCTGTTGACTTATTCACAAAGTTACTACATGAAATTATTTGACCAGAAAAATTAGCAATAAATTTCAGAT
Source organism: Solenodon paradoxus (assembly GCA_004363575.1). NCBI lineage: Eukaryota > Metazoa > Chordata > Mammalia > Eulipotyphla > Solenodontidae > Solenodon > Solenodon paradoxus. The sequence goes on along the minus strand of RJWH01000196.1, from coordinate 233,136 downwards.
TCTGTGATTTTAATTTGGGAAATCATACATTATGATTCCTTAGAAAGTGATTATATGCTTCACTCACTATTAACAAAAGAATGCAATTTCTAAATATAGGAGTGACGATAAGAAAAATGAATAAATTTGATACCTAATTCTTAATGAAGTCTTGAAAGTTTAATAATATTCACATAATAAACTGATGTATTGTGCAATTACTTTGATACCTATCCAGTAAGGAAAGAGAAGTGTTACATATAGTTTAAAGAAACTTTGAACTATAAATTTATTTACCTATTGACCCAACTATCTTAAATCTGGGCAATTACTCTACAAATATCTGCATGTGTTAAATGGATTCCTAAGACTATTCACTGAAGAGTTTTTGTAATGACAAAAGAATGAAAAGTCAAAAATCTAGAATACTGTGCATCTATTTTAAAAATAAAGAAATGGTCTTCATGCTGATATTGCAGGTCTCTAAGATAAGGTAACAAGTTAAAAAAAGAAAGAACTAGAGTGAAGATTAGTATGCTAAATTTTCTGTAGGAAAGGAAGAAAACTAGAATGTATAATGACATTTGCTTATGTTTGATTAAAGAAGATCAGAGAAAGATGCACAAGAAATAGTTAATTGTGCAATGCACAGAGAATATGGATTCATAGTTGGCAACTAGATCTTCCATTACATGCTTGCACGTGTGTGTGTGTGTGTGTGTGTGTGTGTGTGTGTGTGTGTGTGTGTGTGTGCTTAAAGGAAAGGTGCAGGCAGGAATGAAAATGAGCAGGCAAGCAAGAAGGAAGAGAAAGGGGAAAGACATTTTTTAAATTTTATTTAGTTATCTTGGGTATTCCCCTACCAGCAAAACCACCCTGCACCCCCACTTCTGAGATGCAAACCTGGGTTCTTGGGATGTATGTAGACTGTGACCAATTGCTACCCCATCAGGTCATGTACATATATTTTTAAGTTAGCATTTTTTTTCACTTTATTGAAGAAGCATTGCAGCATAACATTATACAGGTTTAAGATGTGCATCACTATAAATCAACATAACTGATGTAAGCATGATTTAACCATTTAATCAATTTAACCATGATATTTGGGGCAAATGCTGAAAACTGTACAAATCATATATGGACAGCATAAAGGACTATCACAACATGAAAAGATCTATAACTGTCTCTTAGCTTGAGAAATAGAATATTTCCTAGACTCCAGAGCCATAATTTTACCCCTCACAGTTCCTTCCCTACTCCCATAGATAACCGTTGTGCTTCAACTAGATTAGTTTTGCCTATTTTTTAATTGAAGTGGAGGCATCTGTACATCTTTATATATTATTTTACATTATGCACCTAATCAATAAATACATATAATAAAATTACTTCAAATATTTGTCATTTTACAAAGACACTTTAACTCCCTAATCGTTTCAGTTAAAGGTCATAACTATTATTATTTTGTATTTACTTTATTTAGCAGTTGTTTTATAAGACTTATACCATTTTTACATAATATTATTGTAATCTTTTTTTTTTTCACTTTGAATGCATTTTGAAACAAGACTTCCTGAGGTAATTTGTACTTAGTTGACTTTTTCAGTACTATAATAAAAGCGCTATGAAATTGCTTTAAATAACATTATCAGAACTTTCATCCTTTACAGTAAAATTATTTGTCCTATTAAAACTTAGAAGCTTTGGAGAAATAACTGAAGTTTTATTTCATATTCATTCTTCTCCTGGTTTACCTGATTTATTTTGGAGCAAGCTTTGTGACTTTTTCTTGTAATAGCAATATAGATTTCTGAAGACTTTTTTTTTAATCTCTCTTCCTATATTATAAGTGGCATGTATCTATTGAGTTGACTATTGGGTATTAGAGATAAGAACAATGTCAGATATGACTAAACATATTGTCTTGTATTAAATTTTATTAACTGATTCGAAAGTTGCTTTTTAGATCCCTATTTAGAACAGTTATGAAACCAAGTTTAGTCTCTGAAAGTTCTGTGGTCAATGTTGTTTGCCAAGTATAGGATCAGAAAATGGCACTTGTGAATTATGTGAATAAATTAAGCCAAGTGAACCAGCACTTAAGACTACTACCAAGCATCTAGAGATGAGATTTCATTCCTCAATACAGCAGAATAATTTCTATAAATTACACATACATTAATCCTTAATCTTTTTATCCACAGGCTTTTGAAGACATATATATTGATCAAAGAAAAACTATTAAAATCTTATTAGAATATGCTGACATGATCTTCACTTACATCTTCATTCTGGAAGTGCTTCTAAAGTGGATGGCATATGGTTTTAAAGCCTATTTCAAAAATGGGTGGTACAGGCTGGACTTCATGGTTGTTATTGTAAGTATTTTAAAAGAAAACTGTAAAGATTTTATTGACCCATTCTTTTTGCTCTTACTCACACTCTCCCATTTATTTTATCTTCCTTTACTCTTTCTCTATTCACCAACATCACATTTCTGCATTTGTAATGTTTAGCATCTATCCTTTTCTTATTCTAAAATTTAAAAAATTCAGCACTTCACTCCTGGATTATTCTAATAGTCACCGATAATCCTACTGCAAACAGAATAGGTTTATTGTACAGTATATTTAACATGTCAGTTTTCCAAAATTTTTAACTCTCTTGCCTCAATTTTTAAATTTTATACTCAAAGTTAGATAAAGCCTTTAGCAGAATCACACTGATCCAAGCTACTGAAGTTTCTCATTTGGATCACGACAATAGATTAAAAACTGACACCCATCCTTCCATCACTAAATACCTTCATTCTTTTCCCCACAAAACAACCAGTTACTCTTTTAGAATGGAAGTTAGCTCCCCTCATTACTCTTTATGGAACTCCACAATAAACACCCATCTCACTCAAAGTAAAAGCTACAGCCTTTGAAATGAAAGACTCACAAATTTCTACATCATCCAATTTATTTATTAATTTCCTATTCCTTCATCCCGTTTCTCTACTGATCGACTATACTGGCTTCTGAAGTTCCTCAGACACACTGAGATTGTTTCCTTCTTGGTGCCTTTGCACTCACTTTTCCTACCACTTGGCCTGCACTTAATCTTTGCTTAAATGAAACCATTGAAGTTAGGTCTTTCTTTCTACTTTTCTACCCTATTTAAAAGTGTAATCACTCCAATACACTCTTCCTTTCTCTGTTTTTTTTCACCTGTCTAGCACCTATTAATATTATATGATTTATTCATTTAATTTGAGTACTATCTGTCTTCCACTACTAGAAAATAAGTTCTATTTGGGCAGAATTTTTTCATGGTTTTCCTCCTGTATTGCCTGTATCTAGAACAATTACTGTCACATAGTATCTATGTTCAATACAGCATATGACCAAATAAGCAATGACCAAAACTTCTCAACCTGTAATGACTACAGTATCTGACTTCTCCTAAATTAATCATTACAAATTAATCTTTTACTCTAACCAAATCACACTGCACCTGCAAGTCACCTTACTGTTTCCTGGTCATTTTTATTATGTAGCTGCATCTCTCCAGTAAGGGCGAATAATATCCTTGCTTCAAAGTCCTCTTTAAGACCATATCCTTAGTATAAGGTAAAAGCAACAAATTTTTCATCTTATGGTGGCTTGAAAATACAGAAAATATTAAGATAAAAGAAAAATAATCATAATTCTATCATTGTTACCTATCAGCCTTAACAACCTTTATTATTAACTATGAATCATTTTTATGGTTAATATATATTTTCTTTAAAAATCACCTGAGTAACTTGCTGTACTATTTTTCAACTTGCAGTTGAGCTAAGCAGTATTCATCTCCCTCTTGCTGCTTCTCTGAAATCCTATTTTGTATGTCAGCCATATTCATATGAGTGTATATGTAACTGTAGTGTTTTTAATGAATGCAGTGTCTGCTATTACTAATTACAAATAAACATGAAACTGATACTAATCTAATTTTAAACTACAAAAGGGTAAAAATATCAATCCTTGATCAAGAGAATGTCAAATATACACCTTTGTTTATATCAATAATATAATTCCTATTGCTAGAAAGTATTTTTATCTTTTAATGATGATTTAACACAAAATTATTTCCTTATACATTTTTGTAATTCATTAAGATATATTGAAACATATATTAAAATATTTTGCAAATATTTCATGGTAGTCTTTGACTATGTATCTTTTCGTAATAAATGCAAATTTTATTTTATAAATTGTTTTGAATAATGTTAAAATTATACCCTACCCATTCTTTTTCCTAGGTGTTTTGTCTGACTTTAATAGGCAAGTCTCGGGAAGAACTAAGACCACTTATTGCTATCAAATTCCTTCGGGGTCTCAGAGTTGTATCTCAATTCGAAGGAATGAAGGTAAAAGAAAAGTGTCTAAATTAATCTCTAGGTTTTATTTAGGGTTAGTAAATTTCCATAAAGTAACAATTTTGTTGTTTTCTCAATTGTGTTATTAAAATACTAATGTGGAAACATCTACTATTACCTAAAATATATGACAACTCTATTAGTTAGGCCTGTTAAGACTTTAAGTCTTAACTGTACATAAGATATGAAGACTAATAAATATGAGCAAAAACCCCCTAATAATTGAGACATAAAATATGGTTTCAAAAAGCGATGCCATTTTTATTATTATTTCACAATATACACCAATGAAGTTTTATTAAGTTGTTCACCTGAGACTAAAATAGTGTTACATGTCAATTTTACTTCAATTTTCAAAATGTAATACCGTCTTAACCCACATGTATTACTAAAATTATTTCAGTGTTACAAATATAACTGATAGAATACTGATTACTTAACTAAAACTTTAAGAACACTGTACATTCTAAATTAAATAAAAGCTTGCATTTTTAAATATATTTACTCTTTTTAAAGTCTCACATCATAAATTATGAATTCTAACTAATTCTCTCTCCCTAACTCTCATGTTAAAACCTCTTCTGAATAAAAGGCAAATTAATAGGATGAATAATATCAATCTCCCAGTGTTAAATCTTTGGGACCTATAATGGCAATACCATATATCTTAATATTTACTAGAAAAAAAACAAGGACTGTGGTCTATGACCACCACAAATAATAAAATTTTGTAGAAACAGATTAATTCATGATGTATAGAAATGGTTAAACTCTATAATGTTACATTTTATTTTCATTATCACATTTATTTTTCTTAGATTTTGCATTTGCATAGGTTATTTAAGATTAAGCTGGCTATTTGATTATTATATTCAATGTAAGTAGTATTCAACAAAAATCTTTATATTTAGACTATAATTTTATAGTTTATGCATTGTACTTAACGATGATACTTAAATTCTTTCTACCTTGTTAAGAAAAGGATACTTGTTTTTTTTATTGTTGTTATCTTAAAGAGGAAGGAAGGCAGGAAGGCAGATAGGCAGCAAGCAGGAAGGAAGAGAGAGGAAGTAGTATTTTTTATTTAAGCTATTTGTTAATTTTACTTGTTCCTTCTATCCATGTACTGTGGACCTGGGTCCTTGGGCTGTATGTAGACTGCACCAAAGGTGCAGACTTAACACCTGAGTCACCAGGGCACGCCAAAAAAGACCCGTTTTGTATCTCAAAATTTGAGTGATTATTATAAATCCAAGCATAAATGTATGTACATAATTTAAAGTATGTATTTTGCCAAAATATTTTTGAAATTTTAATCTTTATTTCATGTAATGCAACATGATTATGTGATATATATGTGTATATATGAGTAAATGTTAAAATATAATAACTATTTTATTACATATAGTTTATCACATACAAGTACATGATTGAAAATATTTTTGCAGGTAATATGAGTAAATAGTTAACTCGTTATAATAGGAATTAAGTCTGATGAACATATTCCCCAAATGTTTTTGATTTGCTGGTGCTGGGGAAGTAATATTTTAATTGTATGGCAATTATAGAAAAATTCCAATTATACAAGTAGAAAATAAAAGTCTAAAATATTGATTGTAATTCATATATCTTATTAAACATTTTATTAATGATATTATAGAGATCCATAAGGTCAGGCAAGCAGTAGGTTAGGTCAAGTTCAGATCTAAATGTGAAGCTTTATCTAAACTTCTAGAAGCTCTGTATTTAAATTGTCTCTGAAAATATATCAAGTATATAATGAAGATATATTATTACAAAATTAATGTTTTATGTATTTAGTAAGTTTCAGACCTTGGGTGTACTTATTACTCAAATACTGTGGTCAACCACACCCATTACTTTTATCCTTACATTTGAGTATACTTTAAAATAGACATAGCATTTTTCATCACAGGCATCAGTGAGTCTCTCAAAATATCTAGTGTCAACTGGATATTTTTAGAAATAAAATTGTGTTATTGAGAGGACAATTAAAAGTCAATATTTAATTAGAGTAGAAAAATAATATTATAAGCAGTAAAGCACAGGCCAAAAGATATATATAGACACACACACACATACACACCGTAATGGTTGAAGAAGGAAAGGCTACAATGGTAAAAAAGAGATTCAAAATGCCTTTGGTGGGAAAAAAGTGAAGTTAGGAAAAGGGAGTTAAAGTTATAAATGCTAAAGGAAAGAAACAGCAATGAACTGAATATTCTCTTAGATATTCTGACTGGTTTACATTTGCCATAACTATTAAAGTAGAGTGATAAGAATAAAATCTGAGAGTAAAATCTTAATAAAAAGAATGGGATTGAGGAAATGGAGACAATGATTCTAAACTGTTGGTGTTTTCAAGTTTAGTTAATGACTTCATTTGACAAACCCCCCACTCTGAATTGACTCACTAGTGACATAGTAATTCATGAAATTTAAAATTTGGTAAGGTGCAATTTCCCATTCAGTGTTTCTTGAAAAAGACTCTTGTCTGATTAATTGATCTACATCTTTTAGTCTTCCTCTTATTTTCTCCACCACTCCTTCACAGTCTCCCTTGTAGGTTAATCTTCCTTAAGGTTAGAATCCTCAACACTTTATTATATGTCCATTTCCCTATCTTTTTAGATGCTTTCTGGATAATTTTATATATACACAAAGGTTCTGTTGTCTTGCTCATTTCTATGGAACAATTTAAGAAGTTCATAAACATGTATTAAATAATAATGACTTATTTTAGTATTTATACAAATGGTGTTTTTTAGAAAAGTTTTTTCTAAAAAACTTTTTTGGAATATTTGAGAATATCTGAATTTTAAGGTATATTTTTTGTTGAAATCCAATTGTTTTTAGGTTTTTCAAATAATGGCATGTAACCTACATATTAAATTTTTAGAAATGGACTTTTGTTTTTCATTATTATAGTGCACTAACTAGTATTTCTAATGTAACTTAAAGATTGTCACATTTCTTACCTAAACTTAACATGTTTTTTTCCTATACCAGGTGGTTGTAAGAGCTTTGATAAAAACAACTTTACCCACTTTCAATGTGTTTCTGGTTTGCCTGATGATCTGGCTGACTTTCAGCATCATAGGGGTACAATTATTTGCTGGCAAGTTTTATAAATGCGTCGATTCAGCACATGGAAAAAGGTTATCCGATGTCACAAACAAGAATCAGTGTGAAAGCCTTATGTTTAATGAATCCATGTCATGGGAGAATGAAAAGCTAAACTTTGATAATGTTGGAAATGGTTTCCTTTCACTGCTTCAAGTAGTAAGTACACTTTAAATGTTTCCGAATTTATATGTTCACCCATATTGTAAGGAAGCATAGATCATTAACAGAGTTGGATATTAAAAAATTAGCCATTATTAATTAGTAGATAAACATTATGGGACCTGCCATGCTAGTTGCTTTTGGAGAGACAAGTGAAATATAGTCCCTACTCTATTGGGAGAAAAACGTGGAAATGAAGGTAGAACTGGACAGAGGAAAAGGCAGAAACTGCTATTTCTACCATCATTGATCAAGTAATAATGTCACATTTAATCATTTGGTCCAAAAGTACCAAACAGTAGGTTACTACTGTTTTCTTCTACTTCGTGCTTTGAGGAATGACTCCTTAGTGAGCTAACATCTAGCAAAAATGAGGTGAAGCATTCCTATCTTACCTCTCCTCTAGAAGAGCATTCATATATATATAGCAGTTACAAATAGCTATCATGCTTTAGCAGCATAGTTATTTACTATTTATCTACACATGCATTTATGTATGTATATATGTATGTTTGTATAGTATTTAAAACAATTCAAGTTATTGACTAAATTAAACTAAGAAGTTTTAAAAAGTTGTTAATAGACAACATGAATTAACAGTAGAAATGTTAAAGATCTCAATTATAGAGGATACTGGTGTGATTACTCACCCTAATCAATGTTCTAGTGTATTGAGATTGAAACTTACTTTTTCATTTGCTATGAAACATAATATTTCCATAATTATTAAATAAATGTCATTTCTGCAGGCAACATTTAATGGATGGCTTGATATTATATATTCTGCAATTGATTCTACTGATGTAAGTATAATATCAGAGTTACTAAGATTCAAAGAAAAGTCATTTTTATTTTTTGTTTTACTAAGGAATAAGTACTATGCTGTGTATAATATAATCACTATGAGTTTAGTGTCCAGGATGATGGTTTGATTTACATATATTGTGAAATGATTACAGTAGGTTCAGTTAGCATCCATCTTTTCATATAGATACTGCAAAAGGAAAAGAAAGAAAATATAAGGAAATATTTTCTCTTTGGAATAAGAACTCTTAGAATTTACTTTGCTAGCAATTTTCTCATATGTCTTACAGCACCTTTCACTACAGACTCCATTATGCTGAATTTTACATCCCTACTACTTATTTATCTTACAACTGGAAGTTTCTCTCTATTGACCATCTTCCTCCAACTGCCCTCCTTCTATCCTTAATTATGTTAATAACAAATCTGATCTCTTCTTTTGGAGCTGATTGTTTTTGTTTTTAAGATTCCACATATAAGTGAGATCATACAGTATTTGCTTTTTTCTGTCTTATTTATTTGATTCAGCATAATTCTATCAAGTCCCATCCATGATGCAAATGGTATAATTTTCTTTTTTTTCTGATTGCCTAAAATTTAATTGTATAGATATACCCAAAATTCTTTATCCCATTCATTCATTGATGAATACTTAGGTTATAACCATTTTTTGGCTATTGTAAATAATGCTGCTATGAGCAAGGGGTGCAGATATCTTTTTGAGTTTATGTTTTCATTTCCTTTGGCTATGCTTCCAGAGTTGGGATTGCTTGATCATATTGTCATTCTATTCTTAATTTCTTAAAAATCCTCATTACTATTTACTATAGTGACTGTAAAATTTACAATCCCACCAACGGTGTACAAAACTTCTCTTTTATCTATATCCATGGCAACATTTGTTATCTTGACTTTTTATTGATGCCTGTTCTAACAGGTGTCAGATGATACCTCATTGTGATTTTAATTTGCATTTCTCCAGCAATTAGTGATGTCAGACATCTTTTCATGCATCTCTTGGCCTAGATATTCATATATCTTCTTGGAAAAATACCTATTCAGTTCATTTTCTCATTTTAATTACTTTTTTTGTATTGAATTCTGTGAGTTCTTTATATATTTTGAATACTAACACCTTATTGAATGTTATTCAAATATATTTTCCCACTCCATATGTTGTTTTTTCACTTTGTCAGTGGTTTCTTTTGCTATACACAAGCATTTTTTTTATGTAGTTGCACTTCTAATTTTTTATTTTGTTGTTTGTACTTTAGGTGTCATATCCAAAAATTAATTACCAAGACCCATGTTAAGAGCTCTGTTTTCTTCCAGGAGTTTCATAATCTAAGTTTTTCATATAAGTCTTTAATTAATTTTTGAGTAAATTTTTGTGATTGCTCTAAGATATGGGTCCAATTTCATCTTTTACATGAAAATAGCCAACAACCTTAACACTATTTATTGAAGATACTATCTTTTCTTTGCTCCCTTGTCAATGACTATATATTCTTGGACTTATTTCTTAGCTCTTGATTCTGTACCATTGATTCATTTGTCTTTTTTATTTCAGTATTATACTTGTTTGATAACCATAGCTTTGCAGCTTAGCTTGAAATCAGGAAGGAAGTAAGAAACCTCCTATTTTGCTCTTTCTTAGGATTTTTATACTCAGGCAAAGTCTTTTTTAAAATCCAAATACAGGGCACCAGCAATAATTAAACAATTAGCATGGTAAAAGTAAATGTATATGTTACACATAGATTAAATACATTCCTGATTGAGTATTTCATGGACAATGAAATCCTTGAGGATTATATACAATAGTTGGGTCCCAAGGGACACATTTGAAGAATTACCAGACTTATAACAATGATTAAACCAGTTCAATAAACTTTAAGATCCAAATAAATAAATTATGTTACTTCACAAAAGAACAAAGAGGAAACATTTTCTCATGTAACATTAGATTTTTCTTATCATAATTGTTTTATTAAATCATATTTTAATGTCGGTATCAACATTTTACTTTTTTTCACTTTTTCATTTAATTTATTTTTAAAAACTGTTTTGAATTGTTTATGTTTAGAGCAAAATTGAGAAGGTTCAAAGATGTTCAATATGTCCCCTGCTCCCACACATACATAGCTTTCCTCATTATTAACAGTACCAATCAGAGTGGTGTGGATGGTGTTTTTTCAACCAAGGATGAACCTATATTGACACATCATAATCAACCAAATAACAATTTACTTTAGAGTTCACTTTATGTTATAAATCTGAGTTTGAACAAATGTTTAATGAAATACACCCATCATAATATCATATAGAGTATTTTCACTTCCTTAAAAATTTATATGTGCTTCCATGTTTTTTAACTTAATTTTCAGGTGGATAGGCAGCCTCGTTTTGAAGACAACATCTACATGTATTGTTACTTTGTCAACTTTATTGTCTTTGGATTATTTCTCCCTCTGTGTATGCTGATTGGTGCTATTATTAATAATTTCAACAAACATAAAATGAAGATAAGTATGATTATTCGTTTTTCAATGCCTAAAAGACCAAACACATTTATAAAATATCCTATTTCATATAATTGCTTTTCGATTCTATTTAATGTTATTTTTATTTGGTATTTATCTAAAAAAGACTAATATACTCACATACTGATGAATACTGTTAAATATTCATCTTTACATTATTTTCTATATCCTAATGTATACAGACAAGTCTAAAAGTTAAAAACTATGAACATCTCAGTTCATCCTGGCTGCTCAGGCACAAAGTTCGTGCTTGGGGCATGGACCAGGCGAAACCCAATGAACGGGATTTGAGAATGAGGGACTGAAGGGAACAACCAAAAATAAAAATAAAACAAATAATAGTGCTTCTTCTGTCTCCTCATCCTTCCTTAAAAATACTTCTTCCTCTTCTCCCTTCTTTCTTTCATTTAAAAAATACACAAGTTTTCTTTTTTGTGTGTGTATGTGTCCTGTGTGCCAAATAAAAAATGATATTGGTCCTATGCACAAATATGTAAATTTCATGAAAAAGAGAGTGTACTTCTTATACTCTATATATTCAAAGACCTCAGGGTTGTAACCAACACAGACGTTTTGTCAGTTGTTGTAGCTTTTTCTGCTAGAAGTGGAGAGAGTTATGAATCTTAACTGGATAGCTGAAATAACAATCCTTAAAATCAGAAAAAAATAGAGGCAGAATTGAATAAACACAATACATAAAATCTTCACACAGAGATCCCTGCAAGGCTTCCACAAATTAAAGTCTAATAAGCTTTCTATTAATTATAGAGAGATCTAAAACAATAAAATAATAGTTATTTTTTTTTAATTTAAAATGTTTCAAATCTTATCTTTAGCCATATCCTCAAAATTTAGCTAGATACAGAATGTATATAAACAAACCAACACTGTCTCCACTAATCAAATGTGATTAGAATGATCAGTGATCAAAATGCTTTGGATTAAATGTCAGCTTCATAGGGACATAAATTCAATTGGATAATATCATTCAATTTGTTTATTAACTTCATATTGATGATCTGTCAATTATAAATGACCAACTCATGAATTAGGTAGTGATATTTCCTATTTTCTAGATTAATACAACACTAAATATACACCTCTTATTCATTTTGTAAAAGATACTGAAATTAGCAGTAAAAACACAAAGATGAATAAGCCGTAGAAGGTGCTATAAAGAAGGTGTTAAATATTTCTTATACGGTATTTGGGAAAAAAAGCAATATATGACTATATGAAAATATTTATATGACCATCTCTGTGTACTCCTGTTTATTAAAAAGGTGTAAGCAAACATTACCTTTAGCTTTTGAGTTTAATTTTTCTTAGTGACGTTTTCCAGATATCCCCTGCTATTTCCCCTTTGTCTCTAAAAAGAGTACTCTTCAGTATACTGAAATTTTTGTTTTGTTTTGCTTTTAAAGGGGGTTGACTCTTCACAAAAAAGTGCACTAAAATATTATTAACTATCATTCATTACCAGTATATATTCTATATGTGTTTCATATGGAGTTTTTGCAAAAAGTCAGTCATGTTCAAATATGATTCAATTAATTGTAATGAGGCCTTAAAGAATTAAATCAAGAATTACTAGATTTTTGGAAATGGCATGTCAACGTAAGGTAAAATTTGTATGAAATGTGATTTTTAATATTTTTTCTTTCTTTTTTTTTTTTACCAAGGAGGCTCAAATATCTTCATAACAGTAAAGCAGAAGAAACAATACCGTGCACTAAGGAAACTGATGAATGTGGACTCTCAAAAACCAATACCTCATCCAAGAGTAAGAAAATATCTCGTTTTATTTTTTTAATTTCAAAAAAAGTTTCCTTTATGTATTCACTTTTAGAAATTAAACTATTTTAAAAATTCTCAGCAGATGTTTTGACAGTTTTTTAAAATATGCTCTTTAGTAAATCTTTTGAAGGTCTTTTTCTTTGGATTATAGTTTGGCAAAAGAGTAGGCACTCATTTATTCTCCTCTTTATGCTGAGTTGTAAATATAAACACTGTGTATGTGTGTGTGTTTGTGTCCTACTAATATAATAACTTTACACTTTTTTTTTTCTTACCACAGAATAAGTTCCAAGGATTGGTCTTTGACTTGGTAACAAACAAAGTTTTTAACACCATCATTATGGTTCTTATCTGTTTTCAAGCAATAGCCATGATGATAGAAAGTGATGAACAGAGTTCAAATATTACCCGTGCTCTCACCTGGATTAACTTAATTTTGGTTATACTATACACTGGGGAATGTATACTGAAACTGATTGCTTTCCGATGTTACTATTTCACTGATGGATGGAATGTTTTTGATTTCATGGTGGTTATTTTCTCTGTTACAGGTAAGATCTTGTTTAATCACATTTACTTTTCTAGTAATATTGTTTCAAGTAAGTTCTTATAGTAAATGTCTCTCAAAGATATAGTCTTTTATAAGCAAAACAGGCAGGGAGGGATCCTTTTATTTCCAATAAGAATGCTACATTTTTGCATTCAGTCATGTCCACATGCCTGACAAATATAAGACATATAACAATATTTCTTGAACTTAATACCTAGACTTTATTTTACTCACCACCAAGTAAATTCTTCTAGATGACACTAAAGAATCTTTATGTCATAGCTCGATATAACCTTTCAAGCTCACTATATTTTCCTTTGCTCTAATCTTTATAACTTTCACGGCGGTAGAAGCTTTAAAGAATTTGTCACTAGTTTTCTCTTACTCCAGAATCTGTGTTTTATTAACAAATATATATAACAAATATATCAGTAGTAAACAAAGTAGGCATAATTCCTAATCAAACATAATTCGTTAGCTACTATGGGATACAGATAATTAATTGATGCATCTTAATATTGTACTAGTAAATTTATGATAAAGGGAAATCCAGAGTATTAACCAACAAAACAGAATAAGGAGCATCTTATCAATAAGAAGTCAGAGAAAGCTTCATGGAAGAAGCAAAATTCAAACAGAGATCTATAAGAAGATAGCCAAGTAAAAACTCTAGAATATGCATGTTTTAGGCATCAGATGTTTATTGTCTGCCTCCTCGTAAGACACAAACTAGACTGTAAACTCCATGAGAATAGGGACAATATTTAAGTGTGCTTTGTCAAGCCCTATTCTAAGTGAAATATGTAGATAAAGCGCCCAGCATTCTTCCAGAAAATTCACTCATTCAGTTGATAATGGAATGAGAACAACTATTGATTAACAAATATAAGAAGCGTGATCAAAAAGTATATGACATGAGAGAGCTGATGGAAAAATTAAATATGAAACTAAAGAGCCCAATGAAATGGAAGTGAGAGTTACTGAATCAAAGATTGAAAAGGAGAAGAATTTGTGTCAGAGAATGCTGTTTGAATCTGAGATTTCAGAAAATAAGTTATCCTGGGAATGTGGCTATCTATGGGTATAATGGAGTAAAATGATAGAGATTATTAAAGATAAGAAAAATAAAGACTCAGAAACTAGCATTTGAATAGACTACTGATGGTAGATGCTGGGATAAGAAAAGTAACAATGATACCAGTACTAAACTCTCCAATGAATATGGATGGGAGGACATGAATATAATCAGAGAGCCAAGGAACAGAAGGCTCTAATGATACAGTTGAATGGCATGATTCACAAGGTGTCAGAAATTCTGTTTTTCTTTATAAAAATGATTGGAAGGAAAAGTATTTGGAAATCACAATAGAAAGAAAGAGGCTTGCTTATTTTATCCTTACCCTTAGAAGTATAGAATGAAGAAGAATAAGGGGTCTACACTTGAGAGAGTTGCAGGGGTGATAGTATCCTCCAGATAGTCCATTTTATTAAAAAAAAAAAAAAGAAGTGAAAAAATAGAATGATGAAAATGTTGAAAAAATATTTACAATTAAATAGATCTACTGCTGCACCCTGGTGGAGTAGTGGTTGGGTATATTTCCTCTGAGGGACACAAGCCACATACCCCTGGGTTCAAGTCCTGGTCTGGCAGGAAGAGACCAGTGTGAACAGCTCAATGAAAGACAAATAGGGTGCTTTTTCTTCCTCTCTCTTATGCCTGCTTTCCTACTACTACCTTCATTACTTTCTATACCTGTCCTTTAAAAACATGGGACTATTTTTGCCTAATGGAAGAATTTGGAAGGTTGAAGGAGAAATGAAATATGAATCAGAGAAGATTCACAAAAGCACTGTTGAGATGATGGTGCATATAAGGTAGATTGTTAGAGAGAATGTCATCATTGACAGGGACCAAGTGTAACAAAAATGTGAAATTGATCCTTCCAGATCCAGCAAATGCACTTTATCATTTAGAAATTTCATGGGATTCTCCTTTCTCCCAACTTATTAACTCAGAATGAATCATACTTTCTCTAGTACTTTCAGAAAATATACCTTATGCTTTTTATAGTCAGTATAATTTCACCTTGTTTTTTAATCGCATCTCTCACTCCCTTAGTTCTAAGCAAAGACTCATTTATTCAACTTATATTTAGAACTCATAATACTATTTATGAAATTAATTATAATTTTTGAATCACTGAATGTCAGATATTTTTGTGATTGCATTAATAAACTAATTCTTTCTGCCTTGCATTATGTTTAGTGTAAATGCCAATCTTTACTACTAGATTATAAGATCTTCAAGGACAGAAATAATGCCCTTAATCTTTGCTTATTTGCATGGCCCTTTTACTAGGTATTCAATAAAGGTTAGGTTGATCTAAATTTCTTGATCCAACTGCATTAAAATTTTTTTAAATTTTGGATTCAGGTCACCTGTGATCCCAGAAATACTAATTTTCAATATTCTTAAGATACAAATAATTCTCTTCTAAATTTTGCTAAATACTTTGAATGTTGCCACAATTAATATTTGACTAACTCACACTTTCAATGAATGCTGTTATATAGAAAGAATTAACAAAATGATTACATATAGGAAAAAATAAATGTTAAGTAATTTGTATTTCTCGAAATACAATTATGTTTGAAGAATTTTGTTGCTTACTTTATCTTTTCTCACACCAAGGTCTGCTTCTTCCAATGATGGTAGGATACTACCTTGTGCCGCCTTCCCTTGTACAACTGATACTTCTCTCACGCATCATCCACATCCTGCATCCTGGGAAAGGGCCAAAGGTGTTCCATGATCTGCTGCTTCCTTTGATACTGTCCCTTCCAGCACTGTTAAATATAAGTCTTTTCATCTTTCTGGTCATGTTTGTGTATGCCATTTTTGGAATGTACAATTTTGCCTATGTAAGAAAGGAAGCTGGAATTAATGATGTGTCCAACTTTGAAACCTTTGGCAGTAGCATGATCTGTCTTTTCCAAGTTACAATATTTGCTGGTTGGGATGGGATGCTTTCTGCAATTTTCAGCAGTAAATGGTCTAACTGTGATCCTGATAAAATTAACCCTGGGACTCAGGTTAGAGGAGATTGTGGTAATCCCTCTGTTGGGATCATTTATTTTGTTAGTTACATCCTCATATCATGGCTGATTATTGTAAACATGTACATTGTTTTTATCATGGAGTTTTTAAATATTGAATTTAAGAAAAAGAACAAGACCTTGAGTGTAGATGATTTTAGGAAATTCTTTCAGGTATGGAAGAGGTTTGATCCCGACAGGACCCAATACATAGACTCTAGCAAGCTTTCCGATTTTGCAGCTGCACTTGATCCTCCTCTTTTCATGGCAAAACCAAACAAAGGCCAGCTTGTTGCCATGGATTTGCCCATGGCTGTTGGAGACAGAATTCATTGCCTTGACATCTTACTTGCCCTTACAAAGCGAGTTATGGGTAAAGATGTGGGGATGGAAAAAGTTCTTTCAGAGATGGAATCAGGGTTTATTTTAGCCAACCCTTTTAAAATTGCATATGAGCCAATTACAACTACTCTAAAACGTAAACAAGAGGCAGTCTCAGCCACTATCATTCAACGTGCTTATAAAAGTTACCGTTTGAGGCAAAATAATAAAAATACATCAGATATTCAGATGATAGATGGTGACAAGGAAGTTCAAATTACCAAAGAAGATACCTATTTTGACAAAACTGAGGAAAACAAAACTATTCAAAGTCAAATCTAATTCTGCTTCCCACCTCTTCACATATTCCAAAAGTGTTGAAAATTTTAATTAGAAATAAAAACAAGTACCAGAGAAAGCTGAGATTTCACTTAAATGGATTGTTTATAGCCCATACAAGTTAAGCTTGTTTATAAGACTCTCTGTCAAATTCACATTTTGTCCCTATATATTCAGTTTAATCCAGACATATTCATTCTTATTAAGACAATTCTTTAATATCATGGCAATGAGTTAGAGTGACTTAAAATTGCCAGTTCATAATCCAATGCTTGTTTTCTCTATTTGCTATATGGTTTGTTCTGGAGGATGAAGGAAGTAGTGGTTGTGATATATATAGCAAAAGGGGCTTCCTTGTTTTCTTTGTCATAATGAATTCAAGTCACTAGTAATAGGACATAGTTACAAATAAACAAGTACTTTCTTAACGTGGGATGATGTTTAAAAAGTAGTGCAATGCTACAGGTCATTAAATCATAAATAAGACTTAGCCAATTGGGAAACAAGAAGGTCAATTCTTAAAAAGTGCCTTTGGATCAGTCACAGAGACTTGTACTGATTCAAACCATGGTGAAAATGATTGGAACCCTGTTTTGGTTTTCTGGGGGTGGTTTGGTACTGGAAATTAATGTTGTTTCATTATTCTTGGATTCCTATTTTCTTCTCTCTTTGGCTAGCTGCACCTAAGCACCAACTCTTCTATAGGTTACATTCCTAGAACAAGAAGCATAAGGAAAAGTACTTTGGTAGCCTACATCATCCTTATTTTTTCTCATTTATGCATTTTTAGAAAATATACATTTACTAAAATGATATAATACAGATATATTAATAGATTAATTTTACCTTATCATAAAACGAATGTACTTTTACCATTTATCATGTACTTTTGAGTATATAAGTTCTAGCAAACACATGTTATAAAATGAATTAGAAGAGTCAAGGCCTACCATCATGTTGAGGGAATTTCGCGGTGTCATGATCTTTAGTCGGGAAACTGTCCATTTTTCACTGTGCTTGATTGTTTCTTGTAATTTAGAGACAGACAATGGTAACTCAGATTGTAGGACTGTGAATTAGAAGATAAAAGTTTAAGCTGATTGCTGTTGGCGGTGTTTTGCAACATTGTAAGGAAGTTATTCTTTCATTTATCTTTCCAAGGTTTTTTGTTTGTTCAGTTGGTTTTGTTGGTAGGATTCCTTTATTTCTTTTTGTTTTTTAGGTTTGTTTTTATCTCATGTACATTTTTTTTTAAGAGTTTTTATGTTTGAAAAACTTTAAAATCCTAAACATTAATTTTCAATATTGAAATTATCTTTTAATGATAGGCACAAATAGTTTTTACTTATTCATATAATATAGTCATGTATATCAATGTAGTTTGAGATTCTGATGTTTACTCCGTTTATATGAAGATTGATTTCAATGTGCAGCAAAGTCCTAAAGGATTAAAAAAGGAAGAATATACTCTGTGGACTTACATGACAAGTTTTAAATATACCCTATGATATTCATTATCACTTAAGTATTAGTAATTGTATTTTATTATGAATGCATGTTTGAGCCTTAATGATTGTAATCTAACAATTTCTGATCTTCAGAAATTTATTGACCTAACCAAGATGCCTTTGGGGGATCTCCTAAGCAAATGCAGTTTCAGGGTTCTGTTTCTATAAGTGCTCCTTCCCTTTCTCCTCCCATCTCCATCATGTAATGGGGACCAGTGAGAAATCAGTGTTAACTCAGAGAGATGTGACAGCTGGTGCTTTATCTAAACTTCTCAGTTTTCTATTTCTTGGAAATGCTTTAATGTGGAATTGCCTCAGATACTTCAAACTGAATAAAACTTACTTCTGTAAATTCCATATAGAGCATAAACTGACATTAGTTAAAAAATTATAGCTTTTGCTTATAAACTGTTTGCCACTAACCTTCCAAAAACTGTGTAAAAAATATTTTTAACAAAGTCTTATAATATATTCTACTTTTTAGATACTATAGAAAATAATAAATATCACCTGTTAACCACACTAAGCATGGTTGTGAGTTTGTTGTTTTTTCTTTGATGAGTCAGAAGGGCAACTTTGCATGACAAAACCTTTTTAAATGAGCCTTCCATTAAAACGTGCTCATTCAAATTCAAAGTTCAAAACTGAAAACGTGGTGCTGCCTTGGCTTCACTTCATTTTGTAACAAAAATATTAGTAAGCTTACCAGAGACCCCCTCTACTCTGACAGAATGTGAAGTGCTCTCCTCTTATCAAAACCACAGTGATAATTTTATTAGCTATATCTCAATATTATTAGAATTTACTTTGTGGCAAATAATTCTGAAGTTAAATCTGTTGGTATGCTAGTATTTATCAATTTCTGTTTCCTTAAAAATTTTCTTTCTCTAATAAATACAGTGTAATTTGAAATGGTTTTAAAGATATCGGCTACCATTTATTCATCAGACTGCTAAGCCTAGCTTTGCACTAAGCGTTTATCATCCCTGAACTCAATGTTCACAACAGTTCATAAAGCAATAACTTTTATTTCATGATGAAAGAAGCAAGGTTTAGAAAGATTATAAAAGCTTTTATATGCCACAGAACTTCTAGTTTCCAAGTCTTAATATTTAACCACCTTTTTTTACAATAAATGCCTATTAATTGATGGTCCAGGTAGAGACAGAGAAAGTTTAAGATGATTTAGATTGTTGTACAGAGAAGAGATAAAATCACCTCCATCCCCCGTCCCTCTCTCCCTTCTTTTCTTTCTTTCCTTTTCTCTCCCTTTGTTGAGGGAGACAATCCCTGGTAAAACAAAAGTCATAGGGATGAAAGCATAGAAAATATTAGCTGAGAGCCTGTATAGCTATGCATATATACACACAAGAAAAATATATGAGACTAAAGAACTTTCCACTGTGGAAAAAATAGCAGTACAGTATACTATTAGAGGAAATTGTAATATGTATACAGGAAGAATGATGCATTCTGTAATAGAAATTAGAGTTCGAAATGACCCTGAAGTAAAAGATTTTATCATTTGAAAAAATGGTAACTTTATTTAATGCAGAAACACTCTTAAGGATCCTCAAATTATCGAACTTATACCACTGTTGATTTTTCACTTTCAGGCCTTTGGTCTTGGACTGGTAGTTAAACCCTGGTTCCTTAATTCTCAGGCTTTAGGACTTGAATTGACTTATACTAACAGCTTTCCTGGTTCTCTAGTTTGCAGATGGCATACTGTGGCCATATGTGTGTGTGTGTGTGTGTTTGTGTGTATGAGTGTCTATATGTATATATATATATATGTGTGTATATGTACAATATATATGTATATATATTATAGATTCTGGAGAATCCTAACTGATAACCTTTTTAAAGATAAGGACAATCTTATTTCTCTCGAAATCACTATCCTTAATATGCAGGAGTGTGCTTAATATGCAGGCGTGTTCAATAGTTTTGTGTTTGGTTTTTTTTAATGGAAGGAAAGGAGGAACAAAAGCAGAGTGATTATGATATTTCGTAGAGACTAGACCTAAAGTTCCAGCTTCTAGTTCATCAGGTTAGAAGATTAGAGAGAGAGAGAGGAATAAAAACGGGGTACATCTTCCATTGCAGAGATTGACTAGAAAATTGGAGCAGAATGACTCTCAGCACTCTGAATATATTTCCAGACATTTTGTTTTGCTGTTTGGTTCTCAAATCTCTTAACTGTTCCTTGCTATAAATTGTAGGTATGTATTCTCAAATCTAACAATTGATTAAGAGTTCCAATGAGTAAATGATTCTACAACTCTACACATAGGGGTTTTCATCTTTTCAAGTAACCTAAAACTTTTGAAGACAGACATCTACCCATACCTTCATCTGTACATGAATTTCTTTCTTCATTGATCTGAAAATCACATATTAGCTCAAAGGACTTTTCTTTCAGCTTAAGTCCTAGGTTCTACAAAAACCATCCCTATTTGATTCTAGTCTAGATCACACAGGAGTAACATCTTCAAATGATCCATAAGGGCAGAGTTCCTATTCACACAGACTATCATCATTATTCTTCTTTTCTTCCTCCCTTCCATTAAAAAAAAAACAAAAAAACATTGAGTACTCCTAGGTATTAAGGATAGTGGTTTAGAGAGAAAAAAGATTTTCCTTATCCATAAAAGCTTGTCAGGATTCCCCAGAATCTGTAAGATATACACACACACACATATACATACATATATATATACACACATATATATGCATTTATACTATATACATATTACATATGTGTGCATACATATCCACTATATCATAATATGCCATCTGCAAACTAGAGGACCAAGAAAGATATTAGTATAAGTCAATTCAAGTCCTAAAGCCTGAGAACCAAGGAGCCATAGTATAGCTACCAGTCCAAGACCAATGCCTAAAAGTGAAAGGGCCGCAGTGGTATAAGTTCGAGAATCTGAGAATCAAAGAACCAGGAGCTACAGTGTTCAAGACCAGGAGAAAACAGATGTTCCCACTCAAATAAAGAAAGAGCATTATTCACCCTTCCTCCGCATCGATATTCAGTTCAGGCCCTCAATGGGTGGATGTCGCCTGCTCACCTTCGTGGGGGTGATCTTTACTCAGTCTACTGATTTAATTGCTAATCTCTTCCAGAAACACTCTCACAGACACACCCAGAAATAATATTTTACCAGCTTTGGGAACATCTTTTACCCTAGTCAGGTTGACACATTAAATTAACTATTATATTTGCTTCTTTAGTGTGACAGATGAAACATCCTATTGAAACTATTCCCTTACTATTATGAAAACTCTTACTAGGGGTTAGTGGAAAGTCTTATTGAACTTCATAGAGGATCTGCTTCTTGAACTGAGAGTCCTAATGAATGGATTTTGTTAGGGGGCATGATGAAGATGAAGGATGACATTCTAAACTTATGTAACACCAACTATGGAAGTATGAAAAAGAGCCCATAAGCTCCAGGTCTCTCAACTTGCATGCTCATACAAAAAACATTCAGAGAAGGCCAACATATAAGAAATTGGATTTTTGAGACTATCCATGAATGAAAAAAAGATGAAAACTCGAGCGTTATGGTTGAGGTTACCCACAAGCCCACTTACAATGGTTGATTCAATATGTTCTCTTCTTTGGATTTTCAGTTGGATTTGACCAGTAAAAAGCACCAGAAAAAGTATTTTCTCCTTTCGAGATTACTAGGCTTCATTTCCAGTCTTTGTTCATAGCCAAAAGGACACTCTCTTATATCTAGCTTTAAGGAACTTCCATTAACTAAGCAGCCTGAGCTGGTTTTCAGGTATAGAAACAGATTACTGATTTCTCCTTAAACTTTGTCCACATCTCATAAACCTCTTTGCTACTCACCACAGATTATCCCTTTGTAAGGTGATTTATTTTCCCATAATAACGGTATATCCCTGATCTATACACTAACTAAATCTTCAGCCTTTTAGATTTTTTGAATATTATTCAAATTTAGCTCTAATAATTTCTCTCAGAGTAAACATAAATGTTATTTCTTTTTGCTATAATCAAGGAAAAAGGGGGAAAGAAAAAAAGGGAAGAAGAACGGAGGAAGATTGGGGAAGGAGGGACAGAGGAGAGAGGAAGAAAGTAAGTTAAGGAGGAAGGAAGGGAGAAAGTGCTATTTATAGAGTATGTGCTATGACATTTATATTTTGCTGTATTACACAAGCTTGGAAGCACAATTGATTTATTTCAACTATAGAGACTACATGACCGAGGGCACAGGAAGAGGGAGAGAAAACTTATATATAGCAAAGTTGAGCAAGAAAAGTTTGCAGAAGTGGACAGTTGTGGAAGATTATTAGAAATTTGGTGGTAGGCATGGTGTGTTATATTTGAGGAAGTGTGACGCTGAACAGCTAAGGCTTATATTGTTTTGTAAATTAAAGTTATGTCAGTAAGAAGGAAGAAAACTTTGGGGAGAAGTGACTTCTGGTGGGGATTTTTGGAGTGAATATTTGGGGTCTTTCCATCTCCTTCAAGTCACTATAATGAAACAAATACTCCTTCCTTTCTCACCAGGTAGAAATTTTTTTCTACTCCAAAGAAAGACCACCTTTCCCCTCTGCTTTTACAAAAGTTTTCTAGGTAGCATATACAACTCCAGTTACTAATTGAAGTAAATATACTACAGATGTTAAAATGATATAACCATAGAATTTGATCTAGTTTTGACCACATAGTAAGAGAATGAATGATATTAAGGAAAAAATATTTTCAAAAGTTTTGGTATAATTTTTCTTCTTCTCTTGCTTTACCTTCCACTGTTTTAATTCTATGATCAGGAAATCACTTTTTAGCTGCAACAGGCCTGTCTGAACACTTCAAAATCCATCATCAAGATGGATATGGCATATTATCATATATGTAATAAATAGTGAATTTGCACATCTAGTCTTTCATTATTTTGTAAATCAATGTAAGCTAAATAAAAAATAAATCCATCACCAAAAACAGTGAGTCTTAACGCTCTCACAGCTTCCTGTCTACGTAGCAGAAACACTACCTGTTTCCCAAGTAGGCACCATATTCTGTCACTCTGAGAATCAAAACTACATATAATTAATTCAAGGGACAATAATGAAAATTGTTCAATAATTTTCTTTTAATATGTGTAAGTTTTAGCTGAGAGAACTATGTTTCTAACAATGTATCATCATTAAGAATGATTAAGTATGTTACAAATCCCTATTCATTCTCCAAATTTATTCACTCATCTTTCTATGAGTCTTAGTTAGACACATAACCTTCTGAAATTAATACTATATTTCACAATCTTTTCTTTTAGCTAAGGTTGATCATGTAACCAAATTCTGTCCCTTTAAATATTTTTCTGTGGATTGGAACAAGAATGAAGAAGTGGGCCATCAGTTATAAAACAAGTGAGGTCAATAAAAATCAATGAATAATAAGCAACAAGGCAGAAGAGACTGAGTCAAATAATTATAACATAACAGGAAATAGATCAAATTTGTCTTCTTTAACTAGACATTCCAGAAAAATAAGAAACATAGAGTGACACTGAGATAATATGCCAAACTTCCTTCCAAAATTTCTAGGCAAAGATCCAAATCTTTAAAAAATTATAAAAACCAAGTTTATTTAATATCCTATTTCTGGTATGACATTTAAATAATTGCTATTCAAATATAATGTAACAATTGTCATATGAAATGTAATAGAAACCATCGCTATCTAATATAATATCCCATTGTAATAAACTTTTTTAATCACAAGGGTATTGCAGACAGTAGTTTTCAACCCTACATTGATTTTCAATTTTTGCTCATCGCAAATCTCTCCAAGATTCCTAAACCACTACTGAACTGGAAGGAAATAATCATAAACCCATAAAACAGTGCAAAGTGAAGTAGGAGTGCCTTTTTGACCATTGAATGCATCATGCTGTTTCCTTATGTGAAAGAGTTTTCTTTGTGGAACAACTATTTTTAATTGATCTATCAATCATGCTTGATAGCTCTGGTGAAGAAAACTTCATTCTCTCAACTAAGTGAACCTTTTTTAGATCAAGACAAAGCACTGACATATTTAGGACAAGCAAGACCCAGTAATAGTAATAGCGGTTTGATTAAAGGAGATGTGCTGATTTATTTTTCTCTTACATCACAGAGAGTGACTAAGAATTATTTCTAAGATGTCTACTTTTCCCCTGAACCTTAAATTATTCATTATCTAGCCGTGTCCTCACATTGCTTTCTGCACAAGAAAACACCACAGCCTTCTCGTGCACACAAATCCTCTACTGCAATGCAGCCTAAGCAAAACCAGCCCAGGTCTGCCGGGGATCTCTGCTGTTGCAGCATTTGATGCACACAAGAAAGGTCTCATGAATAATGTACCGTTATAAACAGGTGGCCATATCAAGGTCTCTTCACTTAATGCTCTTCCCAAACATTCTCTGAGAAAAGTAATTGGATACCTTCATTAGCAATTGATCTGTACAGGAAGAAAGTGTGATTGAAAGCCTTGCCAGTCATCGATTGCATGTGCATTAGCTTGCATTGAACTGCATTGTTTTCTATATCTAAATGGTGGTGATAACCAGAACTATAATGTTAAATAGAAATTTTAAAAAAATTTAAAGCCCAAAGTATGAAAATTCAGAGCAATTCTTCCACTGCCAAGTATGTAAGAAGCAGAAGCAGCTTATCATGAGGTCACATTATAATTGGATAAGTAGTGCTTGTGAAGCAGCGTCAAATGCTGATGTGCAAGCAATAGAATAGCTTATAGGATCTGAATCCACCCTAGTTCATTTTCTTAACACCAATGGCAAGAAATGTCAAGAGGCTCCAGGCATCTTCCTGGCAGAACCATCATTAATCTCCAATATGATCACAATACTTTTGTATTTTAGATGAAAATGATAGTGGAAAATTTGTTCCCCCCAATCACAATGTACTAAACTTACAATGCAGCAGCCTTTGGGCATTTATCTCAAGAAGTAGAATTGTCATCAACACAGTCCACCGAGGTTAATTGTTGCTGTTGGTAGGAGGCTCCCCCTGGCAAAGGCATCTACTACAGGTACAAGTTTCTTGACTCTTATACAAAATTTCTCTAACAGCAAGGTTGAACTGTGGTGTACTACCTTATCTATATCATGAATTATTATCATAGTAATAAATCATAGGAGTTTATAAGACAGCATTACAATATTGTCTCTTTTATTTTATATTATTTTACCTCAGCAGCTATTACATTACCAATAAATGACGATAAGACCCATTTTAAACGGGATGGTGTGGTTTGTTTTCATATTTCCCAACCATCAATTTTGCCCCATTTGTAATAAACCAGGGCCATTTGTAAATAAGGCAGCAAGGGCATTTGAAATGCCCTGGACCCTGTATGTTGAGGGAACCCAAAAGCCCCAACTTGTTTTGGCATGTTTTGAAATGCCATCAGTCTATCAAAAAGTCCTATATAATATTGACAGTATCTAATTAACTTTTTTCTATGAGACTATATAGTCATTATCTAGGTTCCCTGGAGATAGTGACTTGCTAATGTGGTTACATTCTCCACAATCTTAGTTATTTCTGCTTATCTTTGTTTACTTAGCATATTACTATTAAATATGCTAATGTGGAAGAGAAAGAAATGAAACTCTAACTTGTCTTTAGTGTATGGTTTAATCACTGAGGTAGAGAGACTTTAGATTCTTTAACATTAAAGTCAGGACTTTCTACTTCCACTTATGAAAGATTGACTGCCATAGAATTGCCATCTCACAGCAAACAATAAGAAACTTCCATAAAAGATGGGAAACAAATCTTTTTAGACTTTGAACAACAGGCAGTGCAGGACTGTGAAATGTGACAAAAAGCGTTCCGACAACTAAATTTAAGGATTCTTACCCTATGTGAAAGGCTGCTCCAGACTTGATTTGAACATAGTTCAATAATCTGAGTCTCAAAAAGTTTACCTGAAAGCAATTTAAGTGTATACCTAACTTAAAAAATATAGTGAAATTTAGAACTCAATCATGTACAATCCACAATGTCTAGTTTTCAATCAAAACTGGCAATTATCCTTCACTCACCACCCCCACCATAGCTCAGGTGTATAAGTCCCAAGTTATTAAAGCCATGGACAAAGGTTCAAGACCTAGGACTGGAAAGGGAAAAATAATGACAAACTGTTAGACAGGATAAGAGCAGAAAAACTCTTAGAAGTAAAAACAGATTCAGTTGTGAATTAATTATAAAATAATCAGTAGAATATAAAAAACAAATAGTATAAATGGATAGGAATATAAAGAAACATGAATATGGAAAAACTGAAAATATAAAAAATCAAAATAGAAGTCCTATTTCTTGAAAAAAATTATCTGAAATGGGGTACACTCTGGTGGCCTAGTGATCTAGTACACTGTGGGACCATTTCCACATATATTCCAATGTCTTGGGTTCAAGTCCCAGGGTCTGGAGCAATAATTAATACAGCTAAATAAAAATAAATGAACTGCTTTTTCCACCTCTCTCTTCCTGCCTACCTATTTGCCTTCATTCCTGCCTGCAGCTTTCCTTTAAAAAAACAGTTATCTGAAATGAAAGCTAAGCTAAATGGGTTCAACTGCAGATGTGAACTTGAAGATATAGTATGTAAATTAAATTTAACAGAGAAAGAAAACTGCTGAAAAAAAAAAAAATGAAGTGAGCCTCAGTGACCTGTGGGTTAATATCTGGCAATCTAATATATGTGTAAACTTTCCAAAATGAAGATAAGTAAATACCTTTTAGGACCAGAAAATTCAGTAGTGCTGCACTACAAGAAAATCAAAGTAAGTTCTTCCCTTGAAAAGCAAGTAAAATGTGGACCTAAAGAATGAAAGGAAGAGCACTAGAAAGTATAAACGTGGGTAAATAGGAAAGACATTTTCTCACTTTTAATATTTCTTAAAAAGCAAAGATAAAAACAATGCATGCTGCTGTTTAAAATTTGTTTGTAATATGGATATAAGAAAAATATAACCAGCATAGCAAAGAGGACAAGATTGAGGAAATGGAAGTATACTGAAATAAGATTTTGTACGATTTACATGAAATGGTATATAATTCAATGTTAGACTGTGATGTGTTAAAAAAAGCATACCACAAGTTGTAGAATTATCATTTAAAATGAAAACACGAAGAAACAGCTAATTAATCAATAGAAGAAAGGTAAAGGAGACTATTTCTTAATTTTATTATTTCTCTTGTCTACAAGAGAAATATAATCATTTTAGACTATTGAAACTGCATCTCAGTCTGTGTGTATTTCACACCACACCCTTAACTAGAATTCTAGTGCCCTTTACCACCGTCTTGTCCCCTCTTCCTTCCTTCCCCTCCCACACTGCTTGTGACCACTGTCTTGTGTCCTGTGAACTTTGTTGACATTTGTCTGTTCATTTGTTTCATTTTGATATAATGGAATCTTCAAAAGTACTAAAATAAGTTTTCAAAGAGAGGATACCTTGGAAAACAAAAAAATAAAGGATGGACAAGTACCAAACAGTAAGAAAACAAGATGGTATAATCAAATTCAACTTCATCAGTAATTACATAATGTATAATGATCTAAATACTCCATTTAAGAGACAAACATGTTAAGTAGAATTTTTTAAATACAAAGCACTCTTTAAATAAGGAGATAAAATTATAGATTAAAGAATAAAGATGGGATAGTATGTACCACATAAACTAATCCAAACGAAGTTGAACTAGCTATTTCAGAATAAAAAATAAGTCTTTTTAAGAAAGATATTATCAAAAAATGATATCTAGTTTCCTTCTAACAAAAGAGTCAAATAATTCAAAGGGAATATCAATCCTAAATGTGTATACATATTATAGCATAATTTTAAAACATGTAAAAAATGAAGGAAAAATAGGCAGTCACAACTGTTTTCAGGTTTCAACACTCCTCTTCCAGTAATTGATAGAATAAGTAGACAGAAAATGAGAAATAATGTCAAAGAAGTGAACAACCAAATTGAATTTATTGACAGTATTTTACAATACTCTGCCAACAAAAAAACACACATCCTTTTCAAAACAAATGAATTATCTACTAAGACACAATAAGCTGAGACATAAAACACATTTCAAACATTTTAAAAGGATTAAAATCATATAAATGTCTTTTCTGGTACCATCAAAATTAAGTAGGAGATCAAAAACTGAAAAGTATATAGAAAATCCTCTGTATTTTTTAAAAGTGTAAGTCACACTAAATAACCTGCAGGTCAAAAAAGAAATCTAAGGGAAAATGAAGTAAATTTGTCTTTATTTGGAAATGAATCATTGCTTAAATAAAATATCTCATAGATTTTGTAAATAATTTATAAGCTATTATATCAAATACAATTTAGAAAGATGCAAGATAAACACCAATTAAAAGTTATATGCCCCTCTCCCTGTGTGGCTCAGACAGTTAAGGTGTCAGTATGTAGGCTATGAAAGCCATGGATCCGGGTTCCAGACTCAGGGTTACGGGAAGGAAAAGGAAAGGTAAACATTGAAAAAAATTGTTACTTTATAATATGAATTAAATATTGGGATAATGATTTAAAATAAATGATACTACATATAAGAGTACAATAAAAATGAGGTACTTAAAGATAAACTTGGCAAGCTATGTGCAATACCTATACTGTAAAACATTTGTTAGAGGAGTTAAAGATAATCTATATAAAATGATAAGATACAATATTTATGGACTGGATAATTCAATATTTCAAAATTATTTTCCTCAGATAAATTTATGTGGTCATCACAATTCCAATCAATATCAGAGTAGAAATCCTCAAGTCAATTATAAAATCTGGAGTTGTGCCCTGGTGGCTCAGGTGTTAAGTCTGAGACTGCTGCATAGTCCACATAAAGTCCAAGGATTTGGTTTTTCAACCAAGGGATGCAAGGACAGGGTGGTGGGGACAAAAAAAATCAGCATCAAGATAAATAAAAAATGCTTCTTTCTGCTCAAAAAAGTATATAGAAATGCAAAGATCCTAGAAGAGCAAAAGAAACTTTGAAAAAGAGTACAAAGTTTTACAACTTAAATTATCTGGCTTGAAAACTACTATAAAACTGAAATAATCAAGATGGTGTTGCAATAATAGAATTGCGATAATATAATAATAGTAGTATTGCAATAATAATAGGCACCTTAAAACAGAACAGAGCCCAGAAATAGATCCACAACTATATGATCAATAGATTTTCTACAAAGGTGATAGAGCAACACAATGGAAAAAAAGAATATTTAAAAAATATATATTATAGCTATAGGGTATCCACAGTCAAAAAAAAAAAAAATCCTGGCTACACTTCTCACCATTTAAACAAAAAGTGAAATAGATATTAACTTTAAATATAAGAACTAAAACCATTAAAATTATATTTTAAAGCCTAGGAGATAAGAGATGGTCTTTGCAATATTGGGTTAAGCAAGGAATTTTTAATCAGGGCACAAAAACCAAAAGCTATTAAAGAAAAAAAAACTGATTGCAGATTTATTTCATAAAAATGAAAACTATTTGTTCACAGAAATACTGCAAAGAAAACAAAAGTCCTTTAAAATCTATGACAAATATTTCAACATATACATCTGACATGGAAACCTTCATCCATAAACTATAAAGAATTCATATAAACCAATATTAAGATCAAACAACCATATTTTTTAAATAGCAAATGATTTGATACTTCACAAAAGGAAAGATGTAAGTGCAAATATGAAACAAATAACAAATTAGCTCAAACTAATTTATTATAAAGAAAATATAAAATAAAACAACAATTTAATACCGGTATATGCCCAATGAACAGACAAAGTTTTCAAAATGACAATGGCAGGTACTGGCAGGGATACCTAGCATCTAGACATGCAATATATTATAGGTGAGAATGCAAAATGATACAGCCATTTTGGAAAATAGTTTGACTACTTCCCACTCCCAAATGTGTTAAAAAGAAATGTATACAAATGTCCACATAAAGACTTGCAGGGTGTCCAAAACAGAAATATTCAAAATAGTTCTAGACGAATTCCACCTAAATGTTCATTGACTGGTGAATGGATAAATTAAGTTGTGATATATTAACACAATGAAAAATTACTCAGAAGTTAAAAAATGGAACAGACTAGTGATACCATATAAAATAGTCTCAAAAATCATTGTACTAAGAGAAGGAAAGAAGATACAAAAGACTACATATCTTTTGATTGCATTGAAAACAAATTCTAGGTAAATTCTAGAAAAGTCTAAACTACAATGATAGAAAGCAGATCAGTAGACCCTGGAGTAGGAGGTGTGATGAAGGAACTGAAGGGAAGCTTTGGGTGATGGAACTATTCAATATCTTGGCAGTAGGAGCTGCACATTATTTAGCTGTAGTGTTTATACAACTATATCCACATAACTATACATTTAGCAAAACTCATTGAGCTGTACATATAGAAGAGAGAATTACATTGCGTGTAAATTATAGTTCAATAAATTCCATTTGAAAACATATGCTAAATTATACAGATATACAGTACATAGAAAATTCTTGAAGAGTAGAATTCGAGGCACTAGTTACGGTAATGTACTGGTAGCATACATTTTGGCAAAAAGCTAGATGTAATAAAATATTTTCTCAGAAAAACGTATACATGAATAAAAATATGCTATCAACATCACAAGAAATTAATGGAAATAAAACATATCAATAAAATAGAAGACAAGAATAGAAAAAAAGAAGAAAATAAAAGTAGGATTAACAGAAGAAAATAAGGTGTGAAAAATAAGTTCAAATCCATAGAGTAAATTAAATAGAATGCATCTATTAGAACACAGTTTTTCATATAGTATAGAAAAGGAAAAAGAAAAAGAGTGACTTCACAGTGGAAAAATCTGGTAAATACTACCTCCAGATAATGGTTAAGATCAACAGTCATAAATATATTAATAGCATATACTCATGTTTTAATTTAATATTCATTGAGGTAACTGATTTACAAAATAATATAAGTCCACGTGTGAAGGTTTACCATTCTTTCAATATATAACAATACACCACACCCACCACTAAATTCTCAAAAGTCCACCACTGGGCCACAACTCCTTGCTCCCATTCCCTGCCCACTTCCCCACTAGAACCTCAGTTCTATTGTCAAGGTCCAAGGGTTGCTTTTTGTTGGGTCAATTTCATTGCTTTGTTTCATTATATTCCACAAATGAGGGAGAACATTGGTATTTTACTTTATCTTTCTAACTTACTTCATTAGCATAATCCCCTCTAGAGAAATAGAAATCAGAAATCTAAACTTATGCTAATAAGAGAAGTGAAGTAATATTAATATTAGACAATATAAAATATATTACAAAAAACATTCATAGCAATAACAAAGAGGGACATTACCTAATGATTAGCTAGCATTAAAGTAGGTGGTACCGAAAGCAAAAGAATTATAAGGGAAGATATATATATATATATTCTTATAAAGAAATATTTTAAATACCTTGAGAAGTACTATACAACAAAAATAAAAAGTATGGGGGCAGCAGCAGTGCTGAGATTGGAGGCCTCCTCTAGTGACAGGAGAAAAACAACCAGGAGCATTAGTTACGGTAGTTTATAGGTAGCACATATGTTGGCTAAGAAGTGGTTCTAAGAAGTCAGGACCACTGACTTTAGAAAATTATTAAGTAATTTATTAATGTTGTCCTTATTCTAATCACCTTACTTTTCCATATCCCCCAGAACTGTGCAACCTCCGGTTCCCATTCCCTGATTTAGTAAAGAAAATTCTCACAGGAAACCAAGATAGATGAGAAACAGGCCACTGCAGGGAACAACAAAACTTTCCGACTGCAGACTGGCTGCAGCTAGCCCTTCCCAACTACACTATCAATCACTAATAAAACACAAGGAGCCTCCTGTCCTCCAACCTA
This sequence comes from Solenodon paradoxus, assembly GCA_004363575.1. Lineage (NCBI taxonomy): Eukaryota > Metazoa > Chordata > Mammalia > Eulipotyphla > Solenodontidae > Solenodon > Solenodon paradoxus. Next base: position 200,500 of record RJWH01000196.1, on the reverse strand, counting down.
GGATCTGCAGACTCCTGCAGTTTAGACTGGTAATCTCATCAATTACAAACTCACTACTTAGCCAGGAACATCTCCCTCTTGGTGTCCCTCTGCAATTTAAAATCTCTACTCTGCCAGACCAGGCAAAAAAGAGTAACAGAGGGAGAACAGAGAACGAATAATCTGTGTCTTCAGTCTTTTCCCTGGAATTTTGGGAACAAGGTGCAGTTTTAGAGAACCCAGATCAAGTTCACCATTGCTGGCTGCACAGAAAATTCCCACATTTTAGGGTCCTCAAGTGGCTGAAGAACATTTCAAAATTTTAACCTATGACTGCTTGAAGAGAGCAGCCTGTGACTTATCATCCTGACTGTCTCGCTGGATGCATGGGACCCCCCTTTCTCCCTCTCCCCAATGGAGCCTCACTAGACTCTAAGCCTTTTGCTGACTCCCTCATGAGAGGTCCCAATAAAACTTCTTGTTGATGCCTAGCTTCTGGCTAATTTCTATTTCTGAGAGTCAAAGGATCAACAGAGTCCCTGGTGGCCTGTGACACTCTCAGTGGGCATGAGAGAGATGGGGACCAAAGGCAGCACAGTCCAGACCTCTGACTACCTGCTCGTGTTCCTGCTGGTGGGCGACCGCAATGTGGGTAAAGGCAAGATGCTGGCAAATCTGCAGGATGGCGTCCCTGTAGGCCTACAGCAACTGGATGGACTACAAGCCCACCATCATCTTGCAGATGGTCAGTTGCAGCTCTGGCCTGTTCTGCACCATCTTCAGGTCCTTTTCAGGGGCCAGCAGGAACTGTGTAAATCTCAGGGATTGCCTGCAGGTGATTTACACCGGAGCTGATTTAAAATTCCCTTTAATTTAAAATCCCTCATTTAAAATTCAGATGCTTTCCAAGGGTGTTTTCCATCCTCATTATTGAAACGTAAATTTGCACCACCACTATTTCCCCCAAATGCATATCCTTAGGGCACAGTGTGACTGTTTATCCACAAAGAAGACTAGAACTGGAGGCCAGTCATCACAATTAAACAGAACCTATTGGGAATATAAGAACTTCTAAATGACCCAAATATCCAAGACCCAGCTCAAGCAGAGGTCTATGTGATTTACTGCCAAAACAGTGTGGAATATGTAAAAAAAAAAAAAGCTTAAACACAAGCCAAAAAGCTTGTGTCTTCATAAGCAGCTACCTGTGGCATAATATAAAGGAAGGCAATGGTCTGGCAAGAACTTGTTTACAACACCCGTTCAAATCTAACATCGCTCTGTCTCGTTACTTATCACCTGAGAGCGGACTGGGCAGCACCTATTAGGCTTCCACTACCAGTACAGTATTGTCCGACTGAATTGCCCAGTTTTTCTCATAGGGTATCTTCCTTCAGTTTTTATCTTTTTAATTGTTATGTAAAACATGTTTCGGTTTTCATATTGAGATCATTTCTACTACTGTAAAATTATCAACATCTACACTTTGATACGTCCCAAGGAGTTAATTTTCTTTGGTTGCAGATGTAGGTATGCTTCCCATGTGCAGAGTTGCACTTGGCCTCCTACTGTAAGAAAGTCATTGTCCATTCCTCCTACCTTTGCTCTCCTCCGCAGATCCTGGACCATGTTGCTCCCGGGTGGTAGATCCAATATCAACCAATGTCTCCATCCTGCACAACTTCCTTTGTGCTTCTATGTCCTTTTGTCTGTGTTGCTGTAAATAAACTCTTTATGTACATATTTTAAAGTTATTGAGGATTAGGAAGTCTTGAAAATACTGTTAATGGGCATGAGCTAACCTTCACACCACAAAGAATATACAAATTCTTCAAGAGTACCTGAACATCTAACAACATGAAAATTGCTAATTTTTGCATGCCCTGATGGCCTAGGAATTTAAACCAGATGCAGGTCACATACATCCCAAGGTTCTCAGTTCAAGATCCAGGGCCTGGAAACAACCAGTGATAAACAACTGAAATAAAATAAAGTCCTTCTTCCCCATCTCTTTTCCTGCTTACCTGCCTACTTGCCTTCATTCCTGCCAGTAACTTTCCTTTAAAAAAATTCCTAGTTTTATAAATGAGCAAGATTACAGAGAAATTTCTAAGAACTGTCAAGTCATTCAAAAATAATAAATGATACATATTCTGATGGAAAGCCTCAATATCACAGAGATATAAATACTCCTAAAATTAATATAATTCCAATTAATGATGGGTTTTAATTTTTTTTTTTTTTTAATATTGTTGCTACTGTTGGAAAAAGGCAACAAGCAAGCTGGTCCTAAAATTCACACGAAAGAAGAAATGTTTAAGCATAGCAAAGACAATTAAGAAAAACAAACGTATAAATAAATAATTAAATGGGACAATCACCTCTCTGTGAGGGAAAAAGGCCTGTCCATCCCTTCCCAGCAGCCATGAAGACAGCCGTAAAAATTGCTCAAGTTAGCAAAGCTAGATCACATCCTATGATCTAAGCTTACTGGAATGCTGCAGGAAGACACCAACAGACAAAGACCTTCCAGTTCTTGAATTCCCCCTTAGGGCACCCCCCAGCCCCGACTCTAATTTGCATCTCTCTCTTTCCACAATTGCTCTAACCTATATAAGTGTACCCTAACCTGAAACCCATGCTCAGCCTTTGGGGAAGGATCCCTGCTGAGCCCGCACATAATAAATCTACCTAAAATACTTCCAAAAGAATGCTGGTTTGGTTTGTCTCAGGGAGAGTTGTAACATTTCCACATAAAAATATCAGGTATTTATTTCTTTCCTCCCCCATTCTCCTTCCTTCCTTCTTTAACTATTTGCTTCTTTACTTTCCAATGTCCCTCAATGCCTCCTGCTCTCCTTGTTTCTTACTCCACCACCTTTTTTTCCTTGTTAGTTAATTATGTAACTTAATCCCATAATGGAAAAGAACAATTCCAGTCAAGGTATTGGAAAACAATGTTCTAACTGATGACTTCTCACACACTCCCACTGACTTACAATTTCAGAAACACTTTATCACATAAGCAGTCAATGTTCTTTGGCTGAGCCATCAAATATATCTAAATAAGTAGTGCATTTGAAGTAATGCTTTTCAGATAGTGAAATGGGTCCCCAGTTGGCCTACAACAAAAATGTTGATTCAATAAAATAACATCAATTAAAGGATTATCATAGATTAATATTTTATATATAATTATAATAAATCACAGAATATTTCACTTTATTAGAAATGCTAGTCTTATCTTAATTCTGATTATATCTTTCCTTTTTTCCATCTATGGTATAAATGAGACATATATGCTGAGAGCAGTCAATTCTTGGGATTACCTTTTATCAACTCAAATAGTCATAGGCAAATTTTGAGAAAAATGTTTTAAGTAAGTCCATTTTGAATACTTTAGTGCTTACAAGTAATAAAGTGTTACAAAATCATTTCATGCATAATGTCATAAATCCACTCCTCTCCTCAATGGGATGAAGAATAGAGACTAGCATTCATTCAAAACATATAAGAAGGCAAACACTAGATCAAACATTATATTTGCATTACCTTTTTCCAGGAAAAAAAAAAAAAAAAAAAAAAACTCTGGCTGAGTACCATTGTTATCTCCCAATTTTACAGATGACTATTAGGCAAGTTTACGATAGAAGACTCAAACTTTCATAATCAGACTTTTTTTTTTTTAAAGGAAAGACACAGACAGGAATGAAGATGAGTAGGTAGGCAGGAAGAGAGACAGAAGAAGCGCTTTCTTTTTATTTACTTGGTTGTTCACATTGTTTTTTACCCCCATGCCTGGGGTCTTGAAACATTAGGATATATGTGGGACTGCTTCCAGGGTGTATTAGACTGCTAGACCACCAGGGAGTGCCCATAATCAGACTTCTGTACACTTTACACTTTCTAAGCAAAAACATGTGAAGTATATATTTGGTTTCCTTATATCATGAAAAACTTATACTTGTACTTCATTTTGTTCAAGAATGTAGTTAAGGTAACTTTTAAAAATATTTATATTGTAGATCATGTTTGTGCTCTCAATTCTCCACTATTTCCTGCATCCATCCATATACTTTGTTATATGGTGCTACAGTTTATCTCACTAAAGAGTAAGATAAGTTAATTTCTCCATCCTTGAATCTGAAGGTAACCATGTGATTTGCTTAGAATGTATCAAAAAAAGACTCTTCAGACCAGCTCTGAGACTTGGTCACAAGAGATCTCACATATTTCCATGCACTGTCCTGTGCCTGCAAACATGCCTGTGAGAACCTGTTAGGTAATAAGAGATCTGTCCCATAGAACCGAGCTGTCCAAAATGGCCCCGCTGAGGCTAGTTGAAATTGGCCTAGGTTAATCACATCCAGCCAACCCCGAGACCTGTCCGTAAACCCAGTCCAGATCAGCAGAGCCCATCCAACCAATCCAGCCTGCAATACAATACCCACTGTGGCAATAAATACTGATGGGTTGTATGTCAGTGAGACTTGTAACTGTGTTACACATTACTACTATAGCCATAAATAACTATCGGAATATGCAACAAATTTCTTTGAGCAAGATTCTAATTTCATTCTATTTGGACACCATTCTAGGTACTAGGACTACAGTGGTAATGTTAACAGAGATTGCATCCTACAGAGAGAGACAGAAGATTAGACAGATATAGTTATAGACAGATATACATATATATTGTATGTATATAGATCTCTCTATAGCTATGTATCTGTGCGTATCTATACACAAGATACTTTCAGGAAATGAAAACTGCATGAAAAAAAATTAAGAATCTAAGAGTATAACTGGGAAACAGAAGATACAAGGCAAGAAGTGTATGTTCAGGAAAGAAGATATTTTGATTATCATATCATAATAGATTTGAGAAGGTGACATTTAGGCTGGTACTATAATAATAAAAAAGGGCTAGTCATGCTAAGATCTGAAGGAGAATCATTCCAGTCAGAGGAAACATCAGTGAAGTTTTAGATAGGAATTTGAGCCGTGGTTCTGGGGAAATGAAAGCAAGCCACCAATCTGGTTTATTACCCAGAAAGCCCAGAATGAAATTCTGATGCTCAAAATTATGGATTACAAAGTCAGGGAAATTTGAAATACAGTCAACTATCAACCAAGAAGCTACATGCTGATGGTCAGGGATACAGACTATTGGAGAGGACAAAGGAAATACATAAAGTGGATCCAGTGTGAAGCCCTCGAGTCAATTTAAAAGAAGCCACTAGAAGGCAAATCAAATATCTTATCGCACTTCCAGACTCAACTGGGCATAGATAAGGACAGAGAGTCAAGGACTCAGGCGCTGCACTGCTCACTGCTGCTTTCCTTTTCAGAATGACCCATTCCCACATCTATCCAGGAACGTACTTTTCCACTTTCCTTCCTCCTAGACACTGTCTTTCACTTCTGTGTTCCACTTCTCCTTTCTTCTCATGCGTCGTGTGCATACGCTGAAGCATATTTTCTCTCCAGAGACACAAAGAACCCACAATGAGGAAACTGAGGCAAGAGCCCCACAGTAACAGTGGGATAAGTATGCTTCATCCTTTCCCAGAGTTCTTTAAAGAAAAATGTTAAGGTCAAATTACTTTGCAGTTCATTATTAGTGATAGCACAAAGTGAAATCACTGAGAAAAAAAGGGTACAAAAGCAAATGAAAGATGAATGCTAAAGGAAATATATAAATCACACAAAATGGAGTCATTAGTGTCTTTAATTCCTAAGAACTACAATGCCCTTGCCAACTCAGTCTGATGATAAAAATTACTTCCCAAATAAATATGTACAATATGGGAGACTTTCAAAAACCCGTAGGGTAGATGACCAAAATCTACAATTAGTCAGTGGTCACCATTTCAGTCTTCTGTCTCTATCCTCTTTCTTTGCCAATCCCCAGGAGGCTGATGGTTATCATAACTTCCCTGAATGTGGGAAATGACTTAAAAGGTCTGGAAAAGCAACTGTATCAATTTGTTCTCAGTTTAAAGATTTCTAATGAGTTGTTTAAATATATGTATATGTTATATACATATATACACACATATATACAGAACATATATTACATATGTGTGTATACATGTTTACATATATGAGGTGTATAAGTCAGAAGTACAGACAAAGGGCTGAATCTTCAGAAAATAAACATTTTTTCAATGATTCTATTGAGGTAAAAATGTGATAAATTCTCTGATAAAAGCTTGGAGTGCAAGTTACTTGTGCATAATAAGTCCAGATCTTTTGTGCATAATTTAAGTTGGGAACATGTTTTTATGTCACTGGAAAGTCTAAGATAAGGAGTAACACAGATAGTAATGGAATGTGCAGACAAGAGGTTATCAAAGCTGGTCCATGTTTAATAGAAGTCCATGAGGTGATTTCACCTGTCCTCAGTTTTTAACTTCTCTGAAATGGAAATTAGTACATCTCATCTGTAGCCTCATTAGAAGCAGCCAGTGCAACTGGCTCGGAGGGTTCTGTAGTCTCCAGAGTTCTTTTATATCTCACAATTAACCAATTCAGTCCCTGCTCTCCTTTTGTTCTCTGACTGTAAATGACAAGTCAAAAATAGTGCAAGATGCTCATGACTAAAGAACAATTTTTCCAGACTCCTACGGTATGTGCAGTACAATATAACATGCTGAGCTCCTCAATATTCTTCTGCATATAGAATTTTTTCTGAAGCAGGAATAAGAATAAAGATTTGTATGTGTGTTCTTTAGGTTGCATGGTCAGGAATAATAGCTGAGCAGAAGCAAGGAAAGCAGCTTTGGGAAGAAGTTGAACTACAACACAATTTCAACAGTAGCTTCAGTAAATTCACTGAATTTCTGTTGTAATTGCGGGCAAAGCATCTGCAACTTTATACCATCATGTCAGCTAGATATTGGATGCATATGCCTCCAGAAGGAGCCACTCCTTTAGTGAGGCGACTCCCTTTAGTTAAGGATAATTCCCAGGTAGGATTACATATGCCATCCATCAGCAGTCCACACTCCTCTAACTTAAAGAATGAGTTCCTGAACAAGTGTCGGTAATATGTCAGAGCATTCACTGTCTGTTACTCTATGTGATACATTGGATCTCAGGTACATCAGATTCTTGTTCTCCTCCCTGAGTCTTGGTTCCAAAATATGTATCTCTAAAGTGATAAGCTTTAGTCAAGAAAACAATCACTAGGACACCCCTATGGCTTAGGTGGCTGAGACACTGGCATGAGGACCATGTATAGTTCAAAGACCATACTACACTTGAGCAAAATAAATGAAATAAGTAAATAAAGATGTTTCCTCCTCCTCTCCCTTTCTTCGTTAAAAAATGTTTCTTTTGGTGTACCCTGGTGACCTAGCAGTTTAGTTCACCAAGCGTAGTCCACGCACATCCCAAAATTCAAGACCCTCTCTGGTCTAGGAAAAAAACCAAGATGTTTAACTAAATAAAAAATAAAGTACTTTTCCTCCTCTCGCTTCTTTCCTTCCTCCCTTTAAAAAAAATTACATGCAATATGCTATTGCCAAATAAACTTACAATGTAAATTTTCAATTTAGAATATTTAGCAGTATATATAACATATGTAAATTTAACTGTTTTACACATATAGGATATATATGTATTAAGAATAACAAAAATGTTTTCATGCTAAACCTCATTCTGCCTTCATTCTTACTTTATTCTGAGGTTATATGCTGTGCACACGTGTTGTTAAAATTTCATTTAAAAATACATAAGTTTGAAATATCATGTTTAAATGATAGCACTATGTTACTGAACACACATCAAACTTTCTTCTCAAACGTTTACACTTGGATGTCCTGTAGTAGTGCAAATGCAATGTGTATCAAATTGCCTCATCATGTTCCCTCATTAAATCTATTTTCATTAAAATACTATTTTGGGGGGGAGTTAGGAGGGTTAATAAAATCCTCATTGCAAGGTGTTATCACTATGTCAAATTTTTTCTTATCCTCTATACCACTATCTACTCTCCAACCTGAATCTCAAAGCTATTTTGTTTCAATTCTACTTTTTAAAAACAAACAAAATAATCAGTTTTTGAACTTTCTGCTTAATTTTCATTTTGTTAGGTTCTTAGGTCTTTATTTTTTTTTTAATCTGCTGTGTTCTTGTTCAAACCATCCTTCTCAGTGTTGCCAGTTATATGATTTCTTAGAAATATGATTTTTAATATTTTTTTGTTTTAATAGGAACAATGCTCTAAAATAAAATGCAATAGTGATAATTCAATTCAAAACATCTAAACTGTCAACATTCTGAAGTTCAGACAATTTAATGTGATGAATACAAGAGCTTTTGGCTCTTTTTCTCTTGGCTTATGTTCTCTCATCCTCGTAAGTGCTTCCTATATTTCATCTATGTTGAAACTGCAGTGACCTGCAGTTGTGCAAAGGGTATGATAACCCTTTTGCCTGGAATATCTTCATTCTGCAAGCCATCCACATAACTAATTCATTCATATACCAGTTCCCAGGTCCAGTTCAAGCAGCATTTCCGGGGAAGCTTTGCTGGCATCCAAACAAACAATTATCATAAAATATGATGAAGTGTTTTGATAAGAGGAAGTTCAGGGTATAGCGGAAGCAGGGAGGAGGGGAATTTAACTCACATGAAGCATGTCAAGCAGGGTTAGAGCATCTGAAATCTAACATGTGCAGGATGATAGAAGTGGGTCAAGTGCAGCTACTGAAGAAGTGCTCCACCAGAGACAGTGCAAGAGCAAAGAAAACAACAACGTACATGGCAAAGAATTCAGCTTTCATCCTGAGGGCTACTCATTCAATAGGGAGCATGAGAATGGGTTAGCTTTCTTAATGCTGAAGACTGACAGAGTAGCAATACCGAGCCTGCTGTTATAACCCAGACTGTGTTACCTTGATAAAATAGGAGGCGAAGATAGTGGGAGTCATGATAGAATAAACTAAGTTTGAGGGAGACTTTGGTATAAAAAAATATTTCTGAAAAAGAAAAGAAGGTGAGACAAACAGAGAGACAGAAGTCGTTTCAAGAAAAAATGTATTTGTGCTATGCTTTGCGTCCTCTGCTTAAATGAAGCAACAAGCCACCATTCCCAGAGACCACTAACTTTCCAACATTTGCCATCTTCTTCTGCTTTTCTCAACATGTGTAGAATGTCACTGATTATTTCTTTATAAACAAAAGGCATTCAAAACCCACCCAGAAGCAAAGATACATAGTTCTAGAACAATACTTCAGCTATTCATGTCTTTGCATTTCATCAAAAAAGGCAGAGATCATCATCAGAAACCTCCCCGCCCTACCTGCCTTTACTTACCTTACTTTTTTTCCCTAATTGCAATCATCTGCACAAATATTCATTTGGCTTATTTTCAGAGGCGGCCACACCAAATACTAAAATTCTTCTTAAATAAAGCCTTGTTTCATGGTCTCTTGGTCTAAAATAAAACAAAACAAAACAAAAAGAATTTTGCATGTATGAATTTGAAAAGCAGAGGGACTACAGAAATAAGTATAGAAATTAGGATTAGGATGAATTTGATTTATTAAATTACATTTTTTCCTCTCCTCAAGAACATAAGTAGGAAAAGTGGCAGGAGAAATTAGGAACAGTATTCAACCTTGATACTGTTTCGAAAACTAGATGGAATTACTGAAAGCCTTCCCATACTTGAGCATAATGTGCTTTTAAGATGGACTTAGACCTTAGAAGACAACCAAGATCTTGGAATGGAAGAGTTTCTCCTGTAGAGCTGTAGGCACATTTTTGCTGAGAGGTGTGTGTCCCACACAGGTACGGTCACTCTACCTTCATCCTTCAACTTACTCACACAGTACCTTTATTCCATAGGCATCTCCCTTTCTGCTCTTTGGGATCCTGTCTAGCAAATGAATCTACCTAACTCTAATCATCCCATCATGAATTTTCTCCAGCCTATTTTATTGTAATAGGAGAAATAAAAATACCTTGTTTAACAATTCAAACAGATACACCCGGGGTGGAGTAGTGGTTGGGCTCAGTCCTCATACATGCCAAGGTTTTAGGTTCAAGTCCCAGCACCAGGGGAAATAACCAAGATGAAAAACTATATAAAACAAACAAAAATATTTCCTCTTCTCTCTTCCTGTCTGTCTTCATTCCCACCAGCAACTTTCCTTTAATTTTTTTAATTCAAACACATTTTATTTGAGGTAGTATATTGAAAATTGTTTGCAAAAATTTCAATTAGTCAGATTTTCAGAAAAAAAAATTATTTTTTAAATATTATTGAAGTGAAATTTCATTATAACATTATATAAGTTTAAGGTGTGAATCATTATAAATCAACATCTGTATATAATACATTAAATTCATCTTTATTCTAATTTCCATACTTATTTCTACTGTCCTTCTGTTTCCTTAAAATTCTTACATATGAGATGCTTTTTTTTTGTTTTATTCTAAGTAATTATAAAACAAGGCTACATTATTCAAGAAGTCTTTTCTGTAACCAGTGAGGACACCTCTAAAAATAAACTAAACAAATATTTGTAGAAAAGGTCACAAGTACAGAAAGAGGAGAGTATATAAAATATACCTAAATATAGCTAAATAATTAAACTATATCTAAATAAACAAAAGAAAAAAATAATCCAAGTCAAACTCATGAAATGTAATAGCTGAAATGACCTCCTTGAAAACACACAAAAGTGAATCTCTTTGGCTCATTTGAGAAAGGATTTTAAATTTTAACATGTCAACAAAGCATTTTACCCCTTGCTTCTCATGCAAATAAAATTATAACCTGATCTATATGAAGCTAACTGCAAACTCTGATGAATAAAATTAAAGAAGAATTAAATAAATGGGCAGATACTTTATGTTCAAGGAAAAAGATTCAATGCAACCCTACTCAAAATTCCAACAAGATGAGTCATTGATTGTAAGAAAATATTTGCAAAAGACATTTAATGAAGGATTGTTATAAAAAGTATACCCCCCAAAATAAAACACTCTCAAAACTCAACAATAAGAAAACAAACTTCTTACAATATAGCTAAAAACTTTAACAGATACCTCAGGAAAAAAAGGATAAAGAGATAGCAGATAAACATACAAAATGATGCCCATATAATAAGTCAATAGAAATATGTAATTAAAATAATTAGATATCATTATATACTTATTAAAATGGCCAAAATCTGAAACATTGATAACACTCAATGCTGGAGATAATGTAGAGCAACAAGAATTTGCATGCATTACGATGAAAAATAGTTAGAATTTCTTGCAAAACTCGACATGCTCTTATGGTATAATCCAGCAATCACTCCCCTTGGTATTTACCCAAAGGAGTTGAAAATTTATGTTCACAAAAAGCCTACATATGAGTGTTTATAGAAACTTTATAAATGCTAAAACTTAGAAATAGCCAAGATGCCCCTCCACACAGTTAGTAAACTTGGTACATTTATTTACACCATGTAATATTATTCAGTGCTAACAAAATAAGTTATCTGCCCATAAAAAGACATGAAGGAAACTTACATGCATATTATTAAGTGAAATAAGCCAATCCTAGGAGACTACATGATTCCAACTTTTCAACATTTTGGAAAAGACAAAACTATAGAAACAAAAAGATCACTGGTTGCCAAGGGTGGAAAGGGAAGAGGGAGAAATAAATAAAATCAGTATATGAGAATTTTAGGGCAGTGAAAATACTCTGCATGGTATATGGATGAGCATATTGTAAATTTGTCCATACTCATGGACTATCCAATACCAAGAGTGGACTCTATGGTAACTATGAGCTTCAGATAATAATGATGTGCCAATGCAGATGTCATCAGTGGTTTAAATATGTGTGTGTGTGTGTGTGTGTGTGTGTGTGTGTGTGTGTGTGCACGTGTGTGTGTGTATGTATATACACATTTTGGCTAGGAGGAGGTTATGCTTGTGTGGGGGCAGAGAACATATTAAAAAAATCTTTGTACTTCTCTTTCAATTTGTTGTAAACTGAAAATTTCTCTTTACAAAGTCAAAAAAGAAAAATTATGCCTTTGTAAAAACAGTATGCTTATTTTGAACACCAGGTGGCAGTAGATGCAGCATTTATCAAAAATGAGTATGGAAGAAGATAACTGATTTTAAACTTTATGTCTGCAAATTATTAGCATATGCAGAGTGTCCAGTGGAAGCAATGTGCTAGAATTTGTTCTGAATACTTCTGAAGGGAACAGTCTCAATCAACACTATAAAGACATTGTTATATTTAAGTGCATGACTTCTATTCAATTAAATCTTATTTGATTATTTCTCTTAATTTGTATTAAGGGACATTAATCAGCAATTTTATAATATCTTTCAAAAGTGGCCATCATAGAGAAAATATGAGATAAATATTTGTTTCTCACAAGCAATTCTCTATTAAGTAATATGGGTCAATGAAAGAAGTCTATTTAAATTTTGCTTTAAAACTTGTACACATCATAGGAAAAAAAGGCTATAGAAGACATATCTATTATATTATTACAAAAAAAAATAATTGAGTGTGGTGTGCCTTGGCAGAGTAGCGGTTAGATCAATTGCTTCTGAAGTAGGGCAGGCCACATACCCCTGAATTCGAGTGCCAGTTCTGGGTGGAAAACAACCATTTTGAACAACTATGTAAAACAAACAAAGTACTTCTTCCTCCACTTTCTTCCTACCTACTTACCTACTTGCCTTCTTTGCTGCCTGTACCTTTCCTTTAAGAAAAATAATAATAATTGTGTGCAAAACTTACCACTATGGAGTAGAAACTGAAATGCGTAGACACAACCAATTAAAGACATGGTAGTAATTGGTAGATCAGAAAATGGCTTCTCTACTCTCTCTATTATCCCATGATTGCATGTCTGATTATTTGATTTCAAACAATAGATTTATTTGTGAATAATAGAACTACTAAGGGATTTTCCAAGTTTTACCCTTCTTTTACACTTAGCAAGGTTTATCTTCAATTCATAATTATAATGTAGGTTGGCTGATATTTTCTAAATGTGCAGACTCTCTGTGAGACAGAGACGGATCAGCCATTTACCTATGGAGGCAACAGCATAGCTTGGGTTAAGCACATGGGTTTCACATCCTATGACTTAGACTGACAGCCTGACTCTTCCATGCATTATCTGTGTGGCATTGAGCAAGTCATTCAATCTCTCATACTTTAGTCTTCTCACCAGCAAAAATGGGAATGATAACATTTAAACTGCTTCTCAGAGCTGTTCTATGTCCTAAAGGGCTTAAAACAAGTCAATTTTAAACATAACACCTAGTACATATTAAAACTTCAATAATTTTTATCATATATCTCACTGACAAGGACCAAAATATTAAGTTAAGCCTAATTCATTTTCTGAATTAAGAAAAAAGAAATGTTTAAAAAATATAGTATTATTTGCCATTTAATCTGTCTCTATTACATTTTACATAATGATATATTCTCAGAATATCAATATGGGTTTTGGAATAGTTAGCTAACTCAGACATTGCTAAAAAGGTCTCAAATTTAAAATTTACCCTATTCTATTCAAATACATCTTATTTTGAAGAAATCTAATTTCGCTCCCTAACCCCCTTTTAGGGAGATCTTTCCTCATTGTTACAACAATTTGACACTTTGTATTGAACTACTGAAAACATAACAAGGTAAACATTCTTTAAATTAATTTTATGGAAGGAACATTGCCTCATAAATTGCATTGATTTAGAGAGAGCATCATTGTAAATCAACATCTGTATATAATACATTAAGTTTACCATCACCAGCCCAGTTCTTCCTTCACCGTATAATTGCTCCCTTTTAACAAATTTGCCCATCCCTTGCCTTTTGTAACCATTAACTTAATTTTATCATCTAAAAGTCTATTTTTGTTTGATTTAATTCATTTAAATGTCAAATGATCACCCAATAGTAGTAATCCAATCATTTGAAATCTGGGATTTCAGAGATAAACTTTAACTGATTGTTATTACATATTTTTTTTAAAAAATTGCACTGTGGGAATCTTTAAATAACAAATTAGTACTTAGAATGGGGAATTCTGTTAGAGCAAGCAAGTTTTTACAAATTTATCTAAGATCACTTTGAACACTGGGCCTGGGCAAATGTCCCCAGCCTCTCCTATTAGATCTCTAAAGCACTAAAAACTTTTGATCCACAAACTGGAAATATTTATTTCATCATTTCTTCTTCCTCAAATGTTCCATCCCTATTTTTGAGGTCTTTCCACTTAGGATACAGGAAACACAGATTATTTCTGACTGTACGAAGTCCAAATATTTTTTGATGTACTGCTTTCTAGTAATTCTTTCTGTGGCCTTAGGTATGTCTGTTCTCACAGAACTGCTCATCAGTATCAACCACAAACTTGTGAGTACTCACTTACTGATCTCTGGCTTTTTCTCTTTGCCACTCCCTTTTCTCTGCGAATTTGTTCCATCAATTCCAACTGCCTCAGCCTCTCTTTTTCTATCTTCTCAACTCAAGTTGATGATACAGTTTCTTGTGGATTTCCCCTCCCTGTATTAAGTTGGGACAATCTCAGGACTTGTCTTGTTTATTTCTCTTATCACAGCCTTGCAAACTAGTTTACCCAATGTCTAAAAACTAGTGTTTCGTGTATTGTATAACCTTCTCTAGTTTAAAATATCTGCAAGAAGGGGACTTCCATAACAGCAGTTTTGATTTAAAAAATGTGTTCCACAGAAAGCACAATATCAGCAAAAGTCTCGTTCTGGTAAGAGACCAACTGGTGGGCTGTTTGAACTTATGGGAAGAATTTTTCTTGAATAATTGATTAATCAATATACTTACAAAACATCTACTACATGAAAGACAAAACACATTTATTTCCTACATGTGAGATTACTGGCACAAAAGCCCAGACCAGGTCAAATTCGACCAGCAAACACTCTGATGCAGATAGATTTAGGAAACTTCTTTTCTTCCATTGTTTCATTGTATATAATTTGTCTGTATTTCTTATCATTACAATTTATATTTGATAATCTTCCTTATACTTTGTTTTAACTGAGAGAAAGCTTTTATCAATGTGAAAAGTAAAAAGCATATAAATATATACTGGACAAGAGCAACCTTGTTATCGAATAACAGTTAAGTTGCAAATGAGTGTTCAAAACCACAATTTGACAAAAATGCAAGCTAGCATTGAACACATAATCCAATTTTCAAACTATTTACAAACTTAAACATTTTAAACTGAAAAAGACTTTAAGCAACAAAAATAAAAGGTCCCCAACACCAAAGGGAAAAATCGTAGGTAATTGGAAACCTGATGGCACAAATGCCTCCAGAAAAAAAAGTTATATTGTTAACAATCTACAGGAGAGAATCTTTCCAGAGATCGTGGTTCAAATCTTCAACTATCTTTTTGGTAAAGTGACCTGAGACTGATTTTGAGCCTTGTCACTTTGATTAAGATATCTGTGGAGAGCCTTCAAATGGCATGTGGAGATGAGTAAGCCAACTGTCTTGTCTCCTTCTTGTCTAACGCCCCAACAACAAACCATGCTAAGGAACATAGGTCTCTTTCTAAGAACCATTGAAGGCAAAGGAAAGGAACTGACTGGTGTATAAAGAGATATTATACTTCTATGTCCTTTACATACATTCTGGCTTGAGTCAAAAAGTCTATCATTAATGAAATAAAGCATTCTTCATGTTATATGCTGAAGACCACATATCATGAATAGTGAATCTACAAATATTAGCAATGCATATTCTCAATAGACTTTTAAAATGTTTTCAGTGGCAGTCATGACAGGCATGAATGATATGCCCAAGTCCATAATATTGATTAAAAATCAACCAGCATGTCACTACTTTCAACTCTCACTTTTAATAGGCATTGTGAACATGGGATTGCTGCTGTACAATAAGGAGTATGTGATGAAATGAATGTTCTTTAATGAGTACCTGCTCTGCCTAAAATTCCTTTAGTTAAAGAAGCACATGAAATATTCAGAAAAAAATTGCATCATTCTCTACCAGGAGTCAGCATTTAGAAATGAAAATGAAGCTCTTACAGCTTCATTTTTAAAAACTTCAGAAAGGTGCACACAATGTCATGCTTTCCAGGGCAGATCATTACTATTATGGGCAGATCATTACAATTGTGTAGACTTTTTCTAGCTGTATCATCATCTCATAGTAGTGCTTTCTGTAAATTCGACATAACAGCAATTTTCTGGATGACTATCACAGCGTGTACCTCCGTGCGCCTGCTAGAAGTTTGTGGAAGTAGAGTGGCTGGTGTTTTTGGAGTCTGAGGGTATCCAGAGTCACTGACACCCTCTAAGTTAATTGCATGTAATTGAGCTGCTCATGTTCTAAACCTGGGCATCTGATATCAAAGTTAAAGACTCAATGCACAGTTTTGATGTCTTCAATATTCTGTTTTGTGAGCACTTACCAGAGCTGTTACAGTCTCTGTATTTACAGTTATGCATTGAACCTAAATTATTATGACAGGCATTCAGAGATGGGGTCTTTAGTCCTAAATTGTCATCTTCATCCCTACTTAGCTTTCGTGCTTCTCAAACAGAAGGTAAATACGGTAAATTTTCATAGTTTTATAATACAGCTCTTCTCTGAGCTGAGTTGTTGATATTCTGGGTATCTGGGAATACTCGTGGATGTCAGAAGACCTCTCCAGAACCCTGAGACATTAAGGATAGATAGCCTATTTATATTTCCAGTTCGTTGACAGAGGGTGCATTTCTTTTTTCATCACTGTCATATCCAGCGTCCCATTCTGTGTTATTTGACCACTTTCACCTACTCGATCTCTTCCAAGTTATTCCAGTTTCTCTTTTTCCACTAATTGCTTTTGAACAGGGGTTGGTCCTAAGACAAACTTGACTCCTTCAAGTTCAAGAAGAATCTGAGGATCTCAGTCCTTGATATTACTTGGTTCTTCTTTGGGTGTGTTATGTTCATTAGAAATGCTTGCCTCCAATGGAACATGCACACTGTGTGGTTTTCCTGCTCTTTCACACCTGTAGCATTGACATAGGTATGTTCTTGTGCCTCAATCACAAGCAAAGAATGTGTAGACTCTTTGCTTACTGAAGGCAGGTGTGAAGTTCTCACGGAAGGAGTTCTGCTGGAAGTATGGGATAAAGCATCTCCAAAGCAGGGGTACCAGGGATATCCATTTAGGTAAGTTCTGAGCATCAAACCCTGAACTTGAAGGTATTAAAAGTTGTTCTGGGGACTTCCAACACTGTCTGGTTATTATTCCTTTCTACAATTGGTTCTTCTACCACATTTATGCTATTATTTTGCATAATCTCTTGCAACATATTAAATAATTCTTCTGCACAGGCACACTTAAAGGCAAGGATTCCTTGTCCTTGACAACTTTGACCACTTTCAAAAGAAAGGAGATTGGAATCATAGCCATGGCATCACAGGCAGAGGTCGTGCCATTTTACTGGGTTCCACTTTCCAGTGTATAAAATCGCTTCTGTATCTGTAAATTCTATTATTACAGAGCCAACTCATTTATTTCCATCATCATCCACATGAATGACCTTAAACACGTTCAGTGTTTTTATCTGGACTAAGCTACAACAGTTACCTATGGCTTCTTCAGAAGACCGCGTGAGCATTAGATCTGGCCATTATTATTCTAGTCTCTGCTGTAGCATTAGGAACTTAGTCAGACTTCAAAACACCATGTTTTCTTTGCTGACTGAACAAATCACTTCAATATCTGGAAGTTCTTCTGGAAATTCTTTACATCTAATCTAAATTCCTTGTACTGCAACTTAAGCCATATTCTTCTCATTCTGTTTTCTTAAATCTGACTTAAGAAATAATGAAAATGAGTCATTTAAAAATCTGAAAAAATTCAACCAGGGCCCCCAGATAACTTCACAGATTAATATTTGTGAATAGTCTTCTGAGAACAATAGATACAACTGGGTTCTAATCTGCTCAAAAAGTCACGGCTGCATTTACTTTATGAAAAAAATAATCGTTTCATCATGTTTACATCTGCACGTCTACTTCTTATAGGTCACTTCGTCCACCTGAGTGCTGGAAGAAGACCAAGGGTGCAGCCCTCAGGGTGCAGACCCGAGGGATCTGACCTGGGCTTTTGTCCTCAGTATGAGCTGATGCGGTCACAGCGGCTATGCCTACAAGGCCCCTCTCTACCCTGATCCTTGTTCTTTTGAACCCTACTTTTTAGCTATGTCCACACACGAAAAAAAAGGTAGCTTTTTTTCCCCATATTTACAAAGAATAGTTATTTTTTTCATTTTAAAATCTTACCATGTGAAAGATCTTAAAAATTATTTCTAATCTTATAGAAAGAAAAAAATGTTGCCAGAACTGTCTTATTTAATTTAATTGCATTCATATTATGTGCATTTATTTCACCTCCAGGAAGATCTATAGTTTTAAAAATTGGAGTGTCAATTGTGAAAAAGACATGTGGATTTCCATGTTACTATCACATAAAATAAAATTTTGTTTTGTTTCTGTTATAGTTTTGAAGTATTACGTTAATTAACTTAAATATCTCTAATTTTTTTACTTAAATTATAGAAGATCAGTTGTGAATAATCTTAGGAGTTTATTGATTGTTGCCTGCTTCAACTAAGTATCTTCTCTGCTTCTCATGGTTCAAGCTTACACTTTAACCTTCTCAGTGGCACAATCTGCTTCTGTGTATGTGACATGCCGTTAGTCAGTGTTTGGTGAACTCTCAGAGGTATTTAATACAAAATTCAGTGAGAGACTCAGATGGTTTTTTTCTGGATTTCAACAGAGACAAAAGTCCCAGAGCTGCAGAAACAATAATCACAGGCAGCATAGATTAAAAACAATAAGTTACACAATGTTCAAGAGATGAAGAATACTACATAAAATAAATAGATGAATGTAAATAAATTGTTGGGAGATGAAAGAAAATTTGGAAAATAATAAAAAACACCACGCTTTGCCAATGAGCTCATAGGCAAAATCCTTTCAGGGATCCCTCAGAGAAAAGTCTATATTTGAAGACCCTTAACAAGAACCTAGGTATACTGAGAACAGTATGTTCTTGTGAACTGAGCTATATATATTTCTATGAACTTATATCCATATAGAAAAGTATATATATATATATATATATATATATATATATATATATATATATATATATTTTTTAGTGGAAGGTGGAGAGGGACACCAAATCCCTTTCCTACCATACAGGTGGAAAGTACTTTTTTGCCCAATATTAAAAAGTGGTGCAGTTTAATTATCTAAGTGCCCATCATCAGATGAGTGGCTAGAGAAGATGTGGTGTATATATATATACAATGGAATACTACACAGCCATAAAAATAAAATCTTGACATTTAAGACAGTAAGAGTGGAGCTAGAGGGGATTATGTTAAGTGAAATAAGTCAGAAGGAGACAAACAAATATAGGATTATCTCACTCATGTGAAATATAAAGGAACAAAGCAAAAAAACAGACAAAACAAAACAATCCTGGGACATTTGCAATAGAAATGAGTGGGGAATGGGATGGAGGATGGGAGCAAGGAGTGGTGGGGTCTGATGGATAATAACGAAGGCTTTTTGGCAATTTGGTGGTGGGCAGGGCATGTGGTCATACTGGAGGAACAGGGAACCTGAGCATATGGGTTATGTTATTTTATAAATCAAAGTTATCTCAATAAATATTAAATCTATAAAAGAATCAATACTCTTCATCAAACCTATGAAACACTCAACTCAGTATCTTATCACTATCCCAATTGATGTTTTCTAGGTATGCTGTGTGGTATTAACCACCAAAAGTGACCCTCTCTTCCCATTATAATTTCATATGTTACTGTTACAGACAAGGGTCTGCTGACTGGTGCACACAAAGTGAATATAGCATTGAGTTTTGAGAAAATAAGGTTTTTAATTAAGAGTTAACTGAATGGAGAAAGGAGGCAAAACTTAAATGTGTTGCAATGACTTGAAGCCAGGGCAAGCTTTTAAAGGGTTTTGAGATGAGGAAGCACATGGCAGGGCATTTTGAGTGACTGGACAGAGTCAGGTTTGGGCTTATTATAGGTCTAGGTGACAGTAATCAAAAGGACCTGCTACTTTTTATCAGCTTTTTGCTAGCCACAATCTTCAGGGTCATCAAGAGAATAAGATTTCACCATTAACATCCTTGTTCTGGAGAATGGCCTGCTTCTCTTCCAAATCAGTGGGTCTTCCAAGTTAAGTGGTTCTGGTTCACTGTTAAGCTCTGCTAATTCTACCAAACAAGCTTAAAGAGAAGTTCAGTAAACCTCCCTGACTTCAGAAACCAACACCATGCCGTAATATCAGTTCTATCATTTATCACTTCATCCTTGATCTATTTGTCTTCATGTTGCATCATTTCTAGGAATTAACAAACTCAATGAGTTTACTCTATGTTTTATAATATGGTACTTAGATTTGTTTTTAATTTGCTTCTTTAAAGTTTTGAATATTATAGAATTTGTTGCTAGATCTATGCCAGTGATATTAATACAACTTATAATTTCAGAGGCTTTGATCATTTTTCATTGGGTGTCTTAATCAGTTAAACATTTTATGTTTAATTCATTCTCTTATGGAAAAAATTAGATTTGAAATCTTGTGTGTCCTAATTATTCTGAACTTTATATGGATTATTCCCTGATAAAATGAAGATCAGATTTCAGAGACCAGAGATCAGATATAAGAAAAAAAAGCATTGATTGAGCTGGTATTATTTCTCAAACATTTCAGTTGAAGTGGAACTTCACTGTAGCAGGAAAAGAATGTGACATTGATTGGCTATAATCAAAAAGGCTGTCACTCCTAGTACAGTTGGACTCTTTTCAAATGTCTGCAAACAATAAGGGAAAAGGTGAGATGGTCATAAAGTATCATTAAGAATTGTCCCTATTCAGCAGAGCTCCTCAGAAACAAAGTCCAAAGCCCCAGGGCAAATGTCAGAACTCATAAGGTAGCAAGAAAGGTAAACCCTGGGGCCTATAAACCTGTTTGCCACTAATTATGATTTTCACAATAGAAAGATAGAAGACACAGGAGCAAACAGGGTTCTAGTTGCAGATGACCATTACTCAGGTTTTTATTGCAAAGTGATCTGCTGCCTTCAAAGACCTGAATGCAGAAATCCACCTTGCCCACACATACACTTTTGCTTTCTCCCCTTGTTGGAAATTTGCTGCTTTTTAAGAAAGAAAATTCAGTCCTGTTTTCATTGCTCCTCCAATCAGCAGGCTGCAGGACAAAACGCGCGTGCTGCGCGCTCACAGGCACAAATACACATGGATATACATAAAGATTTTTACACAGTTGCTTTCACCCAGTTCTGAAACTCAGAACTGATGATGTATCCAGACGAGAGAGTCCGATTTCTGGGAAAACGGTCTCTAACACACGTCTACCTCTTCACCCAGGACAACCAGTGACTCCTCACTCCACCTTGGAAAGAAAATGCATTCTTTGCCTGGGCATTTGTATCGATTTATTATGAAAAAGAAAGGTTGCAATCTAGAGACCATTCTTGGGCGCCGCCGCCTCTGTGGGCAAAACCCCAGGGAAGCGACCTATTCCCGGTTTGAGAATCCTGAGTCCAAGCCCCATGAAGCCAAGTCTTTCTCTGCCCTAGGTTTCCACCTCTTCTGCCAGGAGTTCTCCAGCGACCCAGCAAGCCACACGAAGTGGTTTCTCGGAAATGTTAGCAGATTCTGCTGAGCAGGAAAGGGAGGCAAGGTTGATGGGACGCGTGTGAGATAAAGGAAGATTTCTTCTCCTTGCTGGACACAAGGGAGCCCCCACGCAAGAGGGTAGCGGAGATGAGAGGTCGAGACCCCTTCTTACGGCTTTCACTAGCGCGCTGTGGAGAGGCAGCAGCACCACGCAGCGCTGCCAGCCAGCGGGAGTGGAGGGAGGGCGGGAGGGTGGAGACCCGGCCGGCTGCTTAGAGTGGAGGGAGAGCCAGCCGGGGGGAGGGCGGGGCTGCGGCTTCCCTGGGCGCGCCCCGGAAGGAGGGGCACAGTCTCCGAGCTGGCCCTCGCCCGCGCTCCTGCAGAGGGTGTCTGGTGTCCAATTCCGCCGACAGGGCTAGCCGGGCTGGGCTAGCGTGGGTGCCAGCGGCTGGTAGGGACGCCAGCGCCCGCTGAGCAACAGGAGCCCAAAGAAAGAGGGAGAAACAACTGCGGAGAAAAAGCCGGCGGAAAAAAGACCGAGAGCGAGGAAGGGTGTCTGAAGCCCGTGTCCTCCCTTGGGACCAGATTCTGCGTGTGCACTGGGTGGGCATGAACCGCGGGCAAGGTGGCAAGTAAGTGCCTTTTCTCTTGCTGCTCTGGTGTGGTGAGCGTGGAAGCCGCTAGCTGCTCGCAGCGCTCGCCTAAACCGCCACACCCACCTGTGTCCATTTTCACCTCCCTGGGTCTTGGCTGCTTGGTGTTATGCCACTTGGACAGTAGAGAGGGGAGATGGGAGAGGAGATGGCAGCATTTGGAACAAGAGGTGGAAGAGCAACTATTTCCATTGCCAGGTCGGTGCTTTGCAGGTTGTGAATGGGTTTAATATCAGGTTCTGGAAATGTGGTTTTCACCTGTACCTGATGGCTTGCTGTCTGTTCTTTCTTTCTGTCTACGCTAACAGCGTTGTTGGATGGTGTTCGGTTCCAGGGACTGGTCGTGTTCTTTATGAACCCAAAGCATGTGCTATGTAGTTCACTGCAGCATGCAGTACCAGCATAGCGCAGACTACCTGTGCGGACAGGGAAGCAGCAGGGAAGCAGCGCCGCGCCCCTAAAGAGCACATTAGCACAAACAATGAAGACTGCTTAGCCCCATTTCTCGCCCCAGGGTTTGGCAGACAAATAGGCATTTATAGTGAAATTCAAATAGGAACAGATTTTTAACTTTTAATTGACGTTAATGGAAACTGTCACTTAGTTTTAGGAAAAAAAACTAGGTATTTTCATTACTTGTATTAAAGATCAAAACATGATTACTCCTAGACACTTTAATAATCACTTTTGTGATTTATAATGAATATTTTACTCATTATTTTAGCACGTCCTTGTTTGTTTTTTATTTGTGGCATTGATAGTATTTTATATCTCCTGTGAAACTAAGAGCACATTTTATGTGAGAAAAACTTAGGAGAGATTTTTTAAAAGCCCACTTCATTAAGATCAGCAAAAGTGTTTAAAAAGACTTTACAATATAAGCGTTTATGACATAAGAGTGATGGATTTTCAGTTAGTCAGTGTGAAATCAGTGCTGGGAAACTGAATTCTATTCAAAAACTCAATTTTCTATTTCTTTGTGGTCAGGAAAAAAAAAGGTTTATCTCCTGAAATGTCATTATTTTGATAATTTAAAATATTTTTATGATTTTTTGCTTTAACATTATCAATAAATATAAGTAAATCAAATCCAATTTTTAAATTGTCTAGTTTTTTTGAAAAGTTTCCTTGCTTTTTCTGTTTTCAAAAATTTCGATACAATTAACTTTCTTAGAAACTATGGTAAGTACGATTTCAAAACAATTATTAATGATTATTTGAAAACTCGTCTTATGTGATTCTTATGTAAGGAATTATGATTGTTAGAATAACTTATTCACAACAAATGCTAGATAAAATATTGCTTTTGATATAATGGGGGTTATATCCTCTCTTTAGGCAAGTAATAGTTTTTCTTAAGTTTTTGTATTTTGAAGATGTTTAAAATACCTGTCTTTTGGAGGGTCTCTTTGAGAAGTGGACCATTATGGGACACAGATATATTTTTACAGAGTCTGGAGATGCACATGCCCTGGTTCCCATGTTGCAGGGCAAGACTCACCAGCTACCTGATGCTTTTACAGAAGAAAGATGAGTCAGGTCTGGCCCTCTGCCAAGAGCATCCTTGTGCCTCTTTGTGTCTCCTAGGACTGCAAGATAACAATGGGAGTCCTCTTGTGATAGAGTTTGTGTTTTTGCTACCTGTTGCTGAGTTTTGGCAGCAAAGAAAAAGTAAGAAATTCTGAGGTGGAATCAATGGTGTCTTACTCACCTTTTAACATATGATCAACCTACCGCGCCTTTGACAAGCAAAAGAAAACAGAATTATGCCTTTTACTTAAAGCATAAAACCTGATATTTAATTACTACTCCTATTAGATATATGAAAGAGTGAAGCTGAAAGGATGTATATGGTATTTTTTCTAAAAAGAGGTAGGACTTGGTAAAGGAACTTAAAGTTTATTAATGTGAATTGATCACTCTGAAAGGTCATACTGGTAATGACTTGTTTTTCCCTAAAACTCTGTCTCCGATTTTTTCCAGTCTCCATGATCCAAATAAATGCCTCTACCATCCAGCAGGTGTTATTGGTCTCTCTTCCACATGACAGCATTTCATTCCTATGTAGTCCATATTTAGATTTATCAATTTTGTTTCCCAAATGTTTCTTTGTTCAATTATACTTCTCAGAAGTATCTCTTCCATGTTGTTTTCTATGTGTAAACTGCCACCAAATTAGTTCAGACCATCATTATAATATACCTAGATTCCTGCTACCACCTTCACATTACTCTCTGCTTCCATAGTTTATGCCCCGCCTTCACTCTTCATACAAAACAATATCATTATTCTTCTCCTTAACAGTCATTGCCTCAAGACTGCATAGGAAAAAAAAGAGGAAAAATGTAGAATCACAGAAACCAATGAACAAAGAAAAGTCCTTTCTCTAATACACAGCTTCCTCTGATCTAGCCCATCTCAATAACCTCAGTGATACCATCTCCCTGTCATTTATATGCTCCAGAAACCCTGCTCTTTCTGTACCTGGAACACATGGCAGCAATTTCACTCCCTTTCCAAATGACCAGTTCCCAGTGTCTGGACTGTTCCTTTTACTCTTTAAATGTCTAGCTCCTTCTATTTCTTTCAATCTCAGCTCAAGAGTCTTGTCTTTAGAGAGGTCTTTCTTGATCACTGTCAAAAGTGGGTGGTCACTTGTTAGTCTCTATTTTGGTACCTTGTTTTTTTATTTTTTCCTCCATAGTGCTTATTATGACATAAAGATAGTTTTGTGGATTTGTGTGTCAAATACTCCAAAGGACCAGAAGTCATGTCTTTATTGTTGATCCAGTTTCCAGTGTCTGGCTTAAGTAGGTAGTTGCTAAATACTTATGTAAATAATCAAGTACAAAGTTATGACATTTCTTATTTGAGATATAGCATTTTATTAGTTTTTAGATGTATACCCTGATGGTTTGATATTTGTATATGTTATTAAATGATCATCACAATAAATCCAGTTAACTTTCATCACCAATGTATGATTTATTTCACCACAGGAATGCCTCAACTCAGAAAATTTCTGCATTTTATGATTCAATTTCTTTTTCATTTGTTGAGCATCCGTCATGCTTATAACTCTATACTATGATTTTGAGGAGGTAAAAAATGAAAATATCCTGAGATGTAGACTCATCTTTTTAGCAGTATAGGCAATATTACGTTCAAAGATAAATAGATTATAATGCATTTTCAGAAAGGTGTCACAACTGAATTAAAATATGCTATAATGAAAACTTGGATTACAAAGGCCAATGTGACTTTAGTTTGAACAATGGCAAATATGTAATGATAACCTTATTAAATTTAAATCTGTATGTTTTACTAAGAATTTGAGGGTCACTCAGTAATCACTACATTTAAGTGAGTTCAGTTAATGGAAGTGTGGCCAAGTGAGACTGAGGACATACATCACGTGCACACATCATCCAACTTGATGATACTCCAAGATCAAGGAGCAAATGATCTCACAAAATCAGTGTTCAATAAGGAAGTCCACTGTGGACTAATCCATGAGGATCCATCATTGGTGCTAGGGGTGGAGAGCTTCAAATTTCATGCTGGTGAATGATATAAATATGATACTACAAAGTATCATACTTATAGTAAATTTATATATACACATACATATAAACACACTTCGTGGGCAATAAATCCCTCTTTAATTTTTTGTAGATTATATTTTAAAGATACCAAATAATTACTTTTACTTTAACACTGGGTTGAAAATTTATCTTTCAGTTAGATGATCAACTTTTATTAATGAAATATTTTATCTAGCAACTGACTAATCATATTAAAAATAAATAATTTGGCAATCATGCTTCTTGAACTAAACAATTTCATTAATTGTCACATGGGATTTTGTTAAATTTTCTGTTTACGTGACACAGTGTAGTGATTGTTAAGTGTTGGAGTGAATCTGTGTACTCATTGATAATGCCCTTCCATTTTGAATGCCACAAATTAGCTAATTTATTCTTACATAGAGTTGCTAAACAACTTCCTTCTTCAGAACTATGTAAAGGTAGATTACTGCTT
This sequence comes from Solenodon paradoxus, assembly GCA_004363575.1. Lineage (NCBI taxonomy): Eukaryota > Metazoa > Chordata > Mammalia > Eulipotyphla > Solenodontidae > Solenodon > Solenodon paradoxus. The sequence continues at coordinate 174,088 of RJWH01000196.1, read as the reverse complement.
AAGATGGAAAGAGCATAATAAAATGGTTGTTATAGGAATATGTGAAATAATTTATATGTGAGGATTTCTGAGAGAACAGACAGAATGAGGGTAGGTGACTTTTGTAGTATATGAAAGAACATTTTTGGTGTGTTGCCATCCTGCAAAATAAAATTGCTTCATCGAAGGTTTAACTTACTCTTCCCTCTCTATAAAGTTGGAAGGAAATGGCTTCAGTCAATTGGGAAAACCATCGACTCTTGGCAGCTAAAGGTAGAATGAAGTTTGGAGGAATGAAACCCTTCTGGGTGGTAAGGAAAAATGCCAGACCGTGATAAAGAGGAAAAGAAGGAGGAATGCTTTGAACAGTGCCAGTTAACCTGCCACAGAAAAAAACTGAACTGATATTCTTTATTAATTGAATTATTCAATATCTTCTTAGTCCCACTGAAAAAATAATTCTATTCTCTTTAATGGTGATATTTTAATGGAAAACATACTGTTTGCTTCTTACTACAAGAAATGGAAATACCTTTGGATTTTTAAGTTATATTATAGGGAGCCAAAAATGCCATATATTATTGTTAAAATATACCATTACTTTAATTGTGATTTTATTGCTATTCATTTTAATATTTCTTTTTGTTGTGTCAAGTTTTTGAGACTGCCATTATTGATCATAACTTTCTTTAAAATGTCTCCTTGAATGTTTTACAAAGCTTACTGAAATATTTATCAAAATACAATAAAACTCTAATTGCACCTGTGATTGTTCACTTAGAATCTTAGATGGAGTGAGTACATTTACAGTGTCATTAGCTTACCATCCCTGTCCTTTAATACCTTTTTCTTTCCTTTTCTCTCTCTCTTCTACATCTCATATCCTATTGCTATATGTACCAGTATTGCAAATATGACCTGCTCTACAATCAGGACAAACTATTAGTACAATAATGGGGAAAATTGAATTTCTGAAGAAAAATTAATAACATTATACAGCTACATTAAAATATGCATAGACCTTTCTACAATACAGATGTCTATTGAATTTTCTATGTGTTACACATCAAACTAGACTCCTTATATCTTCAGGTTGTTGGAAAAAAAAGTGGGATGGCTTCCCTGGATATAGTTGTCTGTCAAATTTTACTAGTTGGTCAAAAACGGTGTCTCAGAATTGAACGAAATTTTTTTTAATGTTATCTTGAAGGTTTATAATTTAAAAATTCAAAGAAAGTCTGTGTATAGTCAAAACCATATAGAAAAGTAAAATAGGAAAAATGAGAGAAATGTTATATGATAATGGAATATTTCATATGTATTGATTTAACTGACAGTAAATGATTTTTCTTTGAAGTCCAGTGGACAGTGCTTCCTTTGGAGTTTAGCATAAAGTTAATTTATTAACTCTATGCACATTTTGAATAAGATAGACTATTTTAATGGTAAATTATGCCTTCATTTTTCTTGGTGATTATATAAAGGAATGTTAATTTCTTTAAGTAAATAGTATGTGACCACATTTTATAGTTGGTCCTTTCATGAAGCAAAATATTACAAAGATGAAGTGTGATTCCAGCTTCCTCCCCCACAACTCCCTTAACACAATACATATTCTTGTTACCCTGGACAAACTTAGTTCATGGCAGTTCAGGTAGGAAAGAGCAATGACATTCTCAGGGCTCAATTAGGAGCAAGGTTTCAACAATTCCATGAGGTCATCTGACAGATTGTCAGCAATGAATATTGGTGGAATGGCTAAATAGAGGAGCTTTTGAAAATTCTTGTCATATCCCTGCTGTATTTCAAAATCTTTGTAAAATAATTTCATACAATGTTAAAAGCATAGAGGAGTAGATTTGTGTTCAGGTTAGTGTAATAAAAAAAAAAAAAAGCATTTTTCTAGATATTTCTCTCAACATGTACCTTTAGTCAAATACTTCTCACTTCTCAAATGCAACTTCAGTGTTGACTTGGTAGAGTCTATTTCTAAGGGTTTTAAAATTAAGTTTAAAAATACATTCAAATACACACACACATACACTCAAACCATTTTGCCACTTTGGTGTCTCACCTATGATAAAAATATTTCCATAGTGTTTTCTAGACATTTTAGTTCATTATAACCAAAATGTATTTTGATTATATTTTAAATGTAAACAGTACAACATCAAAAGTTCATTTTGTTACTTTTAATCTTGCTTCAATAAATACTAACAATAAAGTTTCCCCTGACTGTTTTTAAAGACAGTTAAAATGATACTTCTCTAATTTAGGACCATCCTATGGTTATCTCTTTATAATACTCTGTTAGTGTAAGAGTCACCTATAGACTATTAAAATACTTTATACAGCTAAGAAATGGGGAAACTATACATAGGAAGTTATTTTAATGTGTAGAATAATTACTACAATAAAAACAGAGCCCAGGGTCATGAACCCAGGGCCTGGGAGCAACTGAAAAATAAAAATAAAAACTAGAAGTTCTTCTTTCTCTGCTTCCTTGCTTTAAAATACTGCCTCTTTCTTGCCCTCTCTTTGGAAAAAAAAGTTTATATGAATTATTTAAAACCTCATCAGTAGAGAAGCATGGAGCAGGAGGTTCAAAAATCAAGAATTTGTGCACTAATTACATTTTCTTTATGTTTTTGAACCTGATCTGTCAGCATTCTGTACTCATGGAGAACAGTTCAGTTGGGGAAGTGACATGCCAAGTATCTCCTTAGTGCATCTTGCAACAACTAATGTTTACTCTTATAGGAAATTTCTAAAAAGAGCATATGATGAAATTCCTTATATATGGAATCCAATTTGCTCTAGTAATTCAGTCATCAGAAATCTAAAGCTGGATATTTAAATAAGCAATTCAGATATCTAAGTCTGAGGGAAATATGTTAATTCACTATTTCATTGGTGATACATTAACAAATAGCAGAATCTTATAAAGCAAACAAATCAATGGTAATAATTGAATCATTTTATTTATTTGTTTATCAACCACAATTCTTCCTCAGTTGCAAAGAATAATTGACCACGTGTTGCAAGTGGTGGGTAGGGACAGTATCATGAAGACAGACAATAAATATACAACAGGGACACTGCCTTACGAGAAAATACAGACAGCACCACAGTTTACATCTTGCTGACATTATTGATAATAACATTAATTTAACAGCCTCCTATGTGGAGGTTTCATTTCTGCTGAACAGTTCACTAAGGGATTTGAAAACACCCCTTTTAAGCCCCAACAAGCACCCTCTGGGGTAAAAACAATAAGATCAAGAAGGTACCTAACCTTCTGAAAAATTCATGGTAATGACTAAACTTGAGTGACATAAACATTCTTCTTAAAGGGAAGAGCATTTTATGTGTCCAAAGATTATACCTGTACATCAGCCACACATGTGTACCTCGTGGTTTTGTCACAAAATATTCTGAAAAGCTGTAATGGAACTGAAATTTTCTACATTTGTAATTAAGTAGGGCAGACTATGAAATGATGATACTAGAAAGCAAGAAAAAATAAGATAGAGATGGCTTAAATGCCCATCTTGAGTATTGAATCTTGTGGATTACATTTGTGTTAAACTAAAATTGAACCTTAGGTGGAAATTTGAAGATATAACATTATGAAAGGTATTTATGTATTTTGACTTGGCTATGATTAGCTCTGCTGTTTGTTTTATTATGAGGGAAGCAAGACTAGAAAACGGACTTTTTCAAAGTGGACAAGAGTTAAAAGAACTCTTTAAAGATAGGGTACTATCTAACAGGGAGCTATGCGTGGAATATCAGGTGAATATCATTTAGCTCTGAGTTATAAATAAAAAACAAACAGGGAATGAAGTTGTACTATGAGATCCTGGATGTTAAAGATGAGAGGAGTAGAGAAAGCAAAGTGATTTTGGGAAGGGTAAGGATAAAAGAAGAAATTCTTTATCTAAAGCATTATCCTAGAGCTAAAGAATTTAGACACTCTTAATTAGAGCAGTACAGATACTTAGGGTTTCATGAATTGATAGACTCAAGTATAACTCAAATCAGAGTCAATAATTTATGTTGAATTAATATCAGTCATTTAAGGTTATTACTTTTAATGGTTTTAAACCTTTCTTGGAAAGTTATTTTATATTATATTATTAATAATTTTGAAATGCAAATGATTTCCTGTTCACATCTATTATCGACTTAGTGTATTTTGAATGGAATATAAAAACCATAGGAAATTGTACTCGAGTTCTATGATACAACTCAGTCTGTTCTAGTGACTGCGAATTGGCATCTTGTCCACTAGACTGCTAAGGATTAAAGGGTAGAGTCCACACTTGTTCATGTTAACATTCCTGCTTGATGCCTCAAGTGTAGTTGTACTTTATATGTATTTGCAGAGTAAGTGACACATTTATGACATAACTATCTATCTGACTTTTGCTAAAAATAGCTCTTTTTCACTGAAACTTATTTTCTAAGAATGTGGGAAGAATAATTTAACAAGGATTTAGTCACTTTTATCTCTCAAGTCTGACATTTTATTGTTAGTACTTTCTAATCAAATAGTCGTATTCCTTTATTTTTCTTTCCTTTTCTAAAAGAATGTTGCAGGCAGGAATCAAGGCAACCAGGCAGGCAGGCAGGAAGAGACAGGAAGAGAAAGCATTTTACTTATTTAGTTATTCACACTGATTGCTTCCATCCCCCAACCTAGGACTTGAGCCCAGAAGGCAATTGACTTACCTGCTGCTCTACTGCAGTGCGACATGTTTCTTATTCAGAAAAGGAGCAGCATCCTTACTTACTTTCCTCTAATAGTTTGGGTTCACCATTCTGGATGACAATTTTCTGCCTCCTTTGCAGAAAAGAGCCAAAATGTTTTTAAATGTACTAAAGTTAATGCATTAAAAAAGGCTGAAATCCAAAATCTTGCTAAAAGTGAGGGTTATCTGTTAGATTTGCTTAAGAAGTGAAATGGCAGTCATATAGTAAAAAAATAAAGAAGTAAATTTTCCAACTGATTTGTCTTGATTTGGTGATCAATGATTAAGCCCTATCTAGCTGGCCTCCAAAATGTGTAGGTCAGGAGTTGGCATCAGTGCCATTGAGGTTTGTGGAGAGGGAGGACCTGGCAGAGATCCCAAGGGCAATGCTAAGGGATGCTAAGTTGCTCCAGGTCAGCTACTAGAGCTCCCAGTTTCATTATTCTGAGCTTTTATGTGTTTCCTGAAATTAAACTGTAATTCTGTTTTTCCTTCATTTATCCACACTCCCAGCAAGTATTGAAAAACTACTCGGGCACTATTTGTAGACATTGTCGATATAGTCATGAACAAAACATGTCAGTTTCATGCTAGTTTTGAGACAGCGAATAAAATACTGCTGCTATGAACACTGGCATATAAAAAGACTTTCAGAGGTGATATTTGAACAGAGACTTGAGGAAGTGGAAGACCCATAGTAGCAATGGAGAGTCATTCTAGTTACAAGGCACAACACTTACAACATCTCTGAGGCATAGTTTATCTGCTGATGAAATAACAAAGAAGTCAATCTGATTGAAGGGCAGATAGAAAGGTAGAAAGTAGTAGAAAGTGAAGGCCTTGTGACCCAGATGGCTGAGGTATCCTATGGAACCATGTAAAACCGCAAGGACCCAGATTGGTTGAAAAACCAAAATAAATAAAGATGCTTCTTCCTCCTCTTCCTTTCTTAAATGAATCCTTCTACTCTCCCTTCTTTCCTTCCTCTCTTAAAAAGACAAAGAAAGAAAAGACAATGAAAGTCTTTTCTTGATTTGGAAAAGATTCTTAAGTCTGCCTGGAAGTCTATATGGTGAGTCAAAGCTAGAATAAGTGGGACAAACTTTGAGAAGGGAAAAGTGTACCTGTCTTTTGTTGTTTACTATTGGGACATAAGTAACAGAATCAGAGTAAATGTTTGAGAAACCCCTAATTCCATGCAAAATTAATCTTTTGTCACTTTCTGTGATTTATATGTAAATGTTTTATAATTTCTTTCCATTTGCAATGGATTGGATTCTTAGAAGACCTTAGTACCATTTAAGGAAAAAAGGGCTAATATGCCAGAGGTTACAATTTAAGGTAGTTTTATTTTGGTGTCACACCCAGGTAAGGGGTAAGCTTCAATATGCACCCCCATATTGAACTTGGATCTTTCTATAGTCTACACCTGGGTCACCTGAGCCACAGGCTTTACCTTGAGTGTATCTTTAAATGTTTAAATTCTGGAAACTAAAACAGTAAGTGTGCAGTCCTACTTTTTTCACATTTTAATTAATTTTTATATCTATTGTACAATTATTTCTCATGAAATAGTGGTACTGTATAGATACAAAGCAATACTGCCCAACAAAATCGATACCAGGGAAGCATACCTGAATCCCATCAAGGTTGACCCACTGCTAATTTTGGTGTCCTACTGATTCTTCCTTAAAGTTTTCAGGAAATTGTCACAAAGTTAAAAAATGTATTGTGGTGAAATATAAGTAATATAATTTTACCCTTTTAACCATTGTTAAGAGCATAATTCAGGGCCATTAAGTACATTTCATATTATGGAATCAGCATCACCATTCACATTTTCATCCATGAAATTCAGTACCCATTAGATAATAACTCCTATTCCTTCTCCTCCCCTAATCCAGGTAACCACTAGTCTAGTTTCTTTCTTTATGAATTTGACTATTCTAGATATTTCATGTAAGTAGAAACATACAATATTAGTTCTTTTGTTTCTGCCTAATTTCACTTGGTATAATATTTTAAGGTTTATTGATATTGTGGCATATACCAGACTTTCCTTCCTTTTTATGGCCATATAATATTTTATTTTATATATACAAGATTTTGTTTATCCATTCATCTACCGATGGACATTTGACTATTTCCACCTTTTGGTTATTGTAGATAATGCTGCTTTGAACATTAGTCTATAAATATCTGATTGAATCTTTCTTTAAATTCTTTACATAGGTATTCATAAGTGGAATTGCTGGTTCATATGATAATTTTATATTTAATTTTTTGAAGATCTGCTATATTGTTTTCCACAGTGACTTGTATTATTTTATATTTCCACAGCAATGCACAAGGGTTCCAATTTATTCACATACTTAGTTTGACATTTGTTTTTCTCTCTTTTTTATAAATACCATCCTACTGGGTATGTTATAGGATCTCATTATGTCCTTGATTTACATTTCCCTAGTGTTTAGTGAATAGTTTTTTTAAAAGGAAAGGTTGAGGCAGAATTGAAGACAAGTAGGCATACAGGAAGAGAGAGGAAGAAGCTTTTTTCAGTTTATTTTGTTGTTCAAGCTGGTTGTTGCACCCCAGCCTTGGAACATGAAGCCAGGTCCTTGGGATGCGTGTGGACTGTGTGAACTGGAGGCAGTGACTCAAACCGCTACTCTACCAGGGTACACTGAAGCTGAAGATGTTTTCATCTGATTCTTGACCGTTTGTATACCGTCTTTGAAGAAATGTTCAGAATCTTTGGCCACTTTTGGATAGGGATGTTTACTGTGATGTTAAGTTGAAGGAGTCCATTATATATCATGGATATTAACCCCTTATCAGATACATGACTTGCAAATATTTGGTCTCTGCTCTGAGTTGTCTTTCACTCTCTGATAGTGTCCTTTGATTCACAAAAGTTTTAAATTTTGATGAAATCCAATTTATTTTCTCCTTTGTTTTTTGAGGTTTTGGTGTCATTTCTAAGAAATTATTTCCAAATCAAATATTCTAAAGGTTTTCCCCTAGTTTTCCTTTGTATAGTTTGATAGTTTCAACTCCTATTGTTCAGATCTATGATTCATTTGTAACCTGTTTTCAATTCTTTTAGATATTTTAGAGCATGAGAATCTCCAACTACCTTCACACACTACTCTCAGAGTTATGGTTTTCAGTTCAAATATTCCCTATTCTAAACACTTGCCTGCCTTTTCAGCAATCTGCATCTCATTTATTTTTCCCTTTTCTTGTGTGCTGGGATTAAAATTGTTGAATTATTAGAAGTGTATACTAACACCTAACAGAAAGAATGTTATGTATTTATAATCTCCGGTCCTCCAGTATAGTTTATTCATCATTTTGACCAATCCCGTTATTGAAAAATGCTTGAATTTGGCCCCTTCCTCTGAAGCCTAGAAATTCTGATTCCTTGTTAGCTTATTAATGGATTTATAAACTCTTCATATCTGATTCTCAGTATTAAATGATATGATTAAGTAGAGGAAGAATTCTATCTTGTTTCAGTTATAACTCCCACATCCCAGTACAATGTTTCACACAGAATGGATGTGCAATACTTTAGTGAGTAAGCAATTGAATAAAGGAGTGCAAAAGAAAGACTATCTTATTTCCTTATCTAGTAAATCAATGTTTTCTACTACTTAGAATTTTAGATTTATTATAATAAAACTAGTCCAAAAATCTTTTCCTGTAATTCTTAGTGAAGACACTAATTTTTCAATTAATTCGGTTAGAAGTATATTTAGATAAGTTTGTCACTGAGAACTGAGGTTTGAAGATTAAAGTTTGTTCCACAGGTATTTCTTGTTCCATTAGGCAGTGTTTGTGGAGGTTAAGTCCCATAGGCAGTAACTTTTCCCCTTGGGTAGCTACCAGCAAGTGAAAAATGGTGACTATTTATGGTAACTCAAGGCCATTGAGTACAGTTTGTATTTTCACAAAAATATAACATGACGTCTTTTGTTTATAAATAATTAAATATACTAATTAAACAAGTATTTAAAAGAAGTAAAGCCTATAAATTTAAGTTGATCACCTTTATCTCTGAGTTATTGTATACTATTTTTGCCGAAATATTTGCCATATCTCACAATTTATATACCTGGTCATATTGCTAAAATATAAATTTGAGTACAGTTAGGAATTATTTTCTTCTCATTTCTTTATTAATTCTGTGACCACTAACTTGGATTTTCTTTATGACTTTGAGTCTGAGTCTTTATATCTACTATGAGCTTTTGCAAATCTCATCTCAAAATAGTAAAAATATGAAATACATTCAATCTACCGCTTTTGAAATAGACATACCTTCATAATTCAAATATTTTAAATAATAAAAAAAATAAAATAATATAAATAAAAATAAAATAAAATAAAATAAAAATAAATAAAATAAATAAAAAAATTATTAAAAAAAGAATGCATTTGGAACAATATTATATATATTTCACAATTTTCCTAGGTTAAGGTCAGGGCTACTAAATGCCTTGTTATGGTATTTAGTTCCAAGAGAGAGAAGTATGAAACATGGGAAATTATCTGTTTGTGAACATGTTAGTTTGTAGAAGACTTGTTTTTCACCTCACATGAATTTTTCCATAATATTTTACCAACCCAAGATAAATTTCCACTAAATTCTTTAGAATCAAACAACTAGGTGTTTCCTTCCCCTGCCAATGTACATTATGTATTATAGTATCAACTATTAGTGAAAAAAAAAAAAACAACAAAACTTCTGAACAGTGCTAGAACATTTTCTCTCTTAAAAAATATTATTTCTTATTATGTTGCTAACTATTGCCTAGGCTCAACATACTTTTAACCTCTAGCATTATCCTGCTCAGTACTAAAGAATCCTTTCTACTGTACTTGCCATATTCCTTGTTTTCTTACACTTTTGATTATTTTATATGTGCATTTAACAAACCTGATAGATTTAATCATTTTCACCATAATTTTACAGCAGTGCACACATCCTGCATGTACTACATGGACTAAAGAGCCTTGATTGGCAGATAGTAAATGTGTGTGTGTGTGTGTGTGTGTGTGTGTGCATGTGTGTGAGAGAGAGAGAGAAGAGAGCCTGTTAGTAAGTGAAATAAAGGAGAAGTAACAAATATTCTTCATTTGAGATTTTAATGATGGCTTACTCTTATTGATCAGTTCATGGTTTATCAATTAAAATTGATGGTATTTATAAGGAAAAGTAATAATAATATTGCTGGTATTCATTTAACCTAGGCACTGTGGTAGACACTTTACAGAAACTGATTCCATGCTACATGGTAGCATTGTAAGACAGATACTTTCTCAGTTTCGTTTATGAGGAATTTGCATAATGTCACAAAACTGGCTATGTGTTATAATCATGGAATTCAATCTAAGTCTGCCTACTTCAAAATGATTGTGCCTTTTCTTCTAAATTATATTGACATTTTGTGGGAGGTGGATATATGAATAATCAAAGAGTGGAAATGCACTATGTAATACTTTAAACAAAAAGGTGTGGGTGCACCCTGGTGGCTTAGTGGTTAAGCCCCCTGGGCAGGAATGGTCTACACACAGCATATATCCCAGAACCAGAGTTTTCCTTCCAGGGCCTGCTGGGTGGGGGTGGGAGGAACAACCAAGATAAACAAATTTAAATAAATAAATAAAAATAAATGCTGCTTCCTCCTCCCTCTCCTGCCCTGCCCGCCTATTTATCTTTATTTTTGCCTATACCTTTCTTAGAAAAAAAAATTAGAGCCTATTCTGCATTCACTCTTCAGTAGCTCTAAAGGTCATCTAAGTCTGCAATGACTTCGTGCTCTAAAGGAAAGTGTTAATTCTGAACAATATAATATTTAATGTGAGCTAAGAAATATTTCCCTTTTCCTTTATAACATCACATATAGATAAAGAATACATGAATTTTTCTATTAAAAATTCAGATATGCCAGCAATCATTTATGATAATCTTAACTTCCCTCAAAGTAATACACGTCTTGAGATTATAAACTTTAATTTTTTGTAAATTGGAGCAATACTATATTTTGAAAGTCCATGCATAGAGATAACTTCCATAAGTAATCATTACAGGGCTTTATGGAATTCCTAGATCACAGTATTTTGATAACTTTTCTCCTTAAAGGCTCTAAAAATATACCTGACTATCCATCTGCCCCACTAAATATAAAATGTCCACATATAACTGTATTTTTGCACACCAAATGTTTAGATACTATAAAATGCCATAAAACTCCTTGTTGATGTTAGAATAAGAGATATTGAGCTATTTTTGAAGTGATTAACCTAGTATTTGTCATCCCCCAAATTATGCATCTCTAAGAAATAATTTTAAATAGAATATGGCTAACATGGTGTCAAATGTAAAAGATACAGTGGTAAGATTTCAGCAAAGCCCGTCAAAATGATTGTTGTTATATTTTTATGACTGATATACTTAATATTAGAGCCTCTGAAATTGGTAGCCAGTTAAACCCTTTTTCTTACTTAATGGTGTAACTTTGTTAGTCTGAAGAGAATTTATTAAGAAAAGGGGTCACAGCATATAAAAATGCTATTTCTTTTTATATTGCATTTATATTACATTTACTACATGTCAATAAAAATAAAAGTAGGATATTCATCTTTTGAAATTAGATGATGTGAGTCTAATTAGGAAGAAAGTAAAAAGAGTAATACTTTATAGGAGTAAACCCATTGGATATTGAATCATTTTTATAAAGCTAGAATAACTGAAATGGTGTAGTATTGGTCCAAGGAGATCTCAGTGGAAGATAGTATAATGTCTAGAAATTATTATTAAATTACACATGGCATGCCCTGGTAAAGTAGTGGTTTGGTCAACTGCCTCTGGCTTAAACAGTCTACATATATCCCAAGGACCAAGGTTTGTGTCCCACACTAGGGAAAGCAATCAAGATGTACAACTAAATAAAAATAAATAAATAAAATGCTTCTTTCTCTTCTCTCTTCCTGCCTCCTTGCCTGCTCACCTTCATTCCCACCTGTACCTTCCTTAAAAAAAATTAAATTAGACATAATTTCATAGGAGGATTGTAAAAGTGTCATCTCAAAAAAGCAGAGATAAAAGGAGTTAATAGGTATAATTGGGATAACTGGGTAACTATGTGATAAAGATAAATGTAGATTGCTATCTTAAAACCTAATGTAAAATACAGCTCTGATAAATCAAATATTTAAAATATAAGACATGAAGAATTGCTTCTAGAAGAAAACATGTAAACTTTTTTCCTAATGTGATAAAAAAATAATAAACATTAGAGAAGGATGGGTGAATTTGTTTTAGTAAAAAAAGTAAATGCTTTGAAGGGTAAAAATTACCATAAACCTAAAGAAATGAAACAGAAAAAAATTTCCTCATATACCACAGAAAGGACTAACTTTAGTCTTATATTGAGTTTCTAAATTAATAACAAAAGACTAGTATTGTATGTATAAAGATGGACAAAAGCTTTTCACAGAAAAAGAAAGCAAGTAAAAATGGCTTGTAAGGATATGAAAAAATCCAATCTTGCTCATAAGAGAAAATGCAAGTTAAAGCAATAGGAAGTTATCGTTTCTCACTTTTCAAAATGACAGAGATGGAAAAATTGGTAAATCATTGTGTTGAAGATCTGTGCAAACAATTCCTAACACATTCTTTGTGTCAAGTATTACTTGGCAGAAATTTTTCAATGAAAGGTAATTTGGCATTATTATCCCTATGTTAAAAACACAAATGTAATTATAACCTAGAATTTCTACTCTTAGGCATTTTGGAGTGACAAATATAAGATGTAAAGCAAGGTGTATATAGGGTATTATTTGTGTGAAATGAAACAAAATGTATGTGTGTGTGTGTTTATAAAAACATGCAGATAGACACACAAGGGATTGGTACCAGTGACTGCCTCCAGGGGAAGAATTTAGGTATCTGGGAAACAAGGGAGAGAGGGAGAATGACTTTTCATTATATATCCATTTGAGTGTTTAGTTCTGTTATTCAAAGATAAATATCAGAATATTACTGAAAAATGTCATAAATCTGCAGTTTAAGCCTATGTGTTCAACTTATAACTATTCTTTTCTTGGTGTTAATAACTGCTCTAAATTTTAGGATTAGAATCAAATAAGAGTCCTCAAAAATATGTCTGGGGTGAACTTGAATAACTGATGCAAGTAAACGTATTTTACAAATCATAATGTGTATTAAAATGTATAATGTTATTATTGACCTGACTTAGAACAGCCATCTGAATTAAAGAAATTTCAGTATATGGAATTACAAGTACAAAAAGTCTTGTACTAAGGATCTGAGGGTGTGTGTGAGTCAAACACAGGAAAGCAGCAGAGGTTGAGTTGGATGGTTCCACTTGAGATAAAACATGCAACCTCTCTCAGCCTCAGATAGGACTCTGGGGACTGTGTAAATATCTCATTTGTAGACCTGTGCTTCCCAGAAATATATCTTGAAAATAAATATATCTTGGAAAAAAAAAAAAAGACTAGGAAAAAAAATATATGCACACGAATTGTGAACTTGATTATAAAGTAATTACTTGTTTCCTCTAAATAGTAATGATAGAGTTCTATTTTATTTTATTTTTTAAGGAAGGTTACAGGCATGAATGAAGGTGAATAAGAAAGCAGGCCAGAAGAGAGAGGAGGAAGAAGCATTTTATTTTTATTTAGTTGTTCACATTGTCTATTCCCCCAGACCTGAGATGAGAACTTGGGCCCCTGGGATATACATGAACTGCTCCAGAACTCTACTTCACCAGGGTACACCTTTCTATTTATTTATTTTTAGATCAGGTTTACCAAAGACAAAAATTAAAACTCGACAATTGTCAAATTAAGAAATTGAAACTTGTGAAAAGGGATCAATAGCTTTAGCATTCAAAGAGCCCTCATCAGCGAAGGACATAATGAATACTCCAACAGAAAAAGGACTAAGAAAATAGATTTATGAAAGATGATTTCTATTTCCACTTAGAAATACCCTTTTTAAAAAAACATTTTAAGGAAAGTGGCAGTCTAGAATGAAGGTGAGTAGGCAGGGAGAAAAGAAGAGAGGAGGAAGATGCATTTTGTTTTACTTTTGTCTAATTGTTCACATTAGTTATTTCCTCCTGGACCTGGGACTCAAACTGAAGGATACGTAGCCTGTGCTTCTGCAGAGGCTTAACTGTGACTCCACTAGGGTGTGCCAGAAACACATTTTAAAAGAAAATATTTTTTCTATAAAATTGGGAAGTGTTTCTGTAAATGATTAGTAGTTTAAATGTATAAAAACATGTGCTTATATGTTGCTGTGAATGGAATATAAAATTTTACAGACTTTCTGTAAAGCATTTGGCCTTATATATGAACTTTAGACAAACTAAGCTAAATGTCTCGAAATATTAGCAACTTCTTCTGAATAGGTTAGTTTTTTTGTTTTTTTGTTTTGTTTTGTTTTTACTGTTTAAAGTGAGATGCAGGCCTTTGGGATGTGGACTGCACTCAGCTGGAGTCATCAGATCAAACCACTCTACCAGGGGCCCATGGTTAATTTTCACCTTCATGCTTTTCAATTTTCTTTCAAATCTTCTCCCAATGAAAATTTGCTATATTTATACTCAATCACAATAATAACCCCAAATTAGTTATGTTTACAACTTTCTGAAAAGGAATATACATGTATTTCACAATAATGAAATGTTTTCTGTATAACTTTGAGTAAACGGTATTGTTTAATGGCAAAAATTATGTTAGCATTAATCAGCAATCCAGTATTGTATCTGTACCTATGTGTCTAAAACAACTGAGTATCACTTTGTTCGAAACCTAGACATTTATCAAATATACATTTCAAATAAAGTATTTGCAATTTTGAAGTGCTTAAGTACTTGTAAAAATGGAAAAACATTTCTAATGAATTTTTAACTTCTTCTATGATGAATTTAATTCAGAATTAGGGAATTTCAAAGTTTAATTAGGTGGTATTCACCATATTGGTGTCCCTTCTTATCCGATCAAACTTTTAACTTTACTGTTGCCTGTTGGTACAAAGTTGCTTTGATTGAACCCAAGAAGATCAATGATAGTTTTTCTTTGGATGTCATTAAAAGGAAAAACATACACAATAGTCGAAATTTTATATTTCTTGTATACATTAGTATGTATGGTTATGAAATGTATTGTTTCTGAATGTTTTCTTTTTTGATGAGAAGAAAAAGAAAAATTGAGAGTTAAAATTAAAGAAT
Source organism: Solenodon paradoxus (assembly GCA_004363575.1). NCBI lineage: Eukaryota > Metazoa > Chordata > Mammalia > Eulipotyphla > Solenodontidae > Solenodon > Solenodon paradoxus. The sequence continues at coordinate 159,084 of RJWH01000196.1, read as the reverse complement.
AAGTTTCTGATGTAACATTAATGTTATTGATTGATGCACTTAAGATACTCAAAATATTGAAAAGTCTTAAGTAATTTCATTAAGTAATAAAATTTGCTTCCAAGTCATTGTGACATACATGTGGTCTTAAAAGCAAAGGGTTTTAATTAGGTGAAATATTCATTCATTTAATAGGTTCCTTGATTGACAGATTTGCTATATACTGGTCATAAAAACTACCAAGACAAGTTCCTTAACCAAGAAACTTAGAATCTAGTTGAAGATAGGTATGGAGATTGATGAAATAAATGAGTTGTTATAGGAGTTATGATAAAAATCTGTGTTAGGGGACAGTTGCAAAGTTCAGAACAGGAGAGATCAGATGAGAAATTGATGAAAAGTGGAATTTGTATTTGAGCAGAAGAAGGTAGGAGATAGGGTCAGATTTCTTCATAGAGGTGTTTAGATGAGTATTAAGTTAAGTAACCAGGTGATAAGATTAGTTGAAACTCTTTGGACAGAGGAAACATCATGAGAAGGCAGGTATCATAAAACTATCTGACTGCCCTTTGGAAAAATGAAGTGTAAAGTGATATGCCTGGAAAACTACAATGTTGGCTGCAAATAGGGGAAGAAAAAAGTTTGTCAGCACTAAGTTGGGATAAGTTTCCTCTGCAAGACCAAAGACATAGCAGACTACCCTGTAGGTAATGGTTAGCTAGAGATTTTTTTTTTTTTTTTACATCAGGGGAAGATTGAATGTTCCATTGTGAAGGCAGAGTCTCTTACGTGTTTAATGAAGAGGATATAATTGATCCTTGGCTAAATGTTTTCAGGCATTTTCTAGAAAACAACTTTTTTCAAAAGAAATCTTGTTATTCAATAAGAAAAACAGATAAAGTAGAATGATAAGAGTCCTTAAAGTTTTTAAATCTTGGCTCAGAGAAAACAATCCATTGTTCCAACAATCCTAGTACTCCTAAATTGAAAACAAATGTGTTCCTGAACTGAAATGATACCCAATTTTCAGTTGATGGAGGCAACAGAATGTAGCAACACGGAAACTGGAGACCCCTTTCATGTGCACCCTTAGAGTCCTGAAGTAGTTCTGATTGGAATGGAATTTCTTCCGTCTTTTTAAATTTGAATAATATGAAAGTCTCAATATCACCTTATAATTGTGGAGAGCAATAGTATCTTAACATATTGAAGACTATGTTATTGTATGGTATTGTAACAAGAGATGAATAGACAAACAGAAAATTTTTAATTAATTCATCAAAATCCTAATGGAGTTCTAATAAAGATGCATTTAGTAAAAGAAATGTTTTGGTTAATGGTTAATATTTTGTGATTGAGGACTGAGTTCTTAAATACTTCTGTATTTCAGTGCAGGAAGTAAGGCCCTTGCTACTGCATTATGCAATTTCTCTTTCTTTTCTTTCTTTTTTTTCTTTCTTTTCTTCCTTCCTTCCTTCCTTCCTACCCTCCTTCCCTCCTTCCTTCCCTCCTTCCTTCTCTCCCTCCCTCCTTTTTTTCTTTCTTTTCTATCTTGCTTTCTCTATCTCTTTCTATAATATCTTATAACAGAAAAGACATTTTATCATAATATACTCGAATTTGAAGACTTCTGTCACTGTATTATTCTGCATATAATCATTTTTAATGGTATCAAGTATATTGTTGAAGTGATTCAGAATAATAATTATTTAAAAATCCAGAATGAGATTTACTTCTATTCTAATCAAGAAGGATAAGGCATTAGAAAATTATTCCTTGGTAATTAAAGCTAACTATGGGCACCAGACTGCAAAGGTTTGGGCACTGTGAATCTAATGAGTTTTCTGCCCAACCCCCAAGCCTAATAACTTGAATGATCATGTTGTATTCTTTTGTCCACAGCAAAGACAGATGGATCAGCCAGGGAATTCTCCACTAGCTCTGCCTCTCTGAAACCACAAAGTCAGGAAATGTAATCAGAGTGCTCAGCTGAACCAGAGCAAGAGCTTTTCTAATGGGTAACTGTGACTTGAGAAAACACTTCCATTAGATAAAGTGATTAAATATACATCAGTCCTTTGGCAAGGGAGTCTTGAAGATATTGCTATAAAACATCATCATATAACCCCGTCTCTCCTGCTTGAAAAAGAAACATGTTTTTACCTTTGACATGAATCATCTTGAAATTCCTTAGCTCCGTTGCAAGAAGACAATCTTTTCATAATGAGATTTATTCAGTTCATGATTTTTTGTAAGCTATAAAGTAATCGTGTGACTGGTAAACTATAAATACTATAAATAAGGGAATATTTCTAACATACTCTCCATACTGTTTTTTTTTTTTTTTTCATATTATTGTTCTTTATGCTTTAGGCATTTCATATTCGTTAGTTTTTAAAATTCCTCTAATGGAATCCTTTGTATTCACAAATTAGTTTTTTTTTTTCCATCTTACACTTCTAATAAGAAAAATATCGATTTGCATTTATATTGCAAGCAAATTTCCCCTGGTTTTCTAAATGTTTTTGTGAAAATAACATTAAAAAAAAAATCTAGTCATAAATAAATGTCACCAGCATCAAATAGCATTAAATTTGAATATATTTATGTTCTAAAAATTTCAGTTTTTTCACTTTTAGTTATGAGCATCTTTTGACGACTAATTTGCTGCACATCATATGTTAATATATTTGCAACTAACTCACTTGCAGCAAAGCAATCATTTAGAATGTTCTTTTATAAGTTATGAATAATCTTTCATTTTCCCCTGGTGACCTTCAGCAGCAACCTCAAGATGACTAACAATATGTTTATAATAGTGGAATCATAGATGACTAAGTTCAAATTGTCCTCCAAAATTATAGTTCTACCTCCTCATTATAGAGTGAGTCCCTGAGAGTACAACTCACTATGTCTAGAGTAATTAGAAATGTAGTTAAAGAAATGATTGATGATTAACATTTAAAATTTTTCATTAATGAATTTTTGGGCATGCCTTTGTACTTAGTGATTTCTCCCTGTCAACCCACAGTTTCCCACAATATTCTTAATTCTTGAAATCTTCTGAGTCAGTAGGGAATAGAGCTCTGATTTAATAGGTTTTATGCTGCTGAGGCACATATGGGGATGTCTGGCTTCATGAGACCAGAGTGGGCATAAATGGTAGACATAGCATATACAAAGAGGAAGGTGTTGCAAACAAAATCCACATAAGAATGAATACGAAGTACCTGGGGTTGGAGCTGTCTTGTAGCCTGTTTGCTAATCTCTATATTTATGTAAAATCTTCAGTTTACCTGTAAATTATGAATACAGAAAAAGCAAAATCACAGCAATTTCATACTAAAAGGAGCATTACAGTGATTTCCTAGTTGAAATCACTCATTTTGTTAGTGTTCTTGGAACCCAAAGATACTTTTAGCACAGAAAGTTAGTCAAATCTGTAAACCAATAGTAGAAAGGCTTTCAAATGCAAATATGGTCAACCAAGCATGTTATTTGAAAGATTTTTTTATACACATGGTGACTCTATGCCACTTTAATACTTTTTGCTGTATCTACTTAGGGTGTTTAGAAAAATATACTCTAATTTAAAATATAGTAGAGATACTCTAACTTGCAGAATTGAGAATATTTTAAATTTAATTGATCTTGGAGCACATTTTATTTTATATTTTTAAATTTTATGATGAGAAAAATGTACTTCATTGATAAGGAAAACATCTGATTCAATGCAGAAAATGAAATAATTAAATTGAATTTGTAGAAAATAAACACAGGAGAAAAGTGAGGAATATATGCATTGCGACAGTCTTATTTTCTATCATGGAGCCTTAAGTTTTGAGTTTTTTCTCCCTTTTTCCTTCTTTTTGGAATAAGGAATAGAGACAACAAAAGATATACTCATTGAATCAATGTTTTTTTATACCTACTACATGCCCCATTGGTCTAAAATTTAGGAGGAGAAAGATGAATACTATGTCAAACCATGTTGAGAATAGCTATTTGGAGGTTTAAGGGATATAGCTCTGGGTGAAACAACCCTTCCTTTTGAAAAGTGAACAGAAATGCTTCTTTGAACCACCTCTCCAGAGTTCTAGGATGGCTAGGTAGGACTGAATTGCAGGAAATGAGGCTGTGATTATTTAGGAAAGGCTTTTTTGAGGTTAATCTCAAGCCCTGGAGGGGAGCATTGATGGTTTTTAAGCAGAGAAGTGATGTGATCAGTTTTTGTTTACCACTCAGTTAACTTCTAGATAAGAAAAAACAAGGCAAAACAAAACTAAAAATCTAGAAATTAAGTAACTGTTGTGATCATAATAAAAGGGGAATAAATTTAGAAATGATTAAGTGTTGACTGTCAACATAATGTGCTTATTAGGTGTTAAGAGTCTATTGAGTCCTCAGGTAGTGAAAATTTGTCATTTATTTTATTGGTTACTGATTAGTGATATTATTTAAATGAGCTGGGTAATAGCATATGAAAAATTAGGTATGAGCTGGCTGAACTGGAAGGACATATCTAGACTGAAAAATCATTGTTTTTATATTTTTACAATAAAAGCCCTTCCATACTTAGTTTATAGGGATAATCTGTATGATAATCAACAAACACGTTCACGTATGTAAAGGTGACATATTAGCTAATTTTCATTGGCCCATGTGTTGATGGCTGCCTGGCATCCTCCTGAGAGTCGCAGATTGCCAGTGGAAGGAAAGTGAGGTCTGCATTCTACCTGAATGTGCACCTGGTGTGAGTACCTATCATTTTGCTATACGAAAAAAGATTAATCTTTCTGGAACGTTCTCATTAAATTTGCCTACTCTTTATGTAGGTCCTAGGTTTATCTGAAATTCGAATTCATCTGTTCATCATATATTTTATATTTTAACTCTATCCTATGCTTTTCTAAAATGTTCATCCTTTTTGTGACCTCATTGTCTCATTATATAAGCTCTGGAACAAAAGTTACTAGACTCCTTACATTCTGGAACATGAATATTAAGTGCACACAAAGACTGGGGATGCAGGAGACCCTAACAGTCAATTCCAAGTACTGCAGACTGATTTCTGGATTTATTTTCAGTGTTGTCATGTCTTGATTACTTCAGATAACATCTCAATGTGTTTATAACTCAGAATAATGGAATAGTACTGTGTCACAGGTGTGTTCTGAGCATTAATTAGTTAATTATGAAATACATAGTAGAAAGGCATTCTAAATAGCACAGAACTCCAGGCTTTTCACCTCAACTGGGGTCCACTTAAATAACACTTTATGAAAGCAGGGAAAACAAACATAAGATATATATGAGGTACATCACCTGCTAGGAATGCTCATCTCCCAGTGTGCCTGCTTACATGAAAAAAAATATCCCCTGGGTATCAGAGACTTTCTAAGAGCAATGATTCACAAACCTCCTGGATTTAGGACTGTGTTATGAAATTATTTTCATCTGGTCCATGGTTAAAATATTTTGTATTTTGATCCAGGTGTAAGAGGAAACACCAGAAGACTACAGACTATATGATCCCAGAAGGGAATTAGAAGTGGGTAGAGGACAATGGAGAAGGAATTTGGGAAGAGAGTAGCAGACAGTGCCAAAAGATTTTAGATAAACTCTCAATACTAATATGTCTTTAAATACCATTCTTATTAATTCCGGGTCACCATAGTATTTTAAGAACATTTTTTAAAAAAGTAGATTAGGCAGATATCAGTCAATGGATGTAGAGAAATGTGGCAGCTGTGTGAATGATTCTGTCCCTGTCCCAGTTTCCCATTTTATTTTATACTTGAAATAGCCAGCAAATCAAGCAAACTGGAGGTTCAAGCAGAGTCAGAGGTTCGAATTATTTGAATGATTGTCTCAAGCCTATTGTACAGATGTTTGTTTTCTGTATTTTTGTCATCTGAGTTTTTCCTCTCCTAGTTTTTCCACTTACTATTAAAAAACATATTTTTATTCATATATATATATATAGACACACACACACACACACACACACACATACATGCATCTGTGTATACCCTTTTCAATGAGCTTGATTCCCACCTGAAGCCATGTTTCTGAGAGAACAATGATTAGTTTCTCTACACCTGCCCATGTTTAGTACATTTCCAATTCCTTTTGGTCTCAAACAATAGCAGGTATCTCTGCAGTCCCTTAGGTCACTAATGTGCTGCTTTTGTTGTCAAGGTAGCAGCTGAACTATATCTTTCACAAACAGGTGATAATTTTTTTCCGGCTTAGGTAAAGCACCTCCCATTCATTAGGAGAAATGCCCCTAGAGATTTATCTCTATGTAGTTGACACAGCTCAAGCATTTGTTACATACTTCAAAATGTCTAATACATTGTACATTATTGAATTGTTTTAAAACACTTAGAATCGTGGTAAATCCTATTAACTTTGTTGAGATTAATAAAAGGTGATCATTATAATGATCTCTGAGAAATGCCAAGTCATGATAGCTTCATATGGGAAGAAAAAAGGTTCATGGTCTTTGATATTTCAAATTCAGAATTAAGGTTAGATGTAAATAATGAGAAAATTTTCTTGACAATTTGTTCCCATTTTTATATTCCCTGAGCAAGCCCATGGCCTTTTTCAAAGGCTGTCTAAGACTAAAAGGAGGGAATGAATGTTAGGGCCTCACTGATTCTTATTTCCTTGTTTGTTTATAAGCAGCAAGACAAATTACCTCGCACAGCAGCACAGGTTAAACAAGAGGCTCAGAGGAGCAAGAAGATGAGACACTCCTTACTGATAATTCAGCATAACATTAACTCCTCCATCTTGGTAGTTTCAAGGTGGCTGACAAAATGCAGACCTAATGACATAGACTTTATCATGTGTTGAACAACGGTTGTTGTCGTTTTAAAGGAAAGGTACAGGCAGGAACGAAGGCCAGTAGGCTGGCAGGAAGAGAGAGGAAGAAGAAGCACTTTCTTTATTTTAATTCATTGCTTACGTTGTTCCCCACCCCTTGGCCCCGGGCCCAGGTCTTGAACCTGAAACCTTGGGATGTATGTGATATGGCTCCCCGGGTGTACAAGCCCACTGGGATACCAGGGTGAACCCAAATAAGGACTGTTTTAATTGTGGCATAGTCTTAAGATTCAGGAAGGATTCTAGGTTGAGTTGTTTTTCAGTAAAAATATTAGAAAATATAATCTTTTTTTTTCCTTTTTCCTTCTCTTTTTTTAAAGGAAAGGTGCAGGCAGGAATGAAGGGGAGTAGGCAGGCAGAGAGTAAGAGAGAGGAGGAAGAAACACTCTATTTAGTTGCTCATCTTGGCTGTTCACCCCGACCCCTGAACACAAACCCAGAACCTTGGGATGTGTGGGGACTGCACTCAATTGCTTCTCCCTCAGGGCATGCCACTTTTTTCCCCTCAGAGATTATATTCCTGTCTCACTAGAAGTTGTTCTCTGGCAGTGAAAATTAAAATATATAGGCACTGTTAGTTTTCTCTGGAAAGAAGGTAATAGTCGAGAAAACATAACCAAAGATATCATCCTCATTTTTATTCGTAGCATCAGAACCCTGGGAGCTCAGAAAGAAGAAAAGCCACAAATGCCTTTACCTCCAACAGAACCAGCTGGCAAATAAGATTTGCTGGTAAATAGAAGGATGAATTCTTCTGTTGATTTGATTTGATTGTTTTGTTGTATTTCCTTATAATTCACATCTTTATGTCAGTCAATAATCCCCTTCTCCCAAACTTATCCCACCTTTTCAAGAGCCTGCTGACCTCACTGTGTTGAAGGCTTTCAAAATAGGCAAACCTGAGTTCAACACCTGTCTCTTCCGTTTCTACTAATATCAAATGAATGTCTAAGTCTTCATGAATTGTAATGAGAATGAACACACATTCTTAATGAGGCTGAAAAGATTATATTTCTAACACAATGCTGAACCCAGAGTAGTTGTTTTATATTTATTAGTTTCCTTCTATAGCACAACCAAATTCCATCTATTCTTAGAAATCATATTTTCTCCTCATAGGCCTTTATAGCTTTGTAAAATCTCCCTTACCTCTAGTCAGTTTTCTAAGCCATGAAACCCAGACCTGTACCAATTTTGTAATGAAATATCCTAAACATTGCCTTAGAATAGAGATTCTGTGGAAGAACTTGGAGCACCACCAAATCAAAACAGGTAAGATAAAGCAGTGATTTGCTTGCTTTTCTCCCATAAAGATGAAAGCTAGCATTTCTACTGAGGCCACTGGAAGTCCATCTTACATGGTAGCTGTGATATTTTAACTCATCGAGTAATCGGGAGTATTATTTACAAATATAATCAGCTCAAATCTAATTTACCCTTGTTATGAGGTCTGAAACATGGTAAAAATCTCCCTTTCAATGTCTTGAAAAAAAAAACAAAAAACAACTGCTTGCCACGATAACAAAGGACAGATGCAAAAGCTGTGTGACTTTCTCTTCTGCTTTACATCAGAGGCAGAAAATTTTATATTTAATGATCGTCTCCTCCCACATATTTTGGATTTTCTCATCTACAGGCACAGCTGTGACATCAGTGGTGGAAATTTCCATCTCTGGGTTTGTTATCTTGATTATTTTCCTGCTTGCACAAAGGATTTTAGGTGACTTTCCATAGAACACACAGAATAGGATCACTAAAAGGATTTCAAAATAAGATTTTTTTTGCAGCAGAAGAAAAAGAAAAAGGTCATAGCAGCAGGAAATTATGTTTTGACTTTCACACAAGCTCTAACACATGCTGATGTATTGCTGGCATGATGATTATTGATTTAGCTCGGGTACTTTTTTAAGAGGAAGTAAGCAGGCAGGAAGGAGAGAGAGGAGTAAGAACCATTTTTTATTCATTCATTCATTCATTCATTCACTTTTGGTTGTTTCCCATGTCCCTTGAGTCATGAACCTGCGTTTTATGTGGACTATGCCCTAGCCACAGACTTAACTCTAGAACTAGTTTCTGGTTTCTTTTGACCAAGGTCAAGACTCTTTAAGATGCAAAGATTCTCATGACTGATGACTAGGAGAAATCTTTCTACCTCACCCACCATGTAAAATTATAAATTCTTGGGCACATCCTTGTGGCTTAGGCAGCAGGGGGTATAAGATGCAGCCCACGTAAAGCTCAAAGACCCAGGTTTGAGATCCAAAGCTGAGGGGTGGGGAGTGAGGATGGAATTGCAAATCCTTGTTTTCATAAAATGCCTCCTCACCAAAAGGCTTTACTTTGTATTTTTTTGTATTTTACATTTCTGTTAACTCCTAGGTGATGCTTAATGGTATCTTTTTCAGCAGTGCCATGTTGCCAAATTCAAATATATAGTAAAAACTTCATAAAGTTAAAAAATACATCAAAATATGGTTCTAATGATGCTTCATGTTTTTCTAAGTAATGTTAATAATTTTGAAATAAGTATTTTTGCCAACTTAGTTTGGTTTTTTGGAATATGATGTTATTGAAGCTAATGGAATGGATTGAATCGCTATAAGAACACTTAACATTTCACTATCAAAAGACATTATACTCTTTGACCCTAGCCAGTTATCTCACAGAAGCATAAAATTGACCCCTTAGCATTTTGAGAGTAATATTTATTCCTTTGATCAGCACCCCTCTCAGCACTTTGCATTATAAAATATCTCTATAAAGTAGATGACTTTATATACATTATCTATTGCAAGGCATGCAGTAACAATATGAGAATGGGCATGACTGTTATTTCCACTTCTTAGATGATGATACTGAGGCTTAGAGAAGTAAGACATTTGTCTGTCACATCAACCAGAAAATGATAGCTCTGGAATTCACACTGAGGTTTCCCTGACACGTTGTTTACTATGCCGTGTTCCTTAAATGCAAGGCCCCATTTTGATTTTGAAATATACAGAATAATTCTTGGAAAAACTAGAGTTTTATTTGTTTTCTTTTCCCAGAAAAAAAAAGATATATGGCAAAAAACATGTAAACAAACTAAATGCCTGTCAACAGGTGACTGGATAAAGCAACTGTGACATACAGTCAATAGAATTCTATGCAGCTACTGAAATAACAAGTAGCAAAAATGAAATTGTGCTCTTTGAAACAATCTGGATTATGCTGGAAGGGATCATATTAAATAAGTCATAAAGAAAAAGAGAAATACAGAATGGTTTCAGTCATATGTGGAATAGAATGAAAAGAAACAAATAACTAGATAAACCCCAGCAAAAATTCACAGGACACAAGATGATAGCTTCCAGGAGGGTAAAATCCGGGGAGGGAAGGAAAGAGTGGAAAAGGTGGTGGAAAGGACACTGAAACTCTGTTGATGGGTGTGGTATGAAATATAGACTGAGATGAATTTGCAATATCCTAAAATGAATATAGCATTATGAACAAAAAATAATATCAACATATTTAAAAAAGAAGAAAAAGTAAATGTCAAGAATTTTGCATCAATTAGGAAGACATTTTTGAAACAAGCATTCCCCGATCTATGAAATATTAACATATGTCAAATCTCCTCAAAATGTGGAGTTTCCATTTGTAAAACTTTGCTTGTTTTCTTTTCAAAGTAAAACATCAGAATTCCAAATGTTATCCCAAATATTTATTTTTCTCCTGTAAAACTAGCAAAGACTGTGATCAAAATCTTAGGTGCTTTCCTTTTCATATCAAGAAATATCAGTTTCATATGAATAAGAATTTTCACCTGCACTGAATTATCTAATTTTTATACCACCTAGAAAGATGTTATACAGAAGATGTTACAATTAATCTTGGTGTCTAAAGAATGCTAGTTTTAAAGTCAAATGTACTCTATATGCTAAAATTATTTTTGCAATGTGAAAGGAGGAATACATGGAGACATGTTCCCCAGGGAAGTTTTAGTGGCAGATATGTAGCTTGAACTGAGACTGTCAAATAGGTAGCTCTCTGGACATGGGGGAGGTATCATCTGTGACCTCCATGTGAAGCATGCTTATCTACATGGATGCAGGAAAGTTTTCTTTTTTATCTTTGTCTTTCAGTTTTGAGTTTTGTATATGGTTGTAAACTATATAATATTTTGCAATTGCACATGCTAGATTCTTTAAAATTTAGCAAAAGTATTAAGTCATGTATTAAAAGATGCTCAATTTGTTATTATGTTACTACTATTTTGTTTGTAGGGTGAGTTTGGGACATTTTTTCAAGATAGTCATTAAAAGCATGACCCCATAATTATCTTCATCTCAGGAGCAGACAGGAAAACTAACTGCAGAAATTGATTGGTGGTGTGGTGTAGGATTCATAACTACTCTATTGTATTAGAAAGCAACCAAACATTTTGATCTCTATATGGCATTCAGTAAATAGATTGGCCCTACTGCTGACTTACATTGCTTGTGTTTCTTTCATCATATAATTGAGCCTTTTTTCCTGATTTGCACTTTTAGTGGTGAACTTAATGTAGTATACACAGGAGTTGATTTATAACTATGCATACTGAAACTTATGTAATAGTAACATGCAGTGTTACTTTAATAGATATTATAATAAATTAAAAAAAGAAAGACATCAATATAGTAAAACAGCAGGATACATGACAGGGATTCAATAAATAGTAGTTATATAAAAGTATTTTATAAGCTTGTAAACAGATGCACAATATAAAACTGAGATTGCCATCATTAATTCAGTTCTCAGAGGTCAGTTACTAAAAAAAGACTGTTGGTAATAAATATGCAAAAAGTCTAAAGGTCACCTGTGTTTCCTGAACAAACTTGAAATAACCCAATCATTCAAAATTTTAAAATGAATAAAAACTATTATTAGTATTATATAGTCTGTAACTATGTGGTCATATATATTTATGTACTTTTTCTTTTTTTGTAAGTCATCATAATTTCCTACATGTCAATAATATTATCATGACAAGACTTTGAAAGTGCAAAGTACACATAGTCATCAGTCAGTTAATTACTTTGATAGATATTTGTCACCCACACACAAATATAAGTCTGAGATATTTCCTATATAGTGACCACATTATTCTGCAAGTGTGCTTACAAGACAATATGAGACACCAGAATCTCTTAGTATACTTAAAGTTAAAAGTAAAACTTGCCTTGCATTTCCTGAATGAAATGACAGGTTAATGTTATTGATTATACGATTATGGCTTGGCTTCCTTGACATGTAGACTATTAGTAAAAAAAAAAAAAAAAAAAAAACTAATCAAGAAAATAATAAATGAAACAGCAATTCCTTTCCTTTTATTCCTTTCCTCTGTATTGTGTCATAAGCAAACGTAATGTAATAGCCACTAATTATAGGAAACCTTTCAGACTTTGTAATCGGATCTTTAATATTTCCTACATCAGCTCTGGACTAAGAAATTATTCCCATGAACTCTTTTGTCTCTTAATGAGAGTCTTAAAGAGACCCATGTAAGTATTAAGGCATATTGGCTAAACTGGTTATTTTTTTTTAAAGAGCAAATATCTTTCATCTTTTTCTTGCTATTCTTCCATAATATACTGTCAAAATGACCTATGTTAAGTAGAATGAAATAATAGAAGGCACTCATCTCTAAGCTCAAAGCTTGGCTTTTAGTTGTAACTCCAATATTTCCTTAAATGTGGCTTAGCAAATTTTACTTTTTACATAGGTGTAATTCTAGGCTGTTCTTGAGTGCTAATGTGTATTTGTTTTTCAAATGTCATTATATGCACATATATTAAAAAGCATCTGATTTTCCATGTTTCTCAACCAGTTTTCAATATTTTTCTCCTAAAAAGGAGAAAATTAAGTGGTGTTTCTAAAAGAAGTTAGTTCTCTAAAAATTATGCTGCAATATTAATGTCCATGAAAATTAAAATATAAAATAAATACCTAATGCCATGTTCTTGGCATACATTTGTACATCAGGAAATAAACTTAATAGTGTGATTAAAGGGCAGAGTCTAAAAGATTAGAAACCTCAAAATGAGGCTAGAAAACCAAGAATCAATAGTACTAGTTGAAAGTGGGAAAGTAAAACTGAAAAGTGGCAGTGCTATTGATGTGGAAACAATATTTGGTAAAATTGCACATGCATTTTACCTTTAAATAAAATATAGCAATGCTAAATTTGCATAGTTCAGAAGAAAATCCATGTCAAATACAGTCAATATAATTTGTAAAAATGCATTCTTCTCACTTTGTATTATTTGACAACTCTGTTTTCTTTAAGGAGGCAGGTTTTGCATGTGTTTTCTCTTTTTTATTTTTTTCTTTTTAAGTTGTACACTAGAGAATACAACTAACGAGTTTCTTGTTATACCTTATCTCATTCCCTCTTACTAACAGGTTAGCCAGGTAAGTTCAGTGAAATGGGAAGCTTGGTTCCCTAGTGTCTGAGAAGAAAATTGTTTGTTCAGGTTCACAGCAGTGTTAAAGCCACCAAATATCTATTTGAAACATCGTCTGTGCCTTGTTTCTATATAATATTTGAATTTATGCTTTTGTGACAACAGAAATTATGATTCTCCAATTATAATATGCTGCCACTCTTCACAGTAGACTTTAATTTCAAAGAGTATATCTTAAGAAATGTTATATGTACTTCAAAAAACAACTCATTTGTTTTATTTTTTTAACTTTTTAATTTTTTATTATTGAAGGGATATTGCATTTTGACAATTTGAGGTATACCTAGTGACATTTTTACATTTATAAATAGCATAGTATATTTACCAATATTCTCCCCTTTTAGTCTCCCTTTGTTTACTGTTACTTACCCTCATCCCATTTCCCCCACCCTCTCCCATCACTTTGGTACCCCCATGATTTGCCTTTTTATTTCTCATCTCTAAGAGTCCATAGTTGTTTGGAGTAGTGCACTCACTCTCTTTCTCTTTGTCTCTCTCTGTCTCTCTCTCTTCCTCTGTTTATTGCTCTCTCTCCTCCCTCCCATTTTTAGGATTGTTTGATTTATGACATTTATTTGTTTTCTCTTTACTGATCATTTGAGTGCTATCATATGAGGTCTGTACACTAGGCTTATCTCACTAAGCATAATTCTCTCCAAGTTCATCCATGTTGTTGCAAATGGCAGGATCTCTCCCCTTTTGATGGATGCATAGTATTCCGTGGCTTATGTACCACATCTTCTTTATCCACTCCTCTGTTGACAAGCATTTAGGTAGCTTCCAGCTCTTAGCTATTGCAAATTGCACTGCAATGAACATGGGGTGCATATATCTCTTCAGATAAGTGTTTTTGTGTCTTTGGGGTAAATGCCCAGTAGGGAAATAACTGGATCATATGGAATTTCCATTCTCAATTATTGAGGACTCTCCATACTGCTTTCTAGAATGGTTGCACCAACAGTGAAATAGAGTTCCCTTGTCTCTGCATCCTCTCCAGCACTTATTATTTCAATTTATTTGGATAATAGCCATTCTTACTAGCATCAGATAATATCTCATCATTGTTTTGATTTGCATTTTCCTCATGGCAAGAGCTATAGAGCATCTTTTCATGAACCTCTTGGACATTTGTATGTCTTCCTTGGAGAGGTGTCTTTTAAGGTCATCAGCCCATTTTTTGATTGGATTGCTTATATTTTTGTTGTCCAATTTTTGAGTTCTTTGTATATCTTTTATATTTAGCCCTTATTTGAGGTGTGAGAGGCAAACATCTTTTCCCATTCATTTGGATGCCTTTTTGTTTTTATGTGAGTTTCTTTTGCTGAGTGAAACCTTTTAGTTTTACATAATTCCACTTGTTTATTTTGGATTTTATTTGCCTTGCAATGGGAGTTGAGTTGCCAAAGATATCTCTTAAGTCTAGGTCTAATAATGTTACCTCCATTCTCTTCTATGTGTTCGATGGTTTCTGGTCTTATGTCTAGGTCTTTAATCCATTTTGAGTTTATTTTTGTGTATGGTGTTAGGTAATGGTCTAGTTTCAACCTTTTGCATGTGACTATCCAGTTCTCCCAGCACCATTTATTAAAGAGGCTGTCCTTGCTGCATTGTAAGTTTTTGGCTCCTTTGTCCATATGCATGTGAATTTATTTCTCGACTGTCAATTCTATTAATCTGTCTTTCTGTTTTTATACCAGTACCATACTGTTTTAATTATTATTGTTTTATAGTAGAGTTTGAAGTCAAGGAGCATGACTCCTCAACTGTTTTTTTCTTGAGGAGTGTTTTTGCTATCCTGGTTGTTTGTTGCTCCAGATAAATTTCATTATTTTGTGTTCTATGTCTGTGAAGAATGTCTTTGTAATTTTGATGGGGATAGCATTGAATCTATATATTGCCTTGGGCAGTATGACCGTTTTGATTATGTTGATTCTTCCAATCCATGAGCATGGAATATCTTTCCATTTCATTGTGTCATCTTCTATTTCTTGTAGCAACCTTCTGTGGTTCTCATAGTACAGGTCCTTAGCCTCTTTGGTTATGGTTATTCCAAGGTATTTCTTTTTATTTTTATGGTGCAGTTGTAAATGGTAGTGTTTTCTTAATTTCTCTTTCTGTAGTTTCATTGTTGACATAGAGAAATGCAACAGATTTTTAATATTAATTTTGTAGCCTGCCACTTTAATATATTTGTTCATTATTTCTAGAAGTTTTTCCTTGATTCTTTGGGGTTCTTTGTGTATATAATGTCATCTGTGAAAAGCAATAGTTTCACTTCTTCTTTTCCTATTTGGATAACTTTTATATCTTTTTCTTATCTAATTGTATTGTCCAGGGTCTCCAACACTATATTGAATAATAATGGTCAGAGTGGATATTCTTCTTCTGTCCCTGATCTTAGGGGAAAAGTTTTCAGTTTTTCTCCATTGAGTACAATGCTGACTGTGGGCTTGTTATATATAACCTTAACTATGTTGAAGTACATTCCTTCTATACCTATTTTTGGAAGGTTTTTAACATAAAAGGGTATTGAATTTTGTCAAATGCTTTTTCTGCCACTGTTGAGCTGATCATGTGTTTTTTTTTCCTTCTTCTATTTATATAGTATATCACATTTATTGATTTGCATATGTTGAATCATCCCTGCATCACTGTAATAAATCCCACTTGATCATGGTGCATGATTCTTTTTATATGTTGTTGAATCTGCTTTGCTAGTATTTTGTTGAGAATTTTTGTGTCAGTATTCATTAAGAATATTGGTCTATACTTTTTCATTGCAGTCTTTATCTGGTTTTGGAATCAGCATAATATTGGCATCATAAAAAGTGTTTGGAAATTTTTCATCTTCTATTTTTTGGAAGAGTTTAAGGAGGATTGGAATTCATTCTTCTTTGAATGCTTTGATTTGCTTGTGAAACCATCTGGTCTTTTGTTTTGGGGAATGTTTTTGATCACTGTTTTAATTTCCTTGTTTGTGATTGATCTGTTTATGGTTGCTAGTTCTTCTATGTTTACTTTTGGGATATTGTACCTTTTCAGAAATGTGTGCATTTCTTCTAGGTTATTCTGTTTGTTACCATACAGTTGCATATAGCATTCTCTTATAGTCCTCTGTATTTCTGCTGTCTGTTGTGATTATTCCTTTTTCATTTTTTATTCTATTTATTTGTGTTTTCTCCTCTTTTTTGTGAGTCTGGCTAGTGGCCTGTTTATTTTGTTTATTCTTTAAAAAACCAAATTTTTGGATTCATTGATTTTTTTTGAGTAGTCTTTCTGATTTATATTTCATTGATTTCTGATCCAGTCTTTATTATTTCTTTCCTTCTGATGGATTTAGGCTTCTGTTTTTCTAGTTCCTTTAGGAGATGGCTTAGGTTTGTTATTTGTGATATTCCAAGGTAGGATTGTATCACTATAAATTTCCCTCTTATTACTGCTTTTGGTGCATCCCACAGATTCTGATATGCCATTTCTTCATTTTCGTTTAATTTCAGATATTTTTTAAAATAATTTTTCCTTAATTTCCTCTTTTACCCATTGATTGCTCAACAATATGTGGTTTATTCTCCACTCTTTTGTGGTTTTCCTGTCTTCCTCCTTCTTGTTGATCTCTAGGTTTGATGCCATTATGATCTGAAAAGATGCTAGATATTATTTCATCTTTGAAAATTTACTGAGACTTGTTTTGTGTCCCAACATATTGTCTGTCCTTAAGAATGTTCTATTATCACTTGAGAAGAATGAATAGTACGTAGTTTTGGGGGGAAGTACTCTCTCTATATGTCTATTAGGTCTATTAGGTCCAGATCTTGTTTCTTTGCTGATTCTGCATTTGGATGATATGTCCTACTGAAAGAGGAGTGTGGAAGTCCCCTGCTATCATCATGTTGCTGTCAATATTCCTTGTTTAGATCTGTTAATATTTGCTTGATATATTTGAGTGCTCCTTTATTGAGTGCATAAATGTTAGTAAGTGTTAAGTCTTTTTGTTGTATTGATCCCTTTATCATTATATAATGTCCAACTTTATCTTTTTAAATTTTCTTTGGTTGAAAGACTACCTTATCTGATATGAGTATAGCTGTTCCTGCTCTTTTGTATTCGGCATTAACTTGGACTACCATTTTAAATCCATCCACTTTAAGCTGTTGCTTGTCTCTGGACCTAAGATGAGTTTTTTGTAGACAGCACAGAGTTTGGGTTATTTTTCTTAATCCTTTTAGCAAATCTGTGCCTTTTGATTGGCAAGTTCAATCATTTACATTTACAGTAATTATCGACATTTGAGAACTTGATACTGCCATTTTGACTTTTGTTTTCTGGTTATGATGATCTCTTTGTTACTTTGTTATATTTTTGTGAAATTTTTCCTCTTTGGTTTAGTTAATAGGGCCTCTTAACATTTCTTGCAGAGGAGATCTCATGGTTGCAAACACTCAGCTTTTGTTTGTTGAGAAAAATCATAACTTCTCCCTCAAATTTGAAAGAGAGTTTTCTAGCATATAGTATTCTTGGCTGGAATTTTTTGTCCTGAAGCATTTTGAAGACATCATCCCATTCTCTTCTAGCCTGTAGAGTTTCTGCTGAGAAGTCTGAGGTTAGTCTGGTAGGAGTACCTTTATATGTTACCTGCTTTTTTTCCCTAACTACCTTTACAATTCTTTCTTTGTCATCTTGGGTTTTTGAACTTCACAGTTATGTGTCTTGAAGTAATTTTTTTGGAATTTATGTAATGGGCATTCTGTTTGCTTCATTGACTTCTATGTTCATTACTTATTCTAGATTTGGGAATTTTTTAGTCATTATTGTCTTGAAGATGTTCTCTGTTCCTCTCTTTTTCTCTTCACCTTCTGGGATACCTAGGATTTAATGTTGCCTTTCCTGATGTTGTCAGTTAGTTCGCTGAGTGATTTTTCATTTTTTTTTTAACATTTAATTTCTCGGTCTGCTACTTATTGGCTCCTTTCTGAATTACTATCTTCTGTCACTAATCGTTTCCTCCATTTTGAGTTATTCTGGTTCTGTAACTTTCTATATTATTAGTATCATGAATTATCTCCTTTAAATCCTGTTAGTTTTTCTGTAGAGCTTCAATCTCCACCTGCTGGTGGAGCTCTTTATTTAATTGTTTAAGCTCTTTGTTTTGTTTGTCTGAATTTTCTTTTAATTCTCTAAATTTCTTTATGATTGCAGACTTGAATTCTTTATCTGTTAGAAAAAGCCATTCTTCCATATCTTCAAAGTTAATTTCGGATGCACTGTCATTTTGTCGTGATTCCATTTCCTGAGGTTTCAGAGTGTGTTGTGTTCCTCCCTATCCCCGCAGCCTGATTTTGGATCTTGTTGATCTGCTAGTTTGTTTGTTTTTTCTTGTTTTTTTTTTGTTTTAATTTCTACCAGGGGGCACTTTATTTTTTTTTTACTTTGTATTTTTGACCCTTAAAGGTTTCCATATTATGTTTTGCTGTGTAAAGCAGCGATGATGATGCTGGGTGGGGGTGAGTGCAGGGTTGGGGGGTAGGGGTCATCTGTGAGCTTGTAACTTTGCCAGCTGATGGTGGTGGGGATTGGCGGGGTAGTAGGCTTGTTTTGTTGGTAGAACTCTGCTGGCCGGAGCTATGGGACTTGAGTCTGCTGTTTGCACTTATGTCCCTTATATTAACCAAACCATCAGAGTCAAGTCCTTTCCACAGGCTCTTCTTGCATCGTCTTAGCCACTGGATCCCAATTCCCAGGGGACCCAAGCCCCCAGATCTATAGTGGAGGGTGTGCAGCACCTGTATGCTCCTATTCTTTCTGTCTCTAGTTGTCTCCTTCTGTGCTTTTTTAGCCAACAGTTGCTGGCAGTGTTCACCACAGCCCCTCCCCTACACAGTTTGGCTCAGGCTTGCGGCTCCATGCTCTGTCTGAGTTTGCACTGCTGCAGGTTAGGGAGATGCCTGTGCTCTTTCGGCAGGAGAAGGGTGAGGCAGCAAGGGTATCACTGCTGCTTCTAACTCCTGGCACATGAAGACAAAGGCTGCGTACTTTTACTGCCTCTGGGCTCCCATTTCTGCTGTTCCCTGTTGTTCGCCAAGAGTTGCTGACAGTGTTCACCGTGGCCCCTCCTCTGTTCAGTTTGGCTCAGGTGTGGGGCTCATTGTTCTGTCTGAGTTTGTGCTGCTAGAGATCAGCTGGGCTGCCCTGCAGTCTGCGCAGGGAGAAGAGGGACCCTACAGCGGGATCCTACTATCTCAAACCCTGGGTGCTGGAGGTCACCATGACTATTTTGCACTCTTTAGAATGTCCACACAGACTCTGTGGCTCCAGGTAGGCTCTGGTAGGGGAAGACAGATTGCGTCCACACTGTGAAGCTCTCCTTTCTGGGGGCTGCCCTTTGATGCTTAATTCTCCGTTGAGTCCCTGCACCTCTAACTCACCTGTAAAGACAACTGTTAGTCGTCTTCTGTTCAACAAATTGGCCAACGCTGAAGCAGGAAAATCCCTTTTTCTGTTTTGACTTCAAAAAAATGTTTGTTTTTTTTATCCTGTGTGGCATCTCAGTTACTGCTCCCCATAGACACCATCTTGCATTCCTCCTCATTCGTTTTATTTTTAACGTTTATAAAGGTTAATGTAATATAAAGGTTAGTAAAAAAGCGGATGCTCTTAAGAGGATTTTTACAGTAACATTAACTTTATTTTTACAATGGTGAGTTTGAAATTAACAAATACTTTTTGCAGACACTTAGATTCAAGGGACTCAACTTTTTGTTGTCGATGTATTTTCTTAATTTAAATATACAGGTTTCTTCACTATTGAAAAGCAGAGTTTTCCTATTTTTTTTTGTTGCAGTAAGTTTTATTTTGCCCATTAAAATAAACTACTACGTGTAGATTCCCCATTTGTGTAGTTTCCCCATTCCCCAGATATGTCACCTTATCCTCCACTAAATCAAGTGTCCTTTACCATTGTCCAGTGGGTTCTGGACCCACCCCTCCCACTCCCTCATACCAATCCCTATTGGTAACCTCAGTTCTACTGCAAGTGTCCAAGGCTTGGTTTTGTTTCATCTGTTCCTTTGTTTTGACTATTCACATTCCACCTATGAGTGAGGTCATCTGGTACCTGTCTTTCTTCTTTTGACTTATTTCACTTAGCCTAATCCCCTCTATATCCATCCATGTTGATTAAAATAACAGAATTTCATCTCTTCTAAGAACTGTGTAGTAATCCATTGTGTATATATACCACATTTTCTTTATCCATTCATCTCAAGTTGGGTACTTAGGTAACTTCCAGTTCTTAGCTATTTTGAATAGGGCTGCAATAGGGGAGCATAAACCTCTGCAAATTAGTGTTTTTGTATCTTTTGGGTAAACACCCAGAAGTGGGATGGCAGGATCATATGGGGTTTTGATCTCCAACTTTTTGAGAAATCTCCACACTGTTTTCCAAATTGGGTTGCACCAGTTTACACTTCCACCAACAATGTAAAAGTATTCCCCTTTCTCCACATCCTGGCCAACATTTGTTCTTTCCAGACTTTTAGAAATAGCCAGTCTCTCAGGCGTAAGGTGATGTATCACTACTATTTTGATTTGCAGTTACATGATAGCCAGCTAGGAAGAACATCTTTTCATATGCCTGTTGGCTATTTGTATAACCTCTTCAGAAAAATATCTCTCCAATTCCTCTTCCCATTTTTGATTGGATTGCCTGCTTTTCTGTTACATATTTTAGATTCTTTTGTATTTTGTATATTTTAGATATTAAACCCTTGTTAGAATTTGGAATGTAAATATCTTCTCCCAGTCAATGGGTTGTCTTTTTGTTTTGGTGATGTTTGCTCTTGTGGTGAAGAAACTATTTAGTTTGATGTAGTCCCAGTTGTTTATTTTTCTTTTTGTTTCCCTTGATGATGGAGTTGAGTCCTCCCTAATACGTATCTCATGGAATGTCTTTCCTATTTTGTCTTCCAAGAAGTTTCCAGTCATATCCAAGTGTACAATCCATTTTTAGTTAACTTTTGTGAGTGGCGTTAAAGAGTGATCTGGCTTCATTATTTTGTATGTGACTGTTCAGTTGTCTCAACACCATTTATTGAAAAGACTTTCCTCTCCAATGTATGCTTTTGACTCCTTTGTCATAGACTAACGTAATGTTTGTGAATGGGTCCATTTCTGGTGATTCAGTTCTATTCCAATGTTATATGCCTCTGTTATTATCCCTGTACCATACTGTTTTGATTCTTATCACCTCATAGTATAGCTCAATGTGTGTGAGTGTAGTCCGTCAAGATTTCGTTGTTTTTTCTCATAATTGCTTTGACTATTCTGTATCTTTGGTTTTTCCATACAAATTTGAAGATTTTTTGTTCTATTTCCTGGAAATAAACCCATGGGATTTTGAAGAGGATTGCATTAAATGTGCATATTGCTTTAAGTAAGATCATTTTAATTATGTAATTCTTCCCAACCAGGAGCAGGGGATGGCTCTCTCTC
The DNA here is from genome assembly GCA_004363575.1 of Solenodon paradoxus. Classification (NCBI taxonomy): domain Eukaryota; kingdom Metazoa; phylum Chordata; class Mammalia; order Eulipotyphla; family Solenodontidae; genus Solenodon; species Solenodon paradoxus. The sequence goes on along the minus strand of RJWH01000196.1, from coordinate 137,236 downwards.
TCTCTTTATATTCTCTTCTGTTTCTTTTAAGACTTATAGTTTTCAATGTACAGGTATTTCATGTCCTTTAGTAAGTACGTTTTAAGATATTTAATTCTTTTTACTTCTGTTTTAAATGGTGTGGTTTTCTTGATTTCATTTTCTTCTAGCATGCTGTTTACGTATAAGAATGTGACATTTTCATGCTTTGATTGGTACCCTGCCACTTTACTAGATTCATTGATTAATTCTAGTAGTTTATTGATAGAGTTTTTAGAGTTTTCAATGTGTTTAATCATGTTGTCTGCGAATAATGATAGTTTTACTTCCTCCTTTACAATTTGGATTTCTTTTACTTCTTTTTCTTGCCTAATTGCTCTAATTAAGGTCTCCAGATATGAAGTGGTGAGAGTGGACAACCTTACCTTCTTCCTGACCTTAGAGGAAATACATTCAATTTTTTGCCATTGACTATGATGTTGGCTGTTGGCTTATCACAGATGATCTTTATTATGCTGAGTTATATATTTTTATCCCCTTTTTATGTACGTTTTTTTCTTTATTATCAATTGGTATTGGATTTCGTCAAATCTTTTTCTGCATCTATTGATATGATCCTTGCTCTTGTTAATATGGTATTTTACTTTAGTAGATTTATGTATATTGAACCATCCTTGCATCTCTTGGAGAAATCCCACTTGGTCATGATGGATGATGTTTTTGATGCGTTGTTAGATTTAGTTTACTAATAATTTGTTGAGAATTTTTGCATCTATGTTCACTGGAGATATTGGTCTATAGTTTTCTTCTTTGATGATATCTGTATCAACTTTTGATATCTGTATTTTTAGCCACAGAGAAACTATTTTGGAGTGTTTCCTGTTCAATATTTTGGAAGAGTTGGGAAGAATAGTTATCAATTATTCTCTGAATGTTTGGTAGTACTTATTTAAAAAGTCATCTAGTCCTGGACTTTTATTTTTAGGAGACTTTTGATTACCTCTTCAATTTCTTTGCTTGTGATTGTCCTGTTTAGGTTTTCCAATTCTACTATATTCAGTCTTAGTAGACTGTCTTTTTCTAGAAATATGTCCGGGTCCTCAAGGATGTTTACTTTGTTGACATAGAGCTATTCATAGTAGTCTCAGGATGTTATTAAAATTGTATTTCTGTAGTATCTGTTGTGACTTTTCCCCTTTCATTTCTGATTCTATTTATGAGAGTTTTCTCTCTTTTTTTGCTCTGTGAGTCTAGTCAATAGTTTGACAATTGTTTAAGAAAGAACGAGTTTTTGGTTTCATTGATATTCTGAATTATCTTTTTGTTTTCTATTTCATTTATTTCTACTTGAATTTTGATTATTTCCTTTCTTCTACTGATATTTGGCTTTGATTTTTCTTCTTTCTATATTTGTTTCAAATGCATAGTTAGATTGTTTATTTATAGTTTTTCTTTTCTTGAGGTAGGCCAGGATTGCATTAAACTTCCCTTTTATTACTTCTTTCATTGTATCCTATAGTTTCTGGTAGCTCGTGTTTTCATTCTCATTTGTCTCTTAGTATTTTCTCTAAGTATTAAGTTCTTCTTTAATTTCCTCTTTTACCCAAGAGTCACTCAGAAGCATATTGTTTAATCTCCAATTTATTTGGAGTCTTTCAACTTCTTTGTGGTTGATTTCTAGTTTTAAGCCACTGTCATCAGAGAAGGTGTTTAGTATAGTATAATTTCAATCTTCATAACTGTTGAGACATGTTTGGGGAACCAATATATGATCTATCCTGGAGAATGTTCCATGAGCACTTGAGAAGAAAGTGAAATATGTAGTAATTGGATGAAATTTTTGGTACATGATTATTAGAACTAACTATTCCAAATAGTCTTTTAAAGCTGCTGTTTCCATGTTAGTTTTCTGCTTGGTTGATCTGTCCATTGTTATAAGTGGAATGTTGAAGTGTACTATTACTGTGTTGCTGTCAATGTCTCTTGTCAGTTCTAATAATACTTGCTTAATGTATGTTGATGCGCCTTCATTTGGTACATATAGGTTGATAAGAGTTATGTCTTCTTGCTGGATTGATGACTTAGTCATTATATAGTGTCCATCTCTATCATTTGATATGCTTTTTAGATGGAAGTCTGTTTTATCTGATATTAAGTATGACCATTCCTAATATTTTGTGGTCGTCGTTAGTCTGTAGGATTGTCTTCCAGCCATTGACTTTGAGTATTTGTTTATCTTTTGAAAGAAGTGAGTTTCCTGAATGCAGTAGGTGGTTGGGTTATGCTTTTTAATACATTCAACCTCTCTGTGTGATTTCATTTCATTTCATTAACCTTTAAGATCATGATTGATATGTAGCTCTTTATTGTCATTTCATAATTTGTCTTCTGTGTGTTGTTCTAGACATTGTCTTTAGAACATTCCTATTTGGTAGGTTAACTTTTAGGTCTTGTAATGTTCAATTTTTTCCATATAAATGAATGATAATAGCTTTCCCAGCCCTCAAAAATAACCTATCAAATAGCAAAATTCTACCTTTGGATAATGGGGAAAATTTACAGACTTCATATTCAAATATTGGGATGAAAATAATATATTTAAGAAATTTCTCCACCTTCATGATTTCAAGACACCAAGGAATAGGGCTTGTAAAAACATAGGAACTTTTAAATTTATTATACTTGAGCAAAGCACTAAGAAAATACATTTCCTCCCAAGGCATTTTTAATTTTCCCTTCTCTTTACTATTATTTGAATATTTATTAATCTTTAATTGCAATGAGTTCTAAATTTAAAATTTAGAATTTCCAAAATTATGTTACTCTCAACAAAAAATTACTATCTATATCTATGAAATGAACATATTTCTGTGACAGTAATGAAGTAGCAGAGGGTTTGCCATTCCTTGTTCATGCCTTAAAACAATTGAGAGCAAACTGCCTGTCACTTTAAATTTGATTTCAAAACAGCAGTGTGTCAGAAATTTAGAATAAGCACTTCAACAAGTGTGTCTTCTATGTGTTACTGATGGGAAGGCATTCTTCAATTATTTTCTGAGGACTGTTTTATTTAATTGCAAGTACAGTTTACCAGATTAACTACTCACTGATTGAATTTCTAAGATCAAGTCTGGTGAATAAAGCTAAATGAGTCATCAGAGAAAAACTTTCAGTGATTCAGATGCCAAGACCTTTGTGACAGGTACACACTCTAAGCCATATATGTCTGCATTTTTAACTTTTGAAAGCACAGACATCCTCCCCAATGTTATCTTTTTTCCTACACTCAACTGGGGATCAACAAAGTTCTACTTTTGCTATACACAGCTCTCTCCTATTGGACAAAATGAAGCGTCATATTGGACGCTTCGGTTTCCTTATTTGTAAACTGAGAGATATGACTTAGATTTCCTTTATGCTCTAACCACTCAAGTAGTATTTTTAAATGGGATCAGTGAATTGTAGCCTATAGCTTCAGTGACACACATACCAACTATTGCAGGGGTGGACAAAAGAGAATATCAACAAGCATTAGTTATTGTAAGAAATAGGTATTGTTTGTAAAATTTTATTTCAGATATAGATAAATATGTATACTCAGCCACGGTATAAAATATGGTTTGCATTATGGGTCATGGACTAAAAATTGTGAAAAGAACTTTCCAGAAGGGAATTTTGTCATGTCTTAAAAATACCATCTCCCCTAACTTAACCCCCAAATAAAGCCAGCCCAAACCAGGGTAATTTATGTCTGAGATAGAGGTGATATAGGATTTTTGATTATCTACCCTACTTTTAGTCATGGAAAAGCAGAAATGTGTTTAAGACACTCAAGTTTATTTTGCTCTGCTAGGGTGAGGTGCTTTTCAAAGTATTTCCTGCATACTGAAAGTCAATTGATGGTTAAAATTTAATGTTGGCTTCGTTGCGCCCTATTCCTTTCAGAAGGCTGAATCTGATCATTGCCATCTGAGATTTGCATAATAAATCAAGATGATAATTGTTGAGCCTCAGTGTCAATAACGTAATCTTTTTTAAATATTTAAAATTTTCTTATTTCTAGGCAATGAAATAGATTTTTAGTATGACAGGCCTTGGAAGACCAGTTAGGAAGAATTGTTTTTAATGTAGCTATTTGTATACAGACCGTTTGAACCAGTGTCTGTATATATACACTAATATTGTTGGAGTCTTATTAATATATTACCTTTGGATTCATGGATATATTCCATGGAATTTTCTTATAAGTAACACTAATATTTTGCTGTGCCTTGACTTTGCTCTTAAATGACACCTAAAATATTATTATATTCTTCATTTTTCTTTAGAAAAATATGAAATATTGTATTAAAATAATTTGACTATCAGATTGATTTATAGTTCTCTGAAACTCATAAAGCATTGTTTCTTGAGGGAAACAGCCTGTGTAATACTGAGAAAGATATTTTTTTTAGTAAGAAAATACTTGTGAAAAATAAAAAAGTTCGATAAATGTGTAAGAACAGACATATACAAAATGTGTTTCAGTATTGCATATGATGTTAGAAGAATAACTATTCAGAGCTAATCAGTTTTTAATATCAAATTATTTACTTAGTTTGATAGTTATTAGGTATTGTTTTGGTGTTATTTAGAATTAGATTCAGCAGCTAATAATAAAGACCTAAACACAATAGTTTAAATTCCCAGATTGTATGTTTTTGCTTAATAGAAGTTCAAAGTAGACATTTAGAGCTGGTAGAATGACTGCACAAAGACACTAGGGACCTTGGTCCATCTGTCTTCTTGCTTCTACTCTGGCTTCTAGCCAGAAGGTCACATTGCAGTCCAAGATGATTTTGGAGGGCTAATATCCTAATTCAAGAAACTAGAAGAGAGGAAGGAATCAGTTTCTTCCTTTTCAGACATCTGCAAGGATGTATCATACATGTCTTTTTAGTCAGAAATAGTCACACCCTTATCTATAAGAAAAACTGAATAATGTAGTTTTTCAGTTACATTACCCAGGATTCTGTTGTAAAGAAAGTTGAAACTGAATATTAGAACACATGCATTTTCTCTTTTTACCACACAGTAGGCCAATTTTAGTTTTTCTTTAATTTAAAAAAAAACTGTCTCTTCAAAACATAATGAAGGAATTTTTTACATAATAATTTAGAGACACTCTACTTTTTAGTCAACAAGTTAAATTCTAGTAATGTTACATGCTGAAAACTGGAGTGATTTAAATAAATTTTTTAGACCAGAAAAACACTTCAAATTAGATATTTTCCAAGTGAAGTCACTGGCGTTAGGGTAAGCTAGGGGACTTTTTCAGGTCTCAGGGATGAAAAGAGTAAGAACCAGGCCATGAAAATAGGTTCCTTTTGATTCATAGTAATACTCTCCCTACTGCATTTTAGTGGTCTCCTTTTTTCACTGAGGTAACTTTGTTTACAATTAATATAAACTCATATGTGTAAGTTCCCCATGTATGCAAGTTCCGCATTCCTAAGATATATAGCAACACACCATGCCCTCCACCAAATTACCAAGTTTCTTCACCATTGTCCACTGGGCCCCGCCATCACTTGCTTAGCCCCCACCCCACCATTCCATTCTTACTGGTCTTATTCACTAAGTGATGCTAGATGCTGTTTTTGTACTTTGCTTTTTTAAGAATATTAGAATATAAATAGTTTAAAATCTGTATAAAGCAGATCAAATAAAATAGTTTATGCATTTTCTTTTTGACATTTTTCTTAGTATTGATAACATTAGTTTACAACACTGCATGTTTCAGGTGTATAGTTTCACCTTTGATAATTTTATTGCCACACTCATGCCCACCACCAAATGTCTTGTTGACATAAACCACCAACCCATCTCACCCTCCTCTGGTAACTACCATTCTTTTCTCAGTCTAAGAATTTGTGGCATTTCTTGTTTTGTTTTGTTTTGTTTCTTTATATTCCACATATGAAAGAAATAACTTAATATTTATCTTTCTTCTACTGACTTGTGTAAGTATGATTTGTATTTATGATGTTTCATAATTTTCTTGACTAATCATTTTAGCTTAGTCATTTCTGGTAATATTATCTTTTAATCTTCACCCTTTGTTTATAGGTGATTGGTCCATTACTTTCATTGTGATTTATTTTTTTAGTGAGATTGTTTTTTCTTTTACTTGACTTTATTTAGTGCTTTTTCTTTTCCATTTAGATGAGTCCCTTTAACATTTCCTGCAATGCTGGTTTAGTGGTGAATTACATCATTTAACTTTTACTTGTCTGGTAAACTCTTGATCTTTCCTTCAAATCTGAATGACAACCATACCCAATATAGAATTCCTGGATAAAAGAGTGTTTTTGTTTAGTTTTTTCTTTATTTCAGCTCTAGGATATGTCATTTCAGTCTCTTCTGAACTGCAAAATTTCTGTTGAAAAATCTGCTCGTGGCATTATGGTGTGTCCCTTTTATATGGACCATTGTTTTCCTCTTGCTGCTTTTAAGATCCTCTCTTTATCATTAACTTTATTATAATGTGTCTTAGTGTGGGTCTCTTTGGGGTTCTCTTATTTGGTTCTCCCAGGGCTTCTTGTACCTAGATGTTTGCTTTAGTCCCCAGATGATGAAAATTTTCAGCCATTATTTCCGCAAATGTCTTCTGGTTCTTTATCTTCTTCTGGGATCCCTAGGATGCCAAATTCTACTAATGATATCTCAGGGTCTCTTAAGTTATCTTAATTTATTGTAACTTGTTTTTCTGTACTGTCTGGGTGATTTATCTTCCAACTCACTTATCTGTTCTGCTTCGTCCAGTCTACTGTTGCATCTCTACACTGCATTTTTTAGTTCTATCATCACATTCTTTGAAAATGTAACATCTGTTTGAATTGTTCTTAATGTTTTCATTCATTCATTCTGCCAAGTTTGATGAACCTCTCTAAAACCATTGCTTTGAGCTCTTCATCAGGTAGTTGGTTCACCTCTGTTTCTTTAGGGTCTTTTCCCAGAGTTTTGTCTTGTTCTTTTGTTTGGGGTATGTTTCTTTGTTTTCTAATTTTTCCCCATTCTCTGTTTGTTTCTATCTTTTAAGCAGCTCTGCTATCTATTTTAGTCCTAAAGGTTTAGTTTTACATGGGTGAGGTCCCAGGGAGTCCAGGAATCCACTGCTTCTTGGCTTAGTGTTGTGTCAAGGAAACACCTAAATAAAGCCGTTAGTCTGGCCAGTCTGGGGCTCATTAATTGAGTTTGGCCATGACCCTTGACTACGATGTACTGAGTAGGTAGTGCTATGGGTCCAAACTTGGTGTATGGCTGCCATGTGTTGAACGCGTAGGGCTGTTAATCAAGAGCAATGGTGTGTGCAAAACTTTGAAGTAGGGAGATTGAGCTACTGACTTGTGCCTGTGTAACACACATATTTGCCAGTATGTGGGTCCACTTGCTAGGCCCATATGAAGCTGCTTGCTGGCTAGGAGTCATGGTTTGCTTGCTATGGTCAACCTGCTCTGGTCAGCTACGTATGAGACTGCTGGAGATGTGCCGTATCCTTTGATCTGAGAGAGGTGAGAGAGGCAGCTAGGCCAGTGGCAGCACATGGCCTGCTAGAGTGTGCCTGCAGTGTGGCAGAAGAGCACAGTGGTGTGCAGAATCAGCTGCTGTGGTGGCCTGTAGTAGTCACACAGGATTTGGCCTCAGTCACAGCATTGGCAGAGGTGTGCAAGATGGCTTCAGCCGCGGAACATTGGCAGTAGTGGTGGAATACACAGTCTAGACATATTGATGGAGACATGGTGTTTACTAGTTGGTTAAGCCTGCAAGCAGCACACAGGTGGCTTTCTGACTGCAGAGCCATGACCCACTTGTTATCTGTCATATGGGAGCTGGTAGTGACTTGTTTCTCTGTTTGTGATGGGTAGACCCTCTTGATTGCTTTTGCTTTGCTCTCAGCTACTTTGGTGACTTCATGTGTGAAGTTCTCAGCAGTGGTTTCAACTTGTGGTCTAGTATTTTGGATGATTGTATTCAAGATGATGCTCACCAGTGCTGGAATTAGTGTGGTTTTGAGAGTTTGCCAAAGTGGTGCCTTCCAGTGATTCAGACCAAAGGGAAGTCCCAAAAGACTCTTCTTTTCAGGCAGATGCTTAAAGGATTGTATTTGGGATTTCTTCTCCTGTGGGTCAGGTGCATTTGTGATTGGTGTTACTGTGTTGTGTCCTCCAGCTAGAGAGTCTGCATATGGGCCCTCGAAGGACTGGTTCTTAGTCTCTCTTTTCCTGTTTCCCTTGCTTATTTGCTTCTAACCCTCTAAGCAGTGTTCCCATGTCTAAGCCGTGCAGAATCAAAGGATTGTCACAATAGGTATTGAACACAGTTTCCCTTTTTAACTCCAGGGAGAAGTTCTGCACCTTAGATCTCTTCCCTATTGCACTTCTCTGCCCCTGGGTGGAGTTTCTTCTTTGGTGAGAGTGTTCCTCTGTCTCTCTGATCTACCTGGGTGCCACATTTATATCCTCTGCTGTGGAAGCTCTATTTATCTGGATTTCAAGTCTACTGGGAAGATTTATCCATATTTTGTTGTAGATTTATTATGTCTGTGGAAGGAGGTGAGTACCACTTCTTTCTGTACCATCATCTTGCCATAAGACACAAGACTTTTTCTATTTTAAGCTTAATTCATAGAAATGAAAAGTCTTGTCAGAAGCATGCTACTGGGTTATATTAAAGAACTTTATAAGATACTTGTTAGGGAGTCAGAATACTGTTTTCTTTTAAATGGTACATTTTCTTATACTATTTTCAAAATTGGATCACAGAAGCCCATCTAACCCTTTATGTCAAGTTCGTGAAAGAAAAGATTGAGAAACTGTTGCACACTAAAAGAGAATAAAGGCATATAACAAAATGCAATGAAAAAATTGATGAAATTTAAGTAAAGTCTTCAATTTAGAGATAATTAATGTATTGATGCTAATTTCCTATTATTAATAATTATATCATAATTATTTTAGTATAAATATGGCAAATATGGTGAGTATAAGAGATTTTTGTATTATTTTTGCTCCTTTTATATATGTATAAAATTCATTCAAAATAATTTTTGTAATTCAATAACATTTGTGTAGAGAGGAGACAATTAGTGCTGTAAGTTGAGTGCTATTACACACAAGTTCATTAGACAGGTTGTAATAGTAACTTTTAGAATAAGTTGATTATAAGAAATAGTGAAACAAAAGAGGAAAAATGATCCCTGATTGGTAAATACCATCTGAACTGGGAGGGCTGTAAATCCTGATGGGTATACCTTACCTTGGTCTAACTGTAATGCAGTCACTCATAAGTGGGCATGGCCCAGAATTTACAACTGATATTGGTGAAACAAGCAACTTTTAAGTGAGAATGACTCTCATGCCTGCTTTGGATTCCATCTCCTAGTACTGATATGGATATGAAGTGCTATACTAATTGCAATCAAAATTGCTGAAAATGCTTCCCTAGAATGAGATTGCCTCTTACCACTACTCTGCTGCTAAGTTCTACTTGGTTTCATCTCTCCTTGGGTAGAATGCTAGCAAGTACTCCATAGACCTCTAATAGTTTCCTTAACTTGCTCTGTGTACTTTGATGTATTAATGCTTTAGTTGCTTTTGTTCCTTCTATCCAATTAATGATAATGACAGTAACAATCATAAGCATTTATTGACGTTTTACTGTTTCGGGTACAATTCTAAAAACTTTATAATCCATTAACTTAATCCACTAACATCCTTTCCATACCCATCTTAATGATTCCCATCTTAATGATTAAGTAAACAGGCAACTCAGTTAAGTAATATAGCTTCTTAAGTATGAAATTCAAGTAAAAAGAAGGTATCTTGGCATGTACAGCCCATCCTATAGAAATCTGCATCTTAAAAATCTGTTCTTCAATAGAATTTTGACTTTTTTCCCTATATCAGCTCAAAACAACTTCTACCTCCTTGTGTGTCCAATGCACCTTGAAAATACTTCCAAACAATTATATAATACTTTACTTTATGGTCATTGTATACAAATCTTCCTTGAAGACTTTTAACTTTTTGAGAATAGGAATGTTCCTGGTCATTGCCAAATAGTTCTTTATATACTGGTGACTCCAAAGTCGCTATTTCCAACTCATAGTAATATTTTCAATTCCAGAATAACCTGGCTATTTATTGGACTTTTATACATTTTGTTTCCTAGGTAACTCAAACATATTATGTCCAAAATAGGATTTATCATTTTTCTCCCTTGTTCAAGGTTTATCCTACTACTTTTCCTATCATAAGCAATTATGGAGACATTTATTTGATTAACCAAAATAATCATTAATTTTTATTTCACTCTGACATTGCACATCCAATTGTCATTTCTAACTTTTCATTGTTTCATATATTATCTCATCTCTACATCTCGGTATGCTTTGTACCCAGCCCCATCATGTCAGTTAACTGATCTCTGCTCCATATTCACCTTCTGTAACAGTGGGATAAGTGAGTTTTATAAAGTATAGCTTTGATCTTTGTTCTGTTTAAATCAATCTGTTGTCACTGTGTCTATGTCCTCCAACCCTCCTGTCCACTTAATTTTCTCAAGGACATATTTCCTTAAAGAAAAATCATGGAAATAGTCAATATTTTCCAAGTGTCAATGCCCAGGCTCAATACTAATGCTGAGTACAGGTATTCTTTATTAAGAATCTTGGTAATAGAAGTACCAGTCTTTCAACCACAGCTTGCGACAATGGAATGATTATAACTGAAAATAGTGACTAAACTTCCATGAATTTATTGACAATCTATAACACCCCTCAGGAGACAGAGAAATAAAAACTGAGCCACCCGCTCAAGGTGTTTACAATGTAAACAGAACAGTTAGAGCCATAATAGCAAGAAATTTCCTCAGAACACTGGCCAGTGTTAAATCTAGAGTCCTTTAGATGAAATTGTGGTCTAAGATTATTCCACAATTTAGCAAGTTGATATTTTGGATTCTATAATTCTTGTGGGAATCATTTATATAGGATATCCAGCAGCCTCCCAAGTTCAGATGGTAAGTGCCCTTCCCTCTTATTGAGTTAGGAGCTAATCATAAAAAAAAAAAAAAAAAAAAAAAAAAAAAAAGAAAAGAAAAAGCTATTCTTGTTTTGGTAGAGATAATACAAATATAAATTTAGCAAATAAAGACTAAAAGTGCTGTGTTTATTCAAAGTCAAAGCAAAGTGTAGAGTACCTGGATAGTGTTGGCAGTTCTGCCATCATGAACACAATGAGCAGCTTCTGATATCCTTAATATTGACAGTAAAGTAATTGTCGTAAAACTGGTCTCTTATTTCAGCATTTATTCTGTTCAAATTGAAACACTAAAGGATTTTTTTAATATTTTTTGCATTCAATATTCTTTAGTTCTCTCACATTCTAAAGGTCAGTGGCTCTCTTTAACAAATGCATTTCAGAGAGACCTCAGCATATTGAATCACTTAAATCATACTTTAATGGTAAAGAAAAAGCCCCACAAATTCTTGCTGGATTTCTAAAGAGCACATTGGGTGAATCCTACTTATTTCTTGTTCATAGTTTTCAATATTTCTTTAAGAGCAGGATTATGTGGTTTGAAATAAGAGTAGAGAGTGTTACTGAAGTACTCCATTGCTTTGAAAAAGAACTTGTTGATTTAATATACAACCAGGCAACTATAGTTAATAGAATTATACTGTACTTTCAAAAGTTGCTGAAGAATAGATTTTAAGAGTTTTTATCACAAGAACTAAAATTTTAAACTATTAAAAATAAAGTACTGTTGAATGTATTAATGAAAATTTTATCTTAAATGTCAAGCCTGTTTTTAAAAGAGAATATATTATTTTGAAATAGTGGGAAATTACATCTTGAAGTGGATTATTATTACAGCATATTTAAAAAAATATTGTCTTGACTTTATTTTGAAATGGGTTTTATTCCTTGCAAAATTAGATTCTTAAATATAAATATTACTAAATACTCTTCCACCACTGGAGCAAGGGGAATCATCATATGTAGTCAAAGAAGGGAATAAAAATTTACAACATTTACAACAGTGCTTTTGTCTGTCATTGGATAACATTTAAAAATATAGATAGATTGAAACATGCGACCAATTCTGAAGAATATAAAAGCAAGATATATCATGAAGAATGGTATTACTGCCTTCTATGAAGTAACAGGTTTCAGAATTGTTAACTTAACGTCAATATGTGTTCAGTATTCCAGCTCATAAGGCCAATACTGAACTTATTTTCTCATTTGTGAATATCCAGTGGAAAAAAAAAGGAAGAAGTTAGATGTGACTGCTATGGAAGATATGTAACAATATAAATGGAAAAAAGATTCTAAACTGCAAGGAGTTTTATAAGCAAATTCTTCAAAACAGTGAGTTGTTAATGAAAGCCAAACCATCAAGGAAATAGTCAGGAAAGACATGTGCTTTAGATACTAATGGTTTATTTTAGATTTTTAGGTTAAGTATTTTTAGATTAATTATATTCTATGCATGTTTATTTATCTCAAAATGTACGTAGGCAATTAAAAATAACAAATTTAACAGAATGCTGTGAATTCATATTTGATGACTGTGGCTGAGTGAGAGTTGCCGTGCTGACAACCACCAAGTTTGATCAAGATCAAGTAAAACAGGATTCTTAGGATTGTTATTATAATTACTTTGCTACTAGTATTTATATCTTTACAATAATATTCATATATGTCCCAGATATATGTAATTTTAAAAGAAAATTGTATGTATTTTAGAGTACTGAAATTGTTTTATTATAGCCAATTGACATTTATTAAATTGTTTGTTATAGGTTGTGCTCCTGTCAGGTTAGAGAATGGGCTTCAGTTTGTTGTAGGTACATGTTCATAATTCCGTTATTAAAGGGTGAGATTAATGTGGTGGAAAATATAAGGACCATAGATTCATATTAAATGTTAAAGATCGATTTCTTGTCCATAATTATTTATTTTTCAGAAATGTTTTAATAGAAATTCTAAATAGAATCATTGTTATAAACTGAAGAATAATGTAAAATAGATCTAGATAAAAGATCTAGATAAAATACATGTACACATTATATTGTTTTTTAATCACTGCTTCTGAGGTCAAATAATACTCATATCATTCAAAAGAAATGCTTAACAAAACTGTCCTTTCTAGAATTAGCTTGTTTGGTCATAACCCAATTTCCACATACTGAATCAAAAGTGGTTTTCCTGTATTAAACAAGAATATTGGTTGCAAGCAAGAGAAACAAACATTGGTTATGTGAAGCCAGATGGAGATTTACTGGAAATTGCTGGGCTCTCATAGAGTCATTGGAAGGCTTTTAATAGCTGAATGAACTGGAAGGGAAATGAGTAGGATGATTGTGTCACAACTAGGCTCTATAGCAGCTACACAAAGGCTACAACACAAAGGAATTCCATCCAGATCTTCCTTCATCTAGACTTCACTTATTCCATGGTCAAAGTAAAGGGCACCAGAATCCATGTGGAAAAGTTTAGGAGATATGACTTCACCTTACAAACTGGTGGAGAGGACTTGGATTTCCAAAGTGAGAGACACATCTTGAGTCCCATTACCCTGCACACAATGAGAAAGCCCTATTCACCCCAAATAAGAAGGAAAATTGGATGTTGAACAGAAAAAAACCAAAACCCATATATACATGTGTGTATATGTGTGTCTATATATGTATATGAAAATATATTTTAGAAATATGTGTATACATTTGTTTTAATCTATAATGCACACATAATTTTCCTTTGGATTAAAAAAACAAAGCAAATCATGATCTTATTATGTAAGATTGGTCAAATATGTATAGTCAGACATAGAGTGACCAAATAATTAAAATTAAAATAGCCTTATATTTGAAGCAACGGGGAGACATTTTATTTCAGGTAATATAACTTGCAAATAGTTTCATGTTACATTTGAATTTTAGTGCCATCTAGTGGCAATGCATAGCCCCTCCCCACCAGCATGCTAGATAATTTATGATACTTTTCTAACTTGTGAAGTTTTAAGTCCACAGTTCAGAATTTCTCAAGTGACTTAGACTCAACTATGCCTGCTCTCATATTTGACCAGTGAACTATGAAGTAGTATATTCTGAAGAGATGAGATGAATGCAGAAGGTAATGAACTAAAAAGAGTTAAAAAGAAGCAGTTAAAATTTGTCATGATTTTTTTTTTGTCTTTATCAGGTCTTATCTTGTATTTGACACTAAGTGCTTACTCATACTCCTTATTAATTCTTCAAGAATAGGGAAGGGAATGAGATTATAAAAACTGTCATAATTTCCAGGTGATCTATGCAGAAAATATGATTGACATATTGTTAAAAATGAAAGTTAAGGATCACTGGATATAAAATCAAATCAGTGGCAATCACCAACCACGGTGTATTTTTTTCTTATAAATAGGAGACAATTTTCAATAGCAGCATCAATCATATGGTATCTAGAATTATTCAGGAATATACAAATCCTCATGTTGAAAAAAATAAATCCCAAGAAGGGACATCCAAAAGAATAGCACTACTCTCTAGTGAGGTGAGAAATCATCCTATGCTCTTGGATGAGGAGACAATATTATAAAGGTATAAATTCTTTATCAATTACATTATGCTTCGGTGACATTTTATAGATCTTTATATAATGGAAGAATAAATGATCATGTATAGGTAAGTTAATCTTAATTAAAGGAAAAATAAGAGAACTCATTTCAATATACACTGAAACTTACTGCAAGAAATCTATGTGGGCAGAAATGTGGAAAAGTATATATTAAAGCAATGGTTTCGGAGTATTAAGATAAAAAAAATTAAAGATACCTGTTCAGTGAAGAAAAGATACCACTGACAAACCTAATGATAAAAGATAGTTTTGATTCTGAAACGGAGACATTAAAATTTAACAAATATGAGGAGCACCTGCTAATCAACCAGTGAAAGAAAACAATCACATTAAAAAAACTGAAAAAAGAATAGGGAAAAATCATTCACTAAAAAAAAAAACTCAGAATGATGATAGGCATACAAAGAGATGCTCAGTATCATTATAGACCAGAACAATGCTAATTCAATTAATAAAGTAATATACTCTTTACGTCTTGGTCTAGTAAAAAACAAATGTATAACTTGCAAATTTGTATTGGTGTTATATACACTCCTTTATGCACTTCAGTGGGAGAACAGAAAAATGCAGATATTCTAGAAAGAAATGACAATATTTAGACCAGTTAAGTATAAATGTACCCTACAGCTTAGCAATTATGTTACCAGGTATAAATTGCCATGAAGTTCTTACACAGCTACATAATAAGACACATACTAATTTATTCATGATAATGTTATCTGTGGTGGTGTCAGATGAGTTAACTGAGGAAGTAAAGAAGTTTAAGTAGGAAGAGCCCTAACAATGTGTTTCCATGGTTATATGTTCTTGGTAAGATTTACTAAAGTAAGTACTCTCAATATAATTTTCCTCCTGTCAAAGAGTAGCCATAGTCATATCTGGTTTTCAGCAAAGAGGAATTGAGTTGGAATGTATTTAATTTGAGTTGAATGAGATGCATATATGTGATTTACAGTCACTCATAAAATGTTAATAGGTTATAGAAGAGATGTTATGTTCTGTTCTTTCCTCTAATTCTGCCAGAGGTACTGCCTCCTTAGTAATGACATTTTGATTACTTTGGTATATTTTAAGTTAAATATTTTTTCTTGGTTCCTTTCCGTAGATGGCCTATTTTAAATACAGATGGCGACTTGGAATTTTATGGGTTGAGCCTATTATAAAGCTTTCTAAGTGATGCAAAAGCAGTCAGTGAAATTCTGAAATAAAGTTTTAGAGATGTTTTGAGGAATACAAATATAGATGAAACATAAGGAATTTATTCATAAACATGATGAAACTCAAATATAACAGCTTATCTGCAATTTGGAAAAATGATTAAAGTTAGAATTGTATGTTAATTAATATATATGTGTGTATATATAAATATATAGAAATATAATTGGAAACAAAAATATATGCATGTCATTTTAACTTGTATTAAAAAATTGAATGAAAATTCAGATACAAAATTAATGAAATATAAAAGAAAAAATTGTAAGGCAAAGGAATGAAATCATCATAAGTAAAATATAACAAATTATTTTGTTGTACCAGAAGCAAAAGTGAAAAACAGAATTTCACTTAAAGAGGTACATTTTTTAGAAGTATTAAAGTTTTTGATACAGTTTGATAATCCAGTTTAAAATCAATCATATGAATATGTTGGGAACAAAAGATTTTTTTGATGATTTGTCATATAGTACCCTAATAATGTGATGTCATACAATTCATCATACGTGACTATATATATTGAGAATATTCACAACAAAATGATTAATGAGTGTTGTTAATTCAGAGTATTTAAAATTAGTCTCTGAACAAATATACTCTAAATGCTTTGATATCTTTCAATTCACATAAGAAAGGATTGTTTTCCAAATTTGACAGTAACAGTAAAAATTTATATGCTATTACTAGTAACTAGTTATGAAACTCAAAGAAACACACCCCCCCAAAACACACACACACCAATCAATAACTCTTAAGGAAATACTAAATTGTGCCTTCCCTCCAGTACAAAATTGCTGACTGAAGAGATAATCTGAAAGAATACAGTCAAAAATGGAGGAAAAGTTTTTAAAAGGTGTGTGAGAGAATTAAATTTTAAAATTTGTGGTGTTTGTGCTATTGATGAGTTATTGTTTTTTAAATGGACAATCTATTTAACTTCTGAACTCACTTTCAATAATCACTCTTGTAATTGATTTGTATTTGTGATTTTCATTTTTATCAATTCCCCCAACCCCCAAAATTGTGTATGTTAGGGGCACATAAAACTTGGAACTCTTTCTGGGTTGCTATTGAGGTGGGAGTGGGGTGCTAGATGACAACTAGGTGTTCTCAATAGAAAGGTAAAATGTCTGATGGTGTATATTGGAGTATTAGCAGTTAAATGTACAGGTTAGATATATTTATAGTAACTTAAATGGATCTTAAAGTCAGAGTGCTTATTAAATACAAGAAAGAAACAGAATAGGTTATATAAAACTAAATTTATAAAAAAGATACATTCATCTACGATGATATTAATTTTTTTAAAAAATCATAATCAAAATATACACAGTAAGTTCATTAAGATGGTTGCTTAATAATGAGAATTGGAAAGGGGTGGAGTGATGGTGAATGCAATATAAGGTTGGTGAAGGAAAAATTAATGATAGAGAATTTGCATGCATCCAGTGATGACAATGAATTATGAACTGAGGAGTTTAACTCTAATCCTGAGGTTTAAAAATGTACTATAAAATGTAGGAACTTTGGTTGATATTACCCATAATATAGCTTAAATATAATTTAGTCTTTGTGAGGTTTTTGCTAACTAAAAAAATTTATTAGATTGACCTGAGTTTAGGTAAAACCAGGAATATAATTAAGAGTTCAAATTCTAAAGGACAAATCTAAAGATGATTTTTCATTGTTTGGAAAAGTTGAGAGCTGGAAAGATGACCAGACTAGGGAAAAAATGATGATGACAACTCCTGGACCACAGCAAGTACTTAATAAGCAAGTTTATGAGAAAAATGTCCAGGAAGGGACTTATTGGTGATATAAGTCATAGCACAGACTCATCTTTCCTTCCTGATCAAAATCTTCCTAAGTTTAGATCAGGTGTCTTTCCTGTGTATTCGTGTTGCCTTCTTATGATAGATAAGTGGATAGCAATTATTTGCTTGCCCTTTTCCCCAGTAGACTATAGGTCTCAGAGGATAAGAACAAGGCGCCCTAATTTGTATTTATGTCCCCCAAAACTGGTATTGTGTCTGGTACTTCATAACCACTTTTAACATATTTGTTGAAGAGCAAATAAGATGGAACGAATGTATTAAAGGAACATTAGCATCTCACATGATTTTTTTTTATACTTATGGTATCATCGTTTCTGTACCTTCATTTTGTCTTAGCAATTTGAACTATCAGGAATTGACAATACTTGGGTTTTCTGCTTTTATCTTTTACAATTTAGTAAACAAAAACCTCCAAACTTTATTCTGTTAATTCTTCTAGTAGCATATTATGATAGTACTAAAAATACATTTTAGTAAAAATATTAATATTGCAAATAATTTAACTAATGCTCAATCATTTAAGTTCATTCTCTACATTTTAGCTATTGAAGGGTCTTACAAAATAATACTTTCAAAAAATTTTATGCAACAGTATACAGCAAGGAAATGTGTGACAGTATTTTCTACACAAGAAAAAAATAGCATCTACTTTTCTTAAAATATACTTAGAAAAATGTATATATAACCTGAACATATAATCCAATGATTAGAAGATATCTATTGCATACCCAAAACAGTCTCAATTTATACCTGTTGTCTTGTTGTTGTCTGATGTGATGTAATATTTATTTTTGACAAAATATTTGATTCGTAACAAATGCTGTGGTCATCTTGCCAAGGATAGAAACAAATTTATGTGTGTTCCATACAGCCGGGGTGGGTCAGTATATCCATTGATGTTGTCAAGTGTTCAAATATAGTGAAGTGAACAGCTATTTAGAGTCATTTTAATTATAATTCAGGGTGTAGATAAAACTGGGCTCGAATCTGGTTTAACTGATATTTTCCCTGTATTCTCCAGATTCAGGCTTCTAGCAGCCTTCACTTTGTGTCCTAAATAATAGACCTGCTAGATGATTAAACTCACTTCCTCTTGTCTTTGAAAATTTCAGCTTTATCTACTTGTTGTTGACATACAGGATTTGTAAGATCCAGAGAGTCATCACCTGCATAGAGGCTGGAAGTACCTAGGTCCCCAGTGTTTCCTTTGGTGCCAAGATGTAGACAGAACTTAAGTCTTATGGAAGTTTTTTTTTGTTGTTTTTGTTTTTTTATTCCTCATGGAAAAGGACTTTTAACAACTTTCAGTGGAAGTAATGTTCCCTCTCACATCTCTCCTGATGATGTCTTTCTCTTCTACCATGGGATTTTATGAATAGAAATAAATAGTGACGGGGATATTATTAATCCTACAAAAGGATTTTTAAATGCCATGGTGACAAAAGAGACCTTTGTGGTTTTAAGAAATAGTTAAATGTATCCCTGAAAGCCAAGTTGGGGTTCTTTGTTGTCTTGTTTTGACGACATTATCAAGTGTTTGGAAGTCAGTAAAATGAGTATTTTAGAGTCAAATAGGTTTGTTCCATCTCAGTGTTTCTCCACAGTTCCTAAATTAACACAGAAACAGAAAGAGAGCCTTTTGTATCTTGACAACATCATTAGAACATATATAAATAAAATCTCAATTTAAGAACTTAAAGAATATATAGTATGTTGTTCACCACCAGGAGACTTAACCTAACCTTATTCTAAAAGAAAACACACTCACCAAGGTCTTCTTTAGCCTCCTTAGTCATAATGACTCTCAAGTATAATTAGGACCAGACATTGTGACTCCAGTCTAGTTCTATGTTTATAAGTTGTAAGCTCATTCTTTACCTAAGAGGGCACATTTATAGAAAACTATTCTCTCAAGAATAGTGACTTAAAAAATGATCAGCATTTCTAACAGATCGCTTATTGATCAAACAGATTTCTATTTTGTACTATGTAAAATATTATATTTATTATGACCAATTTTATTAAAATTCAAATTTTTAAGTATTTTCATCTCCTACACTCTATATATTATAGATAGTGGCAATGTGTTTACTTGATAAAGTTAAATTTACTGAGATATTCTTAATTTTAAATAATGATTGTATAATTTGACATCTGTGATTTCTCTCTTTCTCTCTTTTTATAAGCCCCTAGTCTTGGGTCACAAACCCAAGTCTGTAAGCTTATTTACACTACCTGTGATTTCTCTTTTTTTTTTTTTTTTTTAAGTAAACTTATCTTAGTACAGTTTTAACTTTACAGAAAAATTTTACAGATAGTACAGAGTTCCCATGTAACACATATATAGTTCCCCTTTTTAGCAATGTGGTACATTTGTCACAATTAATGCAGCCGTGTTGATATAGTATTACTATTAAATAATATCCTTCTTTATTAATATTGTCTTAGTTTTTCCCTACTGTCTTTTTTTCTTTTGTAGAATCCCATCAGGGATATCATATTTTATTTTATTATTATATTTCCCTACTTATTTCTAGGCTATGGCAGTTCTTCAGACTTGCTTTGTTTTTGTTGATCATTTGAAGGCGTACTCGTCAGTTATTTTCTATAATGTCTCTATAATATAAATTGAGATTTCTGTGATATTTTTCTCATGAATAGGCCAAGGTTACAAGCTTGGAGGAAAAAGATCTTACAAATAAAGAACCACTTTCATCACATCATTTCAAGGGTACATATTATTAACATGAGTTATCACTGTTGAATTTAGCTATGATTTATTTTTAAAAGCGTTGTAAAATATTCATGAATGATTCCATGGTGCCTTGAGAATGCTTTAAAGACAAATAGTACTCCAGGCAAAGTTGTGGGAAAAATATCTGTTTCCAGAGCAGTGACATTTTCAAAGCACTTTTTCATTTCATAACAATGTGTCAATAAAATATTTCATTTTACTCATTTTTACATTTGTATACTGACTTCAATCATTTAAATCAAACCTAATTTGATTCATATTATGGCACCTCTTCAAAATGATTTACTGGATTAATTTTATTCTTTATATAAAATAATTTGTTAGCTATGTGTGAGAGTTGGAATGGAATATAAAACAGAGCATGAGATTATGATACAATTATGAGCATGTCATTATTCTTCTGCTACTTGAAATGGGGAAATATTATATTTTAATATCTCTAATCATAATTAAACAAGAAATTCAAACATTATTTGCTTTCTATAAAAATATCAAAAGTTGTCAAATCAAAACTTACTCATAAAGGAATTCTCAGGGAAATATTTTTAAAAGAATAAATCCATTTTATTTAAATGTAGATTTTATATGTATGACAAAGTATTTTTATCATAATTATAACAAAGCAGGACTCATATTACAAAATTATATGAGCATAAAACACACATATCCTCCCTAACTATAATAGAGTTGACATTCTGACACTAATAAATCAACTGGGGATTGTACTTTAGAGCTCCAATATTAGTCATTAGCCATATGCCAAGAAACTAATAGAGGCCACTGATACTTTTACCAACATAAGTTAATGTGAACAGCCCATAATTTTCCTTTTCAGTCATTTAGGTAAGATTTGTCACTAGGGTTCACTTCAGTGATTCCTAATTTGGATTGTAAACATCTAGGAGATTTCATAGTGTGATGGTGAACCTCTGGACTCTGAATCTAGCATCTAGGGGAACCTATCCACCATCTCATTGCAAGGGTTTATTCCTATGTGAGGTCGTCATAGAATCGTGAGGATAAAAGGAATCCCCCAGAGTGGTTTCCTAATGACTGCTGCTGACATTTGACTCCCACAAATACAGTTTTCAGAACTGTGTGGTCAGACCCACGCCAGGCTCCCAGATTTCTTAAAATTCTCTAGAGGCTATATCTGTGATATTATTTCTTTGCTTGAAGAAGAGATTTTTCTTGTACTCTATTCAAAGTCTCCATCAATGATACTTAAATGTATCTCTGGAGGTAAACTAAGTGTTAAAACTCATTTCATTCTGAGTCTGTTCAGAAATATTAATTTTTTTAAAAGAAAAAGATATTTAAAAAAAAGAAGTTTAAGGAAAAGTATAGACAGGAAGAGAGAGGTGGAAAAAAAAATCACTTTTTTTTTTTATTTAGTTGTCAGATGTGTTGTTTCCCGGTGCCCTGGGTCTGGGTCTTGAACCTGGGAATTTGGGATGTATGTGAAACTGTTCCCAGGGTATACTAGGACTGCTAGACCACCAGGGTATGCCCTAAAAAGAAAAAATCTTAATACTAGTTGTTAAATCATGTCTAATTAAGAAAAAGTTTGCAAATTTTCATATTCTTAAATAAAGGAAATTTTAGCAGCAATTACGTTTCTGAGCCATCAGTATTTATCCTAGGGATACTTATATTATCTAACTTTATGTTTTGCAGAGTAACTGATACTCTTCTAAATGCTTTAGTGTTGATAGGCTCAGAGAGGTAAGACAATTTGGATATCCCAAATCACATAGCTGGAAGTCAACCCAGGATTCAAACTCAAGACTTTCTACCTCCAAAACTTGCTCTTGAATCACTACTCTAAACCAAATGTTTATTTACATTACACATATATGTGAAATATATTTCACCTTTAAAAAGTTGATCCATTTCTATAAATTAAAATTAGATTAATGCAATTAATAATTTTAATTATGGATGCATAATAAAATTGACCACAGCAAGGAATTCACATGGAAGGAAGAACATTATTTATACATGTTGCAGAATCTCTACTAAGTACTTTAATGATACTTAAATATCCCAATTCTGAACACTCTTTGAAGCATGTTTCAAACTAGGAAACTGAACCTCAGAGAGATTAAGTGATCTCCAAAGACTATACAGTTACAAAGTGTGGGACAGGGATTCTGATGGTGAAGGTCAACATAGTTCCTGATCTATTAACTATTGTGGATTTTTCTGTGTTTAAAATAGGTATGCTTTGTGGTACAAGAACTATTCCTGAAGGATTTTGCTCGTTTTATGTTTTTGGAAGTTAAACCATATTTCAAAGCTTTGTAGGATCTCAAATTTAAAAAAGAAATTGTTGAATGTCATGCAACATGAAAAAAACTTTAAAAGATAGTGCATACGGTCCTAAGTGGTTTTTCATAAAGTTGTACATACCTTTTAGTTGATAAACACGTCTCTTTTAGTATCTATCTTCTTTTTGTCAGTTGGTATTCTTGAAAGAGGCCAATTAGCTTTTCAAAGCAGATGCTTCAAAAGACTAAATGTAACTCTTGGTTATTTAACAGCAGTTATTTCACCTTCTTTTAACTTCTTGCAGCTTAGAACTATATTCTCAGTATTTCTTGAGAGCTGACAGGTTTGCGGGATGACTGAGTATGGGGGACACCCCAGTGAGGAGCATTGCATGCCTCAGATGAACATGGAGGACACAAAATTGGGGTTTCCAGACATAATAAGGGTGAAATAATTTGAGTAACATGAGCTATGTTTAAAATACTGAGAATTAAAAATACAAATGTGATGAAGAACATGCTTTGCTTTTTCATTGTCTTAGACTTTGGAAATAAGCTAAGGAACCAAGAATATTTTGTTAATCCCCCATCCCTTTTTCTCTTTTTGTACTCTTGTTTCCTTCTTCACATGCTATCATCTTCTCTCGTTCTACCTTTTGGGTTTTTTTTTGCATTCCCTTCTTTCCTCATTACAGTACTTCTTTGAGCATGATGCAGTTTCAAAGTTAAAGATATGTATTGTTTTTGCTGAATGGGATTTAGGTTTATCCTTTTCAGTTTAAAACTGGAGGCTTTAAACTCTGACACTTTACATTGCTATTCTTCAGCTAAAACAAAATACAAAAACTTTTCCATTTTTTAATTTGAATTTTTTCTTACAGAAAATAAAGCCTGACTATTGATTTATGTCTACTTGTCTGGTTTTTTTTTTTTAATTTACCACATTTGTTGCCTTAAAAATGGTCCTTTACCAGGAATTTCTCATCAACATTTTATGCTTTTTGAAAGTAGACAGTCCTTCACCCAAATTTTATTTCAGCTGTATTTTTTTTGTTTTTTGTTTCTTTTCAGCAGGGATGAAGCAGGCAGGAATAAAGAGAGACAAGGAATAGGTATTTATTTAGTTGTTCAGTTTTAGTTGTTCCCCCAGCCCTGGGTCATGAAATTCAATGCTTGGGCTTCACATGGACTATACTGGAGCTGTTATATATTTTTTAAAGTTTTACAGTTCCTTCTTTTCTACACCCTGATTGAGAACCACATTGGAGTTTTCCTTCATTCTGATATATACATTTTTGGCAGCAAAAGGAATAAGTGGCATGTAGCTGTCTTTTTACTATTACCTAACATAGTGAAAAGGGCTTTAAGAAAATAGTACAGTTCATTAATAAGTTCAATAGAATGTCGATATCTGAAACCTACTTACAGAAGAATTGATGTCAGACTCATTGCAGTTTTATATCACTGAAAAACCATGTATTCAACAAACTAGCCATAGGTGATACCTGATGAAGTGTTCATCTAAGCAGAGAAAGCAAAAGATAGATACTTTATCCCATGGGACTTTGCACTGTGACACATTGGTAACTTGACAGATATTCATATAATAAATTTCAGTTCTCCATTTTACCTTAAAGAGATCAAGATAATGGGTCTCATATTTGCATTTAAAACATTGTCATGTTGGAATTCTAAAGTTTCTCTAGAAATCATTTTAACATCGTTCCTTCTAATGTCTCCTGATTCATTTCTATTATTTCCTTTCTTCCATTTGCTGATTCCTCTTTTGAATATTCAAGTGAGACTAATGTTAGGACTCCCTGAATTATTCTATATCTCCTGAATTTTATTTTTGACTTTTCCTTTACTTGCTCTGTTGCTCAGTTTTTAGGAAACTATTTAGACACAAATCTAAGTTATAGCATCGAATAATTTTTAAATACCTTTGTAAACATCACATAGGTCAAGATACACAATATGTCTCCAAATATGAACACTTACTTTTTCTCTTTCCTGGGAACGTATCCATGAAAAGTAACTAAAATTCTGACTTCTATGTTTTAAGCAAACATTCTATTTAAATGTTTATTTTGATAACAAAACCTCTAATTTTCAAGAGTTATTGTTTTGATCCTTTTAGGATTATAAAAATTATAGAATTTTAAAAATCATTAATTCATTCAATAATTCAATAGTTAATTATTTTATTTTAGCCCGGGGATAAATTCCGTTGCTTCTACTTGAACACAGAGTTGAGAATTGGAAAATGTGATCTGCAACTATATTGAATAACCCTTGGGTTAATCAACTCATTTTCATATCTACTTGCCTTTGAGCCAACTTTCTCTGTTGGGAAGAAATATTTCTTACTCTGTTCTGACCTTCTCAGATAAGTGTCCTAGGCCATGATTTCTGCTCAGGTCTTTTCAGTAGGTCAATTCTTTCGCTACTATCTCTTAATTCGATATGTGAACACTTGAGTGTCTTGCTCTGGTTTTCAAAGATATCTTGAAATTTCTCTTTGTTTTCATTGCAATGGGAATTTGGAATCAAGGGGGTGATAAACACATAGGGTAAGACTGTGTCATGAAGTAGAAGCTAACATTGTTTTGAATGGAAAGATGTATAAGAAGAAGAAATTATTAGACAGACAGAGATAGCTCATAGAGAGGCATACGGGCAAAGAGATATATACACATACATGTAAATAATAGATAAATAATGAGTTCAGAATATTTTCATATGTATTTTAATGTAGGAAATTCTAGATAATAGTATATTCGCTTTCTATTTTCAGTAGTTGTCTAAGTATCTTCTGATAGGCAAAACAGTCATGAGACCTCCAGAAAATTCTCTTTGTATAGTACCTGTGATCTAACTCCAGAGACGATACAGTCATAGTAATATTAAGACATAGAATTATGGTAATGTTGTATTTTTTCAAAATTGTAAATCACAAGAAGAATAAATATTAATTGACTTTTTTTGGATATATTTCATTCAGGTCAAATAAATATTTTGTATAAAAAGCATGATATTTTCATTGTAGTTTTTTGAAAAATGAAATATAAACAATTTAATATAATTAATTCATAATCCTTCAGTTAAGAATACTTTTATTAAATATATTGTATATTTAATTTCATATTTTCTATACATTTTAAGAATTTAGATGAATATGCATGTTTGTATAATCTTTATTGATTTTATGATTTACTAGTTTTTGAAAGTACTTTTTAAACACCATTTAGTTTTTTGTTGTAGTTTAATTTTCATTTAATGAAATCCTGACTGTTAAACTTTTAGATTGCTTACAGTTTTTCAATATTATCAAAATACTGCAATATATATCTTCATAAGTGTTTGAGGACATTCTAGAGAATTGCTTTTATATAAATTCCTAGAAAGGAGGTATTTGGCAAGAAAGATGAAGCACGATATTTAAGACTTTTGAGAGATACTGCAATTTCAAAGTTTGTACACATTATTTATTCCCATCATCCAGATAAGGGGCAGTAATTTCTCCTAAAACCTCCAAACTAAAGGACGATATAAAATCTGATCAGAGTCTTTTCAACTTATTTTCCAAAGATCCCGATTAAAGCATACTTTATTTACTTTTTAAATTAAATCTATCACAAACATTTCTTTCTTTTCATTTTTCTTTGTTCCTCCCAAAACATTTTCCCAAATTGTTTTCAATTCAAAATAGAAAAATTTTTATTTGTGAAACTATATGTGTTTTTTTGTAAGAAATATAAATGGGTTGAATAGAATAAAACAACTTCCACCTCATTTCCCAGAAATAAGCTTTCCCAAGAGAGAGAAGCAGAAGCGTTAAGCACATTAGGAAATGGAAGACAGAAAAGGATCCGATGGTCAGAGGGGCAAGAAAGAACCTGGAGTCTGGTGCTATCAGAAGAACTGTCAATAGACATTGAAAAGAAGAAAGCTGGATTAAATAGACTAAAAGTGAATACAGATGAACAATAAAAAAGAATTTTAAGCAATTTAAATAGGGATAGTTAAAAAACATGGAAAATAAGTCTTGTACATGGTAGTCACTTAAATGCTAATTTAATATGATAATAATTTTGAACACATTCTTGCAGTTGAAATTAAAAATGTTGTTGTTATCATTATTATTTAATGTGCTGTTTCTGGCTGGCAAACATTTAAGGCTTCATTTCTTTGTTTCCTCTTAGGCCTCTTATGTAAAGTTGCTGAAGGGGCAATAAAATATACAGGATGAAAAGATGGCAATGTTGCCTCCCCCAGGACCTCAGAGCTTTGTCTACTTTACAAAACAGTCTCTTGCCCTCATTGAACAACGAATTAATGAAGGAAAAACAAAGGAACCCAAAGAAGAAAAGAAAGATGATGAAGAAGAAGGCCCCAAACCAAGCAGGGACTTGGAAGCTGGCAAACAGCTGCCCTTCATCTATGGGGACATACCTCCAGGCATGGTGTCAGAGCCCCTGGAGGACCTGGACCCATACTATGCAGACAAAAAAGTGAGTGTGCTGTGTCTGCACTGTGGGGTCTGTGCTTCTTTGTTATAAAAAGCAATTTTAAGTTGAGATGAAGTAGAATTTAATGGAATCATCAAAACTGATTAACTCCAACATACTACTTTTGATTTCTTTTATCTTTTTGTGTGTGTTTTGTTTTATTTATTTTGATTGTTCCCTCCAGCCCTGGGTTTTGAACCCGCATCCTTGGGTTTTACATGATCCATAGTCCAGTCACCAGTTTGATGCCTACACCACTAAGGCACCTCTCTTTCATCTTTTAAAAGTTTTGAGGCACACCCTTGTGGCTCAGGTGGCTGAGGCAGCTAAAGTGCAGGCCATGTAAAGCCCAAGGACCTGAGTTTGCAACCTGGGGCCTGAGGAAAACATTTTTTAAAACCGTTCAGTATAATGTTCTGCCATTTAGAACATGACAAAAATGCATACCAATAGGGACAAAGTAATTGTCAATTTAAAGTTTAAGACCTGGGGATATGTCCAGAATACATTTTCATGGTCATAAACAACTGAATGCACAGGAACATATGCTATCACTTACTTAGAAATGGAGTCCAGAGAGCCACTTTTGGGTCTTGGAGACAAAGAAGAATCTGAGATGATCAGGGTGGTAGGGCATAAATGAAAAATTGTCTGTTGTTCGAAAAAGAAAGGCTGATATTGTCTCATGAAATAAAGTTGAAGCTAGAAAAAGCTATTAGTATGAGTGAGGGAGATGAACTTTTTACAAGTAGTTTGTGCTTGGTGATTAAATCAAAGCAAGATAGTGCTGGGTAGAAGATGAAATGGGTGACTGTATATGCTTACTGATATATTTGAGAAATGTTTTACTGTAAAGATGTTCACTCTAAGAACCACATAAATGAAAGCCTTTTAACATACGGTATTAAAAAAACATTTGAAAGTAAAGAAAAATTATTCTCAGTATGAGAGAAAAATGCAGAGTTTGAGTATTGTTGCAACTACTCGCTTATTTTAACACACTGGTACAAACTATAGTTCAACTTATATTTGCATTAAGAAAGTAGAGAGAAATCTTATTGTCTTACACTTGACAATACATCAGCAGTAATCTTTGAGAAGTTAAGAAAAGATGGATAAAGTGCACTGAAAACATTTTGATTTAAGATTTAAGTAAAAGAATACTTCTTGCTAAGACATCTAGAAAAGAAAAGAATTTATTTGAAATATATCAAGAAATATAAAAAAGATGAAATTAGTTCTTATAGTAGAAACCCATCTGCCTGTTTTAGGAATAGTTGCTATGAGTAGTAATACCCAATATTCTGCTTCACATTAAAGCCAGCCCACACAGCAATAGAAAGTGTAATGCCCTAGAAGCCCTTGAAATGTTACAAAGCATTCTAATGAAACAATCACCATTTTGATATAAAAAGGAGGAAATGGTAACTATGTACTGAGGGTCTGTCAGACACTAGACTCTCTCCCTACCTCCCTCCTCACTCCCTTCTTCCTCTCCTTCCTCCTCCCCTTCCTCTCTCTTCTCCTTCTCTCCTTCCATCCTTTCTTCCTTCCCTTCTTTCCTCCTTCATCTCAAAAAAAAGCAACATAGTTGAACTTATATCCATAGTTTAGTGAAAAAATTTTGTTACAAAATTTACTACCAAATATTTTATTACTTGAAAGCTATATAAAATTCAGACTAAATAAACAAAAATACCTAAATCAATTTTTTCTAGATGACACAAATAATTTGTCTATTAGCTGCAGAAAAAAAGACAAGGATTTTATCTTGGCATTTTTTATTTTAAAACCAATGACTCAGATTGTTTTCATGTTTTATTGATACTGCTATTTAGTTGTCTGAGTTTGAAGATAATAATGAAGATTATTACTCAATATGCAATGATTACAATGACATGTTTTGAGATATTTGGTTCTATTGGTAATTTTTTTTTATATCATGGATAGGAGCAATCAAGTCCTTTAATTCATGTTAATTTAATTTAGCTACTATTAGTATTCCATCTGAAACAGGGAAATTGAACTGGCTAATAGAAAAGATTCTTCCAACTCTAATATTCCTAAATTCATGCAATATTTAAAAAAATAACTCATATTTTGAAACATTTGCTACAAACTATGACAATAGCTCAAAGTATTAAAATTGTCAAGGTCTTATTTTAAAAATCAGGGATAGCTAGTTTTTATTTGGTTTGCTTAAAATGCAATATTATAAAAGAGAAGAGAGTATTTTAAAGTAATTTCAGTGGTCATAGGTTATTGCTACTGATTTAGGTATCAACGGGGTATGAAAAAGAAAAGACACCATGTTTTGGGAGCTCTAAGCACTGCATGCCTATAAGTAGCTCATGTCTTAATTTATTGAGAAGAAATGGACTAGGAATTCACCGAAGAGTGTTATATGGATAGAGCTGTATCAAGAGCATTGGAACTATATTGCTGGAGTCTGAGGACAATATTTCTTTAATACAGCACTACCTTGCATAGAGAAATAAACTGCTGATACTAACATACTACAATGAAATTTTAGATTCTCAATTTCATCCTGTTTTCTTTTTGCTCCTGCAGACTTTCATAGTGTTGAACAAAGGGAAAGCAGTCTTCCGTTTCAATGCCACACCTGCTTTGTACATGCTGTCTCCTTTCAGTCCTCTAAGAAGAATATCTATTAAGATTTTAGTACACTCATATCCTTTTAAAAATGCTCATGGCAATAATTCTTTAAAATATTTTTTGTTATTTTATTTAAATATCGTTTTGGTTTATTTTGCACCTGAAATACTCATTTTTTTTATCAGTTCATATGATTTACTGTAGGTCTCTGAGAAAATGGGGGAGTTGTCATATTAACATTTTAGGATAAATTACTTTTGTCTATTACTTCCTTGTTTAAGGAGATTTTTTAAGGTCTAAAACCTCACTTAGAATTATTTTGTAAGTAACAGTTATTCGCATTTCAACAAATATCCTTATCAGATGCTCAAATTTCCTGCTGTGTTCATTTATCAAATTCCTTGACTCTAAGCTACCTTATTCAGCATGCTTATTATGTGCACTATTCTGACGAACTGCATATTTATGACCTTGAGTAACCCTCCAGATTGGACCAAAAATGTAGAGTAAGTGGATATAAGTACATTTTAATATAGTCTTAATATTATCACTTTATGCTTTCCTTTTCCTAGCAGGAAGTTACGCATATAAAACCATGGTGTCAGGATGTCCTGGTGACCTAGTGGCTCAGTCCACATACATCCCTAAGTCCCCAATTCAAGACCTGGGGCCCAAGAAGCAACCGATGATGAACAACTGAGTAAAATAAGCAAAGTGCTTCTGCTTCCTTTCTCTTCCTGCCTGCCTGCCTTCATTGCTGCCTGTATCTTTCTAAGAAAAAAAATATGGTGTCTATTTTCCTATGTTACAGAATTTTTTCTTTCAATTATTTTTTTCCTCCTCTGTAGTATTAACCCACTAGGCAGTGGACTAGAATAATTAGATGCTGCAATATTTTTAAAAATAATTTGCCAGTTGCTCTGCCTTGTTCTTGGATATAAAACATCTCTCTCTTATTTTGGGGTGTATTTCTGATAGGAGCAATATGTTAATTTTTTAGGAACATCTAATATCTGTATTCTAATTTCAGAATGTTTAAGATATAAATGTTTCAAGGTTTGAATGTTTTAGAATTCTGGAAAGAACTTTACTGCAGTTTATCCTAATGTAATGGGTACATGAACCAAGAGACACCCTCCAATAGATGCCCTCCTTTGATCAGAAAAAATAAATTATGAAGATTTCCATAATTCTGTATTTTTTTCACACTTAATATCTCAATGGATTCTTGTGTCTAGGTACACTTTTACTGGAATATATACTTTTGAATCACTTGTAAAAATCCTTGCAAGAGGCTTCTGTATAGGAGAATTCACTTTTCTTCGTGACCCGTGGAACTGGCTTGATTTTGTCGTCATCGTTTTTGCGTAAGTACTTCGAGTTTTTTGAAATGCCAAACTCATCACAGTTTCAGAGAACACTCTAAAAAGAACAAACCTTAACAGTCTTTCCTGCTTATACTGTTTAGCTTTAAGGGAAATTTTATGAAAATTATTCATTGATAGGCAAATAGTAATTTTTTCAGGAAGTGTATTTCCCACTCAATGGCATATGACATCATTAAGATTGACCATCTTCCATGTTCAGCACTTGGATGGATAATATGTACTCTACCAATTAAGTTCATCCTTTTTCCAAGTTTTTATGTGAAAACTAATCATGCATGTAAGAAGCACAAAAATAGTTCAATGTTTTAATTATGAGTATGATTCTCTTTTTATTAATGTACACTATTTAAGAGTGAATCTTTTTATGAAGATTCACACTGCTTACTAAACCTAAGATTAGTGCAGTGTATGTCTATGTATTATATATGCATCCACAGTTCATTTTCAACAGCAAAAGATTATAGTAAAATATAATTTTAATTTATTCATATTACTGCTCTTTCTCAAATATATTTGTCAGAAACATTTATTTTTTTTCCATTTCAAATCAGGATGCAATATTTCCCTCTGTTATCTTAAATTGTAAAAGTGATGCGTGTTTCAAGTTCATTGGAAGACTCTAAAAAATACAGAAGGGCCTGAAGATCTCTAGTCTTCAATTCCCCTCCCCCTGCTCTTCCTCCTTGTCCACCAGGCTTTCTCCTCTTATGGTCACACATGACTTCTGCATTTTTGTCTCTCCCTGCTAACATGACAACATTGTGCCACAAAAGACTGCCTCTTCTCAGGGGTCTCCTTTTTTTGCATTAAGATACAATTTATATACCGTAAAATTTGCCCTTTTAAAGTTTCAGGTGTTTTATAATGATCCACACCTAAAACTTACTGGATGTTACTTCAATAAAAAATAAATTAGGAAAATAGTATAAGATTCAGTGGTTTTAGTATGATCATAAAGTTATATAATTATCACTTCTCTAACTCCAGAATATTTTTATCACCCTAAAAGCAATCACTTCCATTCTCTCCTCTCCCTAATACCTGGCAACTATTCATAATGTTTCCTTTCTATATATTTGCCTACTCTAGGCATTTCATGTGACCATATTTTAAGTATGTTACTTTTTTTTGACTGATTTCTTTCAGTCAGCATATGGTTTTCAAGGTAGATCATTCATGCTTCATAGGATATTAAATAACTACCTTTCTATAATGTTGAGGTCTAATAAAGCATTTATTGTTTTAGGAATTTTAAATATATAAAATCATTTTAATAGTATGTTTCTATTTTGCTTGCATCACATAAGTCAAACCAAATCAAATCAAGTTAAATTGATTATAATTTTTCAAATAAGATTTGCAGAACTATTCATATCCAAACGTAGACAATATCATGACTAAAGGCACAGGTAAGTATCACAGACTCTATCTAAATTCTGAAAAACTCTGATTTAATCCTACAGGTATTTAACAGAATTTGTAAACCTAGGCAATGTTTCAGCTCTTCGAACTTTCAGAGTGTTGAGAGCTTTGAAAACTATTTCTGTAATCCCAGGTAAGACGTAATTGGTGTAAAGCATTAGGCCACTCATAACTCCAACTATATGGGAGTTGTTCTTCGTTTGTCTGTGTGGGTGTTGTCAATGTGTTTGTGTGTGAACTCCCCATTACAGATATGTGACAGAGTTTGTGGACCTGGGCAATGTCTCAGCGCTGAGAACATTCAGAGTTCTCCGAGCATTGAAAACAATTTCAGTCATTCCAGGTGAGAGTGGGGTTAAACACTGAGGCTGACTTTGATCTTTTGGAAGAGAGACAACAAAAACTTTATTTTGTCCAACTTCAGTTAAATGTGACATCTTTGACTTTTCATCATCATTATTAAAAGTCAGCCTTTGAGTTTAATCAACTGCATGAGTCTTAGAGGATGAAGATGGCCACTTGGCTTACATCTCAACTTGAAATTTTCCCTCCTGTCTTTATCTTCATTTTACATTTTGCTTATCCAGGAATGAAAATTTCAATTTGTTTTCATATAGTCAAGAGAAAAGATAATAAATGTCAGCATGGGGGTGTTGCATGACATGTGCGGGTTTTTTTTTTTTTAATCTTTTCAACAAATCATTTCTTAATTGACAATTAGAAAGTTGTTATTCTGTGCTGTGATTCAGCCTCTGGCTGTCATCAGAGAGATGGTTTGTTTGACAAGATTTTACTGAATTAGAACTTCTAAAAATTGTTTTATAGTGAGTGTGACTATAATTTGAGCAACCAAATTATTCATGTGATGATTTTAGAATTTTTTTGACAATATTTCATTTTTTCATCATTTGCTATAATATATAAAACAAACCTTAATATATATAACACAAAATATATAAAATAAAAATCTATCTAGCTAATAGGCTCTTTTTGAATTAGGTTTTTTAGGTCATTGATTTGATGTAAGGCATGCATCTCTAGGAAATCTTTTGTTTTGATTTTTGTTTCTTATTCAGATGCTTTATTTCATTTTGAACATCTTCCCACTCCCCCATGTGTTCAGGCCTGAAGACCATTGTGGGAGCCCTCATTCAGTCTGTGAAGAAGCTCGCTGATGTCATGATCCTGACTGTGTTCTGTCTGAGCGTGTTTGCACTGATTGGGCTACAACTCTTCATGGGCAACCTGAAGCATAAATGTCTACAGGATCAATATTTATCAAATAAAACATTTTTAAGTTTGATAGACAACATAGAAGAAGAAAGTCTACGAGGTAAGACTGTCCCAGCAGTTATTATTGAGTTAAAGTAAGACTAAAAGCATTGCTGTATTATAGCAATGACATACTACTTTATTTTAATGATTTTAAAATCATTTACATATCTAGCAAAAGTTCCTAAAATGTAAATTAGTTGTCTTAAATCTACCTGGTTATAAGTGAAATTTCTAGCAGTTCTGGTATTAGAAATGTGGGATAGTTACATAACTCTCAAATACTGTAAGATAAAAAAGACTAAATTTGCTACAGAGAAACTAATGTAGTTATGAATTACTAATAGTAACCATTAAATTTTATTACAGGATACATATTTCATATACTATGGTCTTACTGTATAATTTATACTTAGGTATATTTGGAAGTATAAATTATTATAATATATTTTATGCTATTATAACTATCATATCATTATATTAATCACACTATATTAGTTATTGCATGTTAAAATATGTCTCAGTAGTGCTTTTAAAGATTTTTATAAAATAAAATGGTTTATTCAGCTTTACCAGCACCATCCTTGTAATAGCTTCACAGTTTTCTAATGGCTTACCTTAATCTAAATGATGAAATCATGATAAAGTTTAATTCAGTAGAACTAGTTCCATGCATATCATATGAGATCATCTGTATACACAATTTAACAATATGCTTAATTCACAAGTATATATTAAAGACTCTTACCTAAAACAGGAACTGCATATTTTTTTAGTTTCTCGTACCTGAGCTGTTTTCGAGTATTGGGTGAAAATGAAATTAAGATTAACTATACTTCTGTCACCTGTAATGTGTCTGTATGATGTTGCCCATATAAATGCATAATCTTAATAGACCTTTGGATCCTAAGGTAGGATGGAAATCAAGAAGCCTTTCAAATGTACACTGCCTTGACAAAAAAAAATATCAGAGAGTAAAGGTCAGGAGTCACCTAAGATGATCAAGAGTTTATATATTTTGTTTTTTGTAACTTTACTATTTTCCCACTCATTGGGAAAGATAAAAGCAAACAAGCAAGCAAGCAAATTAAACAGTTAGCATAGCAAAAGACTATAAATAAACTAAAAACAGAAGCCTAAGACAAGAGAACTCCAAGTTTTCAAGTAAAATATTACATGTGTACATATTTCTTGACTAAAAGTATTTGATGAGGAATTTAGCATATTTCCCTTTCTCTTTATTTTTAGTTTGTTTTCAAGTTCTGGCTTTTATTAATCTGATATTAAATTTTATTTCCAATTTCCAAATAATTTTGCTCTTTAATTTCTGTGCCATCAAAGTAATATATTTTAAGTTATTATTAATATTTACATTCAATTTTTAAAAGTTGACGATACTTAACTATTTGCTTTTAGCTAAGATCACTACTAATTTTTTATTCTGAATCTTGGTTCCATTTTAAAAATTTTAATGGAGATTGCATCATGGAATATATAGTTTAAGGTATACATTATTATAAATCACCATGTATATATGATATAATAAATTCACACCCAGCATTCCAATTACTGCTTTACTGTTCAGTTGATCCCATGTACCCAATTTGTCTATTAGCCTTTCAACTTTCTTGTAAACACTGACTTGCTTTTATTGATCAGAAGTCTAATTTTTGTTTTATTTAATTCATTTGTTTGCTTGATTTCGCTATATAACACATATGAGTGAAAATATATGATATCTGTATTTCTCCTGCTGGCTTATCCCACTAAATTTTATTCCCTTAAATTTATCTATGTTTTTGCAAATAACAGATTTTCTCTTTTTTAACTCTGGGTATATATCACATCTTTATTCATGCGTTGGTGGGTACCTATTCTGTTTCCAGTTTGGGGCTACTGTAAATAATGCTGCAGTGAACATGTGGTACGTACATCTCTTTCAGTTAGTGTTGTTGAGTTTTTATGATATATACCCAGAAGTGAAATAATGGGACCATGTGGAATTTCCATTCTCATATATGCACATATATACATATATATGTATGTGTATGTGTGTGTATATATGTGTATATATATACATAAAATGCAAGAGATTTTTAAATTTTATAGCTTTCCACTTTTTTGTATTATTACTTCTAATTGCTTTTACCTGGACCCTTTGGGATTTTCTCTCTATATTACCATGTAAAACACAAATAGAGTTTTAATTCTCCTTTCGTAGTTTAGTTTCCTTTTCTATTTTATTCCTGTCTAATTGTTCTAGATAAGGCCCTAGTACAATGTTAAACAGTGATGAGTGTGGACAACCTTGTCTTATTTTCTGGTCTTAGTGCTGGCATGCTTTTTCCATTGAGTATGATGGTGTCTGTGGGTTTATCATACATCATCTTTATTGTGTTGTTGCATGGTCCTTCTATACCAACTTTATATAGAGTTATATCATAACTGGGTGCTGAATCTTCTTCAAATCTTTCTCTGTATCTCTTTATACGATTATAAGATTTATCTCCTTGTTCTTGTTGGTGCGGTGTAATACAATAATAGATTTTTACATATTGAATAATCCTTGCATTCCTCAGGACAAGTCCACTTGATCAGAGTGTTCAATCCTTTTGATTTATTGTTAGATTCAGTTTACTAGTATCCTGTAAAGGATTTTTTAATCTATGTCCATTAGAAATATTGGTCTGTATTTTTCTTTCTTGGTGATGACTGTATCAGTTTTTTGTACTACTGTAACCTTGGCCTCATAGAAAGTATTTGGATTTATACAGTTTTTTGGAGTAATCTGAGAAGGATAGGTATTAAATCTTATCTGAAGTTTAGGAAAACAAGATTAAAACCATTTCTTCCTGGGCTTTTATTTTGGTGGAGACATTTGATTACTTTTTAATTTCCTTGCTTGTGATAGTCCTGTTCAGATTTTTCATTTATTCTTGATTCAGTCTTGGCGGTCTGTAAAATCTGTCCATGCTCTTGAGGTTATC
The DNA here is from genome assembly GCA_004363575.1 of Solenodon paradoxus. Classification (NCBI taxonomy): domain Eukaryota; kingdom Metazoa; phylum Chordata; class Mammalia; order Eulipotyphla; family Solenodontidae; genus Solenodon; species Solenodon paradoxus. Next base: position 100,305 of record RJWH01000196.1, on the reverse strand, counting down.
TAACTTATTGGCATATGCTTTGCATAGTAATCTCATGATATTTTGTGTTTTTGAGATATCAGTGTAACTACTCCCCTTTCGTTTCTGATTATAGTTATGAGAGTTTTCTCTCTTTTTTTAGTGACCCTAATGAAAGGTTTGTCATTTTTGTTTATTTTTTCGAAAGAACTAGCATTTGATTTCGGTGATCTTCTGAAATATCATTTTGATTTCAATTTTTATTTGTTTCTGCTTAAACTTTTCTAATTTCCTTTAACTGTCTCTTGGCTTCAATTTTCTTCTTTTTCCAGTTGCTTTAGATATAGGGTTAGATTGTTTATATGTGAGTTTTCTTATTTCTTGAGGCAAACCTGGATTGCAATAAACTTTCCTCTTAGTACTGCTTTTGCTGTATCCCGTAAGTTCTGGTAGCTTGTATCTTCATTCTCGTTTGTTTCCTAATATTTTGTAAATTCTCCTTTTATTTTCTCTTTTACCCATGTCATTCAGAAATAGGTTGTTTAGCCTCCATATATTTTTGGAATCTTCCAGCTTTCTCTTTGTCATTTTAAACCATTGTGATTGGAGAAGACGCTTGGTATATTTTCAGTCTTTGTGAATTTGTTGAGACAGTTTTTGTGTCCCAAAGTATGTTATATCTTGGAGACTGTTCTGTGAACCAGAGAAGAATGTGAATTCTGCAGTCATTGGATGCAGTGTTTTGTATATCTTTTAAACCCATGTATTCAAATTTGTCATTTAAAGCTTTTGTTTCCCTGTTAATTTTCTTCCTGGTTGATCTCTCCATTATTGTACGTGAATTGTTGAAGTCTCCTACTATGGTTGTATTGCTGCTGATGTCTCTCAGTTCTGTTAATAATTATTTTATGTGTTTTGATATTCCTTCTTTTGATGTATACATATTACTTAAGAGTATGTCTTCTTGCTGAATTGATCTCTTAATTATTGTACAGTCTATCCCTATCTTTTGTTATCTTCTTTAGGTGGAAGTCTGTTTTATCTGATATAAATTGGCTCTCCCTACTTTCTGTTATTACTGTTTGGCTATAGGATGCATGTTGTTGCATTATCTTTTTTCATCTCTTTTTTATATGTGGTTTGAAAGAAGTTTTATTGCATTTGTTCTCTTTTTATTTTCCTCTTTATTTTTTTCCATTGAGTTACGTTTTGAGGTTACTCTGGAATTTACTTACATGTTTTTATGTTTGCAATCTGTTTTTACCTGAAAAAAAATTAGCCTTGAGCTCTAAAAATCTACTTTTTTTTATCCTCCCCACATTTTATATTTTGATGTCTTGCTTTTAGGTGGGTTTACTTTTTGTTTCATAGAACTTCCCTAGTATTTCTTATAAGACATGTTTCAGGGTGATGAACTCTTTTAAATATTGGTTTTCTGAAAAACTCTATATTCTTCAATTCTAAGTGATAATCCAACAGGGTAGCATATGCTTGACTGGAGGTTCTTTCCCTTCAGCACTTTGAGTATATCATGCCATTCCTTTCTGTCCTGTAAAGTTTCAGCTGACAAATCTGCTGACAGTCCTATGGTGGCAGCCATTTTTCTCATTTTCTCATTTTTCTCTTGCAGCTTTTAAGATTTTCTCTTTATCTTATATTTTTGTCATCTTAATAGCAACGTGTCTTTGTATAGGTCTGTTTGTATTTCTTTTGTTCAAAACTCTTTGAATTTTTCTCTGTCTGGAAGTCTGCTTCCTTTCTTGGGTTAGGGAAATTCGCAGCTATTATTTTTTCAAATACACTTTCTACTCCTTTCTCTCTGTCTTCTCCTTTTAGAACTCCTGTGATTAAAATATTTTTCTTGATGTTATTTCAAATATCTTGTACACTGTCTTTATTTCATTTAATTCTTTTTTCTTTTTTACTGATCTGCTGATTGCATTCCACTGTCTGACCTTCTAACTTACTGATGCTATTGGAGGCTTCTTTAATCCTAATGTTGTCTCTCTATTCTGTTTTTTATTTCACATATTATATTCTTTAGCTACTTGAATTCTGTGTGGAATTGTCTCCTATTTTCTTTATCTTTGTTGTATTTCTCTTTTTTCCTTGATTGTTTTTCTGATTTCAGTGATTATCGGTTTCTTTAAAGTCTTCATCAGGTAGTTTACTAAGTATGTTGCATTCAAATTTTACTCTGGAGTTTTATTTTGATCCATAATTTTGTATAATTTCTTCGTCTTTTTGATATTTGGCATTCTGTGTTTGTTTATGTGAATTAGGGTTCCCTTAGGTAAAGAACTTGTGTTAGTGTATGGAGATGCACAAAATAGATCTGGATTTTAGTCTGTAATGCTGGACTTCCTTTGCTTCTGTGATCTCAACACTTAATCAGATTACTGAAGCTTGAAGGTGACCCCTGTGCTTAGACCTGAGAGTCTAGCCTACAGGGTAGAATTAGCATAGGGAACACACACAAGTTTCCCCAAGAGTTACTGGCATGGACATCAAAGCTCACAGAGAGAGACCCAAGTGTTGTGGGCCCAGTCTGCAAGCAGGCCCCAGCCCCAACAGCCCACATGATAGAACCGGGAGCTGTCTTAGTGGAGTACTTTCCTTGTGAAAGTTCCTCAGTCTTAGTCCTCCAGAGTAGTGACAGTTGTAGCAGGGGGTGGTAACCAAACCCTGAGACCTGGGGGTGGAATTTCAGCAAGTACCAAGCAGATAGGAAGCTATTTTGGTGAAGCTGCAGGCTGGTGGAAGCTATTATTTTGAGGGAGGCCTTCCAATTATTTTCCCTTGAGAATGGTAGAATGGAATGCTCCTTGCCAGGAAGCAGTCAACTATTTGCTTGGGTGCTGCTTGGTCTGGCTGTCTGTCTCTGGCTGCCTGTCAAATGGCAGTGGTAAGTGCCAGTAGTTCTGTGTCAGGGTTTTAATATCCAAGGTGGGGTGGTGGAAGGACACCTACCCCCCACCACCTTTCCCACAATGGCTGCCTCCAGCACAGCAACATGAGGAGGTGTCATCTCATTTCACAAGGATGCTAGCAATCTTCCCACCCTGCACTGAGTCTCCTAGCTCAGTGACTGAAAGCCAGTTCCCAAGTATAGGAGCACTGCTGCAGGAGAAAGGCCTTTAAGCTCTGGGAGAGTGTCAGTTTTGCTGGTCTTTCCTTTCAGTCTCTGAACATGGTGGTGTGGTTCCCAGACAGATCAGTCTCTCCTACCTTTTGTGGAAGCATATGTCCCCTCTCTTTGTGGAAGTGTTGGGCCTATTTCTTCCCAAAAAGTGTAGTTGCCATATGAGTGGGGTTTTTTTGTTGTTGTTGTGCTCTGGGGAAGAGGTGAACTTGAGATCTTAGCAGTATGCTATCTTGGAATCAGATCTCTGGATGTTATTTTTTAATGCAGTATTTTTAATTACTTTGTTTTCCAATTAGAGAACTGATTGGTCAAAGGTAACTATTAGAATAGAATAAGGAAGATCAGTTAAGAGATTACTTCTATCATCTAAGCAAGACAAAAACTGTGGCTTTGTTTCGAGTGGTGGCAGGAAGTGAAAAAACAGTACGATCAAGATAAAATCTGTTGAATTTTCTGATGAATAAGAAAAAGAATCCTTTAAGATTCTAGATTTCTGACTGCAGTAACTGGATAGGTGGTGATGGAAAAAGAGGGAAGGGTGAGCTGATTTGTAGGGAAAGTTATCATTAACCAGTTAAAATTGAAGTGCTATGAAGGCATCCAAGTGATGTATAAATAAGCAGAGATCTGTGCATACAGATCAGAGAAAAGAACAGCCAGTAAAGTAAGAAGCAAATAAAGACATAAATAGTCAGGAGAAGAATATTGAGAAAAAGAAGTGCTTGTATAGAATGATATTTCAAAAATCAAAGATTAAGGATAAAAAAATAGAGAAATATACATTAAATTAAACAAATTGTAAGTCACCAGACACATTGATAAGAAATTTTAGTAGAGTATTAGGAGAGTAATGTTGGATAAGGTGGTGAGAGAGAAGACAGTTTGTGTTGATAATTCTTCCAAGAAATTTTACTGTAAAGAAAAGAGAAAGAATAGGTTAATACCTGGTAAAATTTATTAAACTGACTTGATAGGTATGTTTTTCTAGTGATATAAGTGGATAAGTAGTAAAAAAATGGATTATTCATAAAAGAAGGAAGAAGTCAGGTCCCTGAGAAAATGAAAGAATCAAAAGTAGAGACATTTTACCATAAAGGATGAAGAAGTGTGGAGTGAGTTGCAGAGTTAGCAGAAGAGAAAACGGTCAAACCCAGTGGTTTTTATTTCCTTAGAAAAAGTGGGAGATGGGATCATTGATTGAGAATTCAAATGAATAAGAAGTTCTTCAGAAGGTTTGAGGAAATTGTACTATCTGATCATATTTTGAGTACCAATTTGATACTGGAGGTCTTTTATTTAAAATGTAGTTATTGACTTAGTATTTGAAGTTCTCCAATAGGATTTAGTCACTTGGAAATGAACATAAAAAAGGTTATGTGTATGTTAGATTATGCTAGATTATGTGTAAATTAGGATTCTTCCAGATTAATATGATAAACTGAAATACAGGACAGCTGAAGAAAGTATAAGAGAATAATGATAATGAATGCCCATGGGTTCTAAGTTGTACAAAGAAATAAGTGAACCCAAGAGTTGGTTGATTCAACATGAGAATGGTGAGGTAGATAAGTTGGAATTCTTAAAACAGTTTAAATAATTATAATGTCATAGGCAACCTATGCAGAAAGTTCAAACACATTCTAGTAGTATTTTATGTTGCTTATAGCAAAACCTCTTGAGAGGTGTTTTTGAAATCATTATCAAGTAAATGAACGCGCTGTCTAGTCTCCTGTTTAAAAATATAATTTATAGATTTCCCATTATACTATGTACTATTTTGATGTTCATCAAACTTCTTTTTTGTTACTACAAATGGAAGTTTTCTGTGCAGTGTATAGGTAAAATAATGATTATGTGTTAATATAGCATGATTCTATTGGGCTCAAGTGAGATAGTCTCTTTCTTCTACTTTCTGAACGTTTGATTTTAATAAAAAATGTTCTTAGAGAAGCCACAATACAAGTCTGTACTGACAACCAATACTTCTATGTCTTTCATCTGCAGCTCTTTCTTTGTGGAATTACATCTCCCAGGATGCAATGGGTAACAGAAAGGCATCTGCATCTACCTGATCCCTGCTCTAATTTTTTCAGAATTAATTTATTGCCCTTTGGCTGAGGAATATACCCTTGATTCCAGAAGCCGGAAGCCAAAGTCAACTGATACCTTTCTGAGTCAGATCAGAACTAATCATAACATGTTTAGGTCACCAATTAGGTTTTACCATTCTGTTTCATTGGCTTTGAAATTATTAGGAAATTGCCCCATAATCTTCATTAGATTCCATATCAGTTCCAGATTGTTGTTGGATGCATTCTGTACTTTTTAATTTATTTTTTCTCCTTACGTAGTTTAGTGTGAGGTTAGGACTTATCCAACACTTCCCACGTACTTTGCCATTAACTGCAATACTTTTTTTTAAAAGGAAAGCTATACACAGGAATAAAGTCAAATAAGCAAATAGGCGGGCAGGAAGAAAGAGAAGGAAGAAGCATTTCATTATTTTATTTAGTTGTTTACCTTGATTGTTCTCACTGACCCTGGGATGCAAACTCAGGTCCTTGGAATGCGTGCAGTCTGAGCCTAACCACTGCTCCACCAGGGTATAAAGGCATTATATCTTTAAATTTTTATTGAGAAATCATTTATGTACCATAAATTCCCACTTTGTGTTTTATTTTATTACAAGAACGTCACATCATAACATAAATTTAAAATGTGCATCATTATAAAGTAACGCCTGTGTATGATACATTGTTTGCCACCAGCAGTCCAATTTTACGTAATCGACTTCTTTTACCCAATATGCCCACTCTATCTCCCCACTTCCTTCCTGGTAATCAATAATTTGTAAAAATTCCCACTTTTAAAGAGTAAGGTTCATTGTCCATTGTTTTTGGAATCTCCTGAGTTGTACAAACATCATCATTGTCTAATTTGAGAATATTTTCATCTTCCTCAAAAGAAGCCCTGTATCAATTGCAATCACTCCCCATTCCCACCTCTCCCAGTCCCTGCCAACCACTAATTTACTTTCTGTCTCTATGGAATTACCTATTCTGAACATTTCACATAAATGAAATCATGCAATATGTGGCCTTTTGTATCTGGCTTCTTTCACTTTGCAAATTTCCAAATTTCATCTATATAACATGTAGCATAACTTATTTCTTTTCATTACTAAATAATATTCCTAAATATATATGTGTGTATATGTATATGTGTGTATATATATAAATATAGAGAGGCATATTCATATATACATACATATACTACATTTTGTTTATTCATTAGTTAATGAACATATGGTTTTTTTTCCATTTTTTGGCTATTGTGAATAATGCTGCTATGAATATTCATGTAAAGTTTTTCTTTAGACATATGTATTCATTTCTTTTTGCATTGCATTTTCCTTTACACATTAACCTTAAATTCTCTTGAGGCTAATTATCTAATAATTTAATGTCTGATTGTTTAGGAATTATTTTAAAGTGTTATACAAGACCTGAGTGAGTACTCCCATTGCTTTACCTTTCATCATTTTTCTACTGACGTGTTAGCCCAGCAACAAGTAGTAAGTACAGGCAGCTCTAGCGCCTGACTTATAAGATAGTTTGCTCAATGGTTAGTAAACATGAATAAGTGTTACTTTGTTGGGCAATTATTTTTTATTTTTCAAGGAGAGGTGCAGGCAGGAAGCGAGGGGAGAAGGAAGCATTTTATTTATTGTTTAGTTGTTCTTCTTGGTTGTACCCACTGGCTCTGGGACACAAACCTGGAACCTTGGGATGTTATGTGGACTGTGCTGACCTCTACTCCACCAGGGCAGTGTTTCTTCTGTCTGCTATAATAAAATATCCTGGAGTTTTATCTATAAAATGTCATATCTTACCCGCCTCCATCCTCATCCTGTCATGCCCACCCTTCCTGGGGGTTAGGATTTTTTTCCAAAAAGTTGTTCATTCACATTTTCATCCCAAATCAAGAGGCTTTTTTTTTTTTTATTTGTGCCTTATAAGATTTGCATCTTTTAAGTCTGAAACAATGATGATTGTAAGTCAGTCAATTAGCTTTATATGATATTTTTACATGATAGTTTAATAATAGTTACTATTCATTGAGTAGCTGTATGAATGTGAGAATAATTATACTAAGGACTTTGCATACAATATTGTATTTACACTAGTCAACAACAATAGAAAGTAGATATCCTCATCTACATCTTACAGATGTGATAGCTGTATCTTAAAATTGCAAGATAACTCACCTACATAATATATTTGAATCCAAAGTCTGCCTTGCACTATTACTCTAAACCTTTTCTAGTAATTACGTCTTTATTCCTTTGACAAGAGCCAAATAGAAAGTTGGATCCTTATTCAAAAGAATGCATTTTTTAGTTCTTTGTCCTTTTACTATGTTAGTTGGACCAGTTGCCTGCTTTAAGAATAATTTTTAACTGTGAATACTGGAAGAGATTATGATGTTTCTTACACCTGAAAATGGGCACAATGGGTACAATGAAAAGGGAAAGGTGCTTTTAGTACACTGATTTACCCTCAATTCTGATGCTTATTAAGTCCTAAATAAATATTGACTAGTGAACAATGAGAACTTCAGAACATAGGTTTTTTTTCTGTTTATGCTATTGCTTTGCTGACTCTCCTTCTCCTGGAGGGCTCAGTTGGAAGTTCTCTCATTCTCTTTTCCTTTCTGTCTTCTTTCTATTCTTTCCTGTCTCCGTTAACTCATCAAGTGCCGTGCTTTAAGAGCTATTTACTTGATGATGACTCCTATTTTGTATCTCCATCCTTAATAGTTCTACTAACTTCAAGACTATCTTATCAGTCTAATCACCTACTAGACAAATATAGTTTAATGTCGACTCAAACGAAGCACAGCTGAAACTCAGCTCCTGGCTTTTGCTTTAGGCCATTTCCTTCCCAGTCTTCCTCATCTCAGTAACTGGCACAACCATCTTACCCGTTGATATACCCTAATATCTTCTCTTTCTGCACACCCTGTTTACACTCTATTAGCAATTCTTGTTCACTCTATTTTCATCTCCTTCTCTCCATATACAGCTTCTCTGAATTTTAGTCATGTCACCTCTCACTGTAGTCACTGAACAGTATCCCTGCTTTCATATCTGCTTTCTTATCTAATCCACAAAGAAACCACAGTTATATTTTTAAAGGGTAATTATTTTCTCATATCTCTACTTCCTGCTTTGATCACTTCTAATTGAACCTAATATCCAAACTTCTTTTCATGGCACCTGGTCCCTCTGTCACCATAGTTCTCACTCATCGTACTGCAGCCAGACTGGCCATCTTTCCATTTCTTCCATGCAGCAACTTTATTTCTGCCTCAGGGCATTTGCTCTTGCTCTTTTCCCCGCCACACCTCCCGCCCCCGCTCCAAGATATTGTTTCAGTACGGTTTTGAGTAATGACTTCTTTGTAGTATTTAAGTCCCAGTTCAAATGCCATCTCTTTAGAAAGACCTTGCCGCCCATCATTTATCACTTTGTTTTATTTTCCTTTCTTTAGGACACTTTTCATTATATCAAAGCGTCTTATACATTATTTACTTATGTGTCTTTCTTTGCCCCCCAACCTCCACCTTATCTAAGCATAAACTCCATCTAACTAATGATCTGGTTTGTCATATTTATCCCTGTGTTCATTGTCAGGCCCATAAGAAGTTATCAATAAATATTTGAAGGTGAATATATGAAAATGCAATAAATTAATGAATATAGCCCGAAACCAAACCTGAATGTATGAATATGTCTATAGTAAGTAACATACCAGTTATATCAGTCTCAAAAATTATGCATTTAATGTTACAGATATTCAATTTTTTCCTAAACAGATTATTTTTATTTTCTGGAGGGATCCAAAGATGCTCTCCTCTGTGGTTCCAGCACAGATTCAGGGTATGTAATATTTGTTTTGCTTTTAGTCTTGAGGCTACAAAAAAAAGATAAAAGCATATTTAATTAGTTTGCTAATCAGAAATTTTGATTGTGTTGTTTTCATATATTTCAGGGCATATTTTAATTCACTCTGTTCCACAGCAAGTTCATACTCTAAAAATATTCTAATAATTTTAGTGCTTGCTTTTCAATGCAAAACTTTGACATAGTTCTTGAATTAGAGCAAGATACAATGCATACAAATCTTAAGAAAGTAGGAAAAAAGCTACTTCCAGAAAACCCCACCTAAAGTTGGTTGGATAGTGGTAAGCCTTTTTTCTAGAAAGAAGAGTGACAAAATCAACTTTTCTTTTTATCCCCAAATTCTCCTCAGTTTCAAATCAGTTATGATTCCTAGGTGACCAGATGCAGAGTTATTTTTACCACTCTAAACAAAAGAATTCAATATACTTGGGTAAAGATAATTTTTGAATTTCATACTTTTGCAAATGTGCAATATTGGCCTCCCATATACCAACTTTATTTCTGTGTAAGACCTTTGTTCTCTTCCTATCCAAGCATCTCTTCTTTAGGCTGTGTGTGTATTGGTACATAAAAATAAGATTATTGCTCCTAAGATCACCCCAGAACATTGTGTTTGTGTAATGGCACTATGGAACTCCATCATTTCAGAAAGAAAAAAGTCTTAAAGCTACAAATTCTTCTGAACTCAAATATTTTTACTATTCTTGATTCTAATTCCAGTAATAATTTGATGAGACACAGTTTTGTTAGAGACATACATAGCAATCTTTATGACACAAGAATTATTATAAGGCATCTTGTGAAAGTTGCCAAGCTTTGATGCCAGATTCATGATGATAGTCATAGCATCTACTATCTATGAAATGTTTTCTAAGTGCAGAAACTAAGCTAGGTCATTTGTACTCATTATCTTCTTTAAACTTAATAATGATCTTAAAATGTTGAGGTAAGTATTATTATCATGTTTCCACAGAAAGAAGGAACTGTGCCTTACCGAATTTAAGTAATTTGATAAAATCATCAAACAGTAAATAGTAAGGGTGCAATTCAAACCCATTTATTCCTTACACCAAATGCTGTGTTCCTAGTCATTATTCAATCTTATTTCTCTAGACAAGGAACCTTGAGTTTGTACCTTCGAATACTTGTTAGGTATCCTGAAGAATATTCTGAAAAGACTAATTTTTGATGTTCTTTTATGCATGTAGTCAGTGCCCAGAAGGGTACACTTGTGTGAAAGGTGGCAGAAATCCTGATTATGACTATACAAGCTTTGACACTTTTGCTTGGGCCTTCTTAGCCTTGTTTCGCCTAATGACCCAGGATTACTGGGAAAACCTTTATCAACAGGTGAGTGCTAAGAGAAACATTCATTGTGCTTTTGAATCACATAAAAATCTGGTGTATGTTCCTTGCCAACTTTGTATCAAATTATTATAGTATAAAAGCATGTGATATTATATGTCCAATGTTATTCAATAGAGTGAAGAAAGCTGACTTGTTACTAATATTAGACATTTTACTTCTGGCACTATTAGAATAGATAATTATTAAGTCATAAATTATTTTCTTATCTCTTCTAGGCTCTTGGATCTCTAAATCTCTTTCCTCCTTTTGAAATCTAGCATCCAATGGAGTCCTAAGTAAATAGCAGGACATGCACAGTAATGTTCTCTCACTACCATTCCTACACATACACATGCATACACTACCTGCCACCCTGCTTTGAGTGTCTAACAGACTATGCTATGCTCACCATGTTTTACTCTCAGTGTAAAAAAGTAAACCAAAAACTCCTCTGTACAGTAATCATGGACTGAATTGTATCCCCCAAATTCATAGGTTGAAGCCCCAACTCCCCATACCTTAAAATGTTTAAATTTGGAATTGAGATCTTAAAGAGTAACTAAATTAAAATAAGACCATTCAGGTGGTTTCTTTTCAGTGTGCTTTATAAGGAGAGGAGATTAGAACTTGAACAAGAGAGATACCAGAGATTTGCAACCACAGAGAAAAGGCCATGTGAGAACTTAGTGAGAAGGTGGCCATCTGCAAGCCATGGAGATAGACTGATAGAAATCTATTGTGCCCATGCTTGATCTTGGACTTCCATCATCTACAACTTTGAGAAGATAATTTTCTCAAAATTTCACTGAAGCCACCTAGTCCTTATTGTTAAGGCAGACGTAGTAATCCTATAAAAGCATTAAAGATTCAGTCTACTTCTCTAAATTTTCTCACCCAACTCAAATGTTCCTTCCTCTCAACTTCCATGCCGTTTGTATATTCTTCAGTTTATAGGATTCATCTCTTGTACTGTAATTATTAGTTCACGTGAATTAACTTTACTGTGTCCTCTTGGGCCTATAGGTTCTCTATCTTTATGTTATATATTTTCTCAACACCCAGCCCCGAAAGGAAGAAGACCCAAGTGATTATTATATGTAATGAATCACTTTTCTCAGAATTGTCATAGATACTTCTTTTTGTCTTTTATATTTAATTAATTTATGAAAATATAAAAAAATATAGAAATTATATCAAAATTACTTCACAGGAAAAGAGAAATACAAATAAAAAATATATAACATTTTATTTAAATATCCAGAAAGATGCTTATCTTTACTCAAAATTAAAGAAAGGCAAATTAAAAATAAAGTAACATAATTTTTTTACCTTTTGACAAAGATCAAGATGGAGATAAAAAGAGATAATGATGTCTAACTGAAATAACTTTCTCAAACATTGCTGGTAACCATGGGAGAGGGAACAGGAATATATCTATGAAAATTGAAATGGATATACAAATTGATCTAACAGTTCTGCTACTAATTAGTTATCCAGGAGAAGAAACCAATAACAGCAACTGGCAGAAAGGGAATTGAGTAATTAGGCTTCAGAGAAAGAAGACAGAGACTTAATTTTCATAATACCATTTTTTACTATGTTTTTTTTACCATATATTTAAGATTTTTAGTAAATTTTAATTTAAAAAATATTATAATCCAATATAAATTGGATAGACAAGTTCATACAATAAAGTTATCTACCTTATATGCACATCACCATCATTAAATATTTCTTGTTTCAAAAAAAAGATTGAATTCTGTCAGTATAATGCTGTATACACTGTATAAGCTATAGATATTACCTGGTCCAAAAATTGGAAAATGAGCCAAGTTGCTAGTTTTTGAGTAATTTTCAGGATTGTTAGGAAAGATTCAGTGTTATTATGCTTGATCATAATTTTAATACAAGTTGACTATATTGCTGTATCATTGGTAGTGAAAAATGTCTGTTTTAATGTTGATTGTTTACAATGGAGATATAATTTTCTTTGCATTTATATAACCAGAAATTATATAAAACAGTCCAATTTAGCCTTACTTCATATGCAATCATGTTGAAATAACTTACCCCCAAAATGTTATTACAACCACTATTTTTATTTTGCCCTAGACTCTGCGTGCTGCTGGGAAAACCTACATGATCTTCTTTGTTTTGGTGATTTTCCTGGGCTCTTTTTATCTCATAAACTTGATCCTCGCTGTAGTTGCCATGGCTTATGAAGAGCAGAACCAAGCCAACATCGAAGAGGCGAGGCAGAAAGAGTTAGAATTTCAGCAGATGTTAGATCGACTTAAAAAAGAGCAAGAAGAAGCTGAGGTAATTTCATGTGGTATTACACTCTTCCTAGAAGTAGAGGGGAAACAATAAAGGTCTTGTGGTCTGTGCTCAGCCTTTCCTAGGGAGGTTTTTCTTAATAGATTCCTTTACGTAAAGGGGTTCTTCATTCTGGTGTGGTTGAAGAAACCGATTCTGGATTGAGTTAGAATTGGTTTCTGTCCCATTCCACCTTTCCTTACAATCAGCTTCCCTGGCTATGGAACATGTTCTAAGGTTGCTCCTTCTTTACCTGATAACCCACAATGCCTCTGTACCTATGATATTATGTCAAGTCCCCAAATATATATATGATATATTTTCTCAGGGTAACATTTATACACAAAGATTTAGGGGAAGTTATTTTAATGTGAAAATTAATAGATAACTCTATGGGGTAGAAAGCAAAATGTACATAAACTTTTGTTAATGCTATAAGAATTTTTAAGATAAAAAAGCATGAGATGTTAAGAAAATCACACTTATTGCTGTGACCACTTTAGGCTAAGTCACAGATTCTTGAGGATTCTTTTGCACTCCTCCCTCCTGATTCCTTTCCCTTCAGTGGAGAAGTTTGAAAAGACTGATATTCTCTTAGTCCTCTTGGTTCTCCCAAAATTCCAAATAAATTGCAGGAATCTTAAAATGTGTTCAATCGTTTGACCTACAAAATCTCTTCAATGACTCTACCTATTAGGGATGAGTAATAACCTGTAAATGCAGAGAAATTTTGTTGTAGAAAGATGCTTATGAATTATTTTAATAATGACAAAATCAGAAAGCATTTAAATTATCAAAATTAGAAAATAGTTAAGAGTATTATATTTTTGTATCTTGGAGTATTATTCAGTCATAAAATTGTTTTTTTAAATAATATAGTGACAGCAAAATGATAGCATATTAAAAAGCAGGATACAAATTTAAGTATAATATATAATTTAAAATAAGATATATGTAAAGACTGGAATAGTAACATCAATTATGTCTGGAGTATAGGATTATGAGTGATTATTATTCTTTATTCATAATATACTTTCCTATTTTACAAAGATTGTTTTATTTTAATAATAAAATTTCTATTGTTTTTATAAAGGCATAATAATAAGTTATCCCAGGAATCTCCTAGAGACCCTCCAGAAGTATCTTCAAACTTTTTGGCGATATTATTTTGCAATTATTTGTTTTTATTTTTGGATTACTCAATCTTCATTAAACTCTAGAGTGCCTGATTCTATTGGTGATGTTTAATTACTTTAACAAGATTTACAATCAAAATGCCTTATTATTGGTTTATATGATTATTTTAGTGTCTGCAATTACCTAGTAAAACTTTCATTTAATGGTATTTAAATTGCTTTAGTATAAATATATTAATAATACACATAAATTTCATTTCAAAGAACAGTGGGACTTTATTTCAGTGAGGGAGAAGCAACTAGTATATACATTATATCTTTCTGGTCATAAAGCAAAGAAATTGCCATTATTCCATGTACGGGGACATGATTATATATAAATATTATAAATTCATGCAAGTATAGCTAGATCCCCATGACAGTGTTTCTAGGCTTCGGAAATGACTCACTATATTTATGTCCTCTTGGTTCGACAGGCAATAGCAATAGCAGCTGTTGAATATACCAGTATTGGAAGAAGCAGAATTATGGGCCTCTCAGAGAGTTCTTCTGAAACGTCAAAACTGAGCTCTAAAAGTGCTAAAGAAAGAAGAAACAGGAAAAAGAAAAAGAATCAAAAGAAGCTGTCTAGTGGGGAAGAAAAGGGAGATAATGAGAAACTGTCCAAATCAGAGTCAGAGGAGAGTGTCAGGAGAAAAAGCTTCCACCTTGGTGTTGAGGGGCATCTACGAGCACGTGAAAAGAGATTGTCTACCCCTAACCAGGTACCACTGAAACTGCCAAATGTGTGTGTCACCAGAGGTAGGATTTATAGAACAGAGCATTTTATTCTGAGGTAAGGGATTTCAGCAGGAGAAAGCCAGTGGTAACTTCATTGATATGTTTTAAGGTAAAAACTTATTGATTGCTGGGCATTTATGGAAAGAACATAGATGTATGTAAGTTTCCACTGAAGCTTGACCATCTCTGAAGGAGTTTGCAGTTTTGAAATTGTCTTTTCTAATATACAAGTTTTCAAAACAAAAATATTCATGAGAATCACTGTACAAATGAAGAAATCATTTACACTCTAGATTAACATTTATATTTTTACTTAGTCTATACTTATAATGCCTCGTTCATTAAGCATTAATCTTAATTTTTAATTAGTTTCTACTCTTTTCTTCATCACTGTAGGTATTGCCTACCTATTCCACTATCCCTTTGATCTGCCTTCCAAAAGTTTCTAGCTTCTGTTTTTTAACTCTACAAAACCCTGCCATATATTTACAAAAATAAAAGCTAGTGTCCCTGTCACAAAGATTTCATAATCCAGTTGGAGAAACAGACTTTGAATACGTATTATAAAAAAAAAAAAATATGACAAGGGCAGTCCAAACTAGTTTTAAAGTAGGCATAGATTTTGTCATACTCATTTTCCATCATTTACACAGCTTGCCTCTTAGTCCTTTACATAGTAAGCACTAACATTTACTGAATTAGATGCTTCCAATGAATATACATTCTGTTTGTTTATGGATAACCTGGGCAGGAGTCATGCAAATGTGACTTTTTTTCCTCTTTGGTATTGTGTAACTTCTTTCCCAGGTTCTAAAAGTTTATATGACTTTGTTAACCCAACTTAACTGAGCTTTCAGAGTGTAAGGTGGCATTGCAAGTAATGCAATAGAGAGAAGCATATAGTTTGCCTCAAGGTTAACTTATGGGACTTGTAAAATAACAGGTATCAACATTCTCTCTCTCTCTTTCTCTCTTTCTCTCTCTCTCTCTCTCTCTCTCTCTCTCTCTCTCTCTCTCTCTCTCTCTCTCTCAGAAGGAAGCAGACAAGCAGCAAAAGACAAGAGGAAGAAGTGTTCTATTTAGTTAGTTGTGCATGTTGACTTTTTACCCCCGAACCCCCAGCCCCAGATTTCAAAACATGGGTCCTTGGTCTTTATGTAGACTATGTTGATGCAGCCTAACCCAAATTGTTTTTTTTTTTTTTTCAGTAATATGTTCTTATGGCAAAATGAATGGTATAGAAAGAATGGGTCATTCTAGACCAGAATAGTAGACTTCTATACAGCAACAAATAATTTATCTTCAACTGAAAGGATACGTCCTTCATATGTTTTTCTCCCTCTTTTGGAAGAATTTATCTTCTTACTCAAACACATTCTTTACAAATATGTGACTTTTAAATTAGTAAGAGACCCCTTCCTCAGGTCAGTGGTAGTTAGGCGAATGCACTTCTATTTTAGGAGCTTCAGCAGATTCATACCATCTTTTCTTTTTTTCTGCAGTCACCACTCAGCATTCACGGCTCCTTGTTTTCTGCAAGGCGCAGCAGCAGAACAAGTCTTTTTAGTTTCAAAGGTCGAGGAAAAGATATTGGATCTGAGACTGAATTTGCTGATGATGAGCACAGCATTTTTGGGGACAACGAGAGCAGAAGAGGCTCCCTGTTTGTGCCCCACAGACCTCGGGAGCGGCGCAGCAGTAACATCAGTCAAGCCAGTAGGTCCCCACCAATGCTGCCAGTGAACGGGAAGATGCACAGTGCCGTGGACTGCAATGGTGTGGTCTCCCTGGTGGATGGACCCTCAGCCCTCATGCTCCCCAATGGACAGCTTCTGCCAGAGGTGATAATAGATAAGGCAACTTCTGATGACAGCGTAAGGACGTTTTAAATAGCTCAGGCATGGTTCTGCCCTTAATCTTGCATCAGTCAGTCTCTGCTGGAGGGGCCTTCTCTCTGGTTTTGTGAATGGCTCTGCATTTTGCAATACTTTTTCCTGTGGAAACACATCTTTAGCTCATTAACCCATTTTTGAAAACAGGTTCTTATCTATTAACATTGTATTTGAAGATTATAAATCATCCCTTTAGAAAACAATTTGTAACAGATATACGCACATACCTTTTATATATTCATCTTTGCAAAACATATTGTCAAAAATGCATTGATGATAGAAAACACTTATTTCATATTTACAACAGCCTATGAGGTGACACTATTATCTCTCTTTTATGATGGGGAAATTGAAGCACTGAGAAAGATAAAGCAATTTTCACAAGTCCTTCAGCTAATAAGTGTTCTTCTGAAATTTAGTCGGAGGCCCTCTGTTTGAGAGTTTGTACTCTTAATCAGCACACTTTGCTGTCTCCACAATGTTTGATAGGCTTCTTAACTTGAACACAATACAGAATAGTTATGATTTTTCCTATACATAAATGAAATACTGTTTTCATTAAAACAACAACAAAATGAAAAAAAAAAAAAAAAACACTTTAATTTGACCTGGAGACTGTGAAAAAAATTAAAAAGCTTGCATTTAGTACAAAAATGCACCAATAAAAATAAAAACAAAATAGTCATTTAAAACAATAATTTCAAGAAGCCACTGAGTGGTTAGAGAAAAGTCTGATTAGACATGAAAGTGCTATCATTCTGGTTGCTGGAAAATTCTAGGTTGCCTCTTCAGACCACTCCTTATGGTTACACTGCCTGACTAAATATTAGCAAAAGCTTTCATAAACCTAATAAGTGTTGACCTCATGCTACTTACAGGCAATGCAGTATTTCAAAGGAGAATAAAGTTCCATCAAAGCCATGGCCACACGCACACTTCAGTTTGAATGAATGCATGTGCTTTCGGTAATATGTGATCTCTATGCTTGCATGATAAAGCCTTAAACCTTCTATCAAGGTATTTTTCCCTTTCAAATGAGCATGTTAAATTTCTATGGAATAAGATCCTTTTATGTTTTGCTTTTCAAATGATACATGTAAAATATTATTTAATTTGTATCAGAATTGGAGATTCTTTAGTAATTTTAAATGAAGTGTTTTCATTTAATACTTTCTTCTTAACATAGAAAAATCACCATAAATCCTAAAATTAAGACCATAAAACTAGAGGAATTAGTATTTACTCTAAGATTCAATAGAAATGAAACAAACATAATAATGTGGCATACTATACAGTACAGATTTAAATTTTGCATGACAAATATATAAATATAACCTCAACACCTGAAACATGTCTCTATGGAGAAGAATTTGTTTAATTGACAAATTCTTATTTGCTTTGGAGAAAAAGAAATCTGTTTCTTGAAAGTAAATTCTCAAACTATATGAAAGAAAACATGGTTATAAAGAGATTTCTGTGAAAACCACCTGCAGATATGTATGTGTATGAACACATGTACATGCATATATATATATACACATGCACATATTTATGCCTGTGTAGCTATGTTTTGATAGAAACACTATACAACTTTACAACTCTAGAATTTTATATATACCAAATGTATAGACATATATACTCTATATGCAGAGATATAAGATGGTGTGTATTGCATACACATAAATACATACCACATGCAAGAATACAGATAACTGTAGAGTTGTAGAGTTGTTTCTGAATATATGTGTGTGTGTGAGCTTGTATGTATTGTTGGTCTGCACTGAACCAACAGTGTTTTAACTTTGAATTGTTTATCAAGATTGCAAAATGACATTTTTTCATAAAAATGAGTATACCTTGTAAGACAATTCATAGTCCCGCATGGCAGCACCCCTAGAGCTGAACAGTGGTCACCTCTTTTAGATGGAGCTTACATTCTCCATTTTGCTTCAGTTTCCATCAGAATTAAGTGTCCTTTCAAGCTGAGTGACTTTTCCTGATATACTCAGAGTAGTTCATGAGACTTTCCTTGATAGTAAGATGCAGTCATTACAGTCACCTCCATTATATTTTACCACAATAAAGGATAATTACAGAAATTTATCAGTGAATACTGAAGCTCTACACCTTTGTACATACTCCACCACAATATTTGTTTAGCCGTTTTCACATTGTACACTTAAACTGGTGAAACTATCTGAAGAAATTGAGAACCTAGAAAGACAGAATAATGATAATAGTGATTACAACCATAAAAACAGCCAATTTAATTTTTTTCTAGGTATTAATTTCTTTAATCCTTATAGCAAAAAGATAGGGTGAGTACTGTTAATATAGCCATTTTACCAAAGCTGAAAATGGGGCAGAGAGAGAGGTTAAATAACTCTCCTATGACACAGCCATTAAATAGCATACATAGCCTTGATGGGAACCCAGCAATATAGTCATTGCTTTTAATTACTCACTACAGCTACCAAAGTGAGATTTTATTTATATTTACAATTTATTAGAACAGTATTCTTAAAAGATGTTTTGTGTTCAGGGTTCTACCAATCAAATACACAAGAAAAGACGTTCCAGTTCTTACCTGCTTTCTGAGGATATGCTGAATGACCCCAATCTGAGACAGAGAGCAATGAGTAGAGCGAGCATATTAACAAACACCGTAGAAGGTATGTAATCATGTTCTCTTTATCATAAAAGCTTATAATAAAGTTTTATAAATCCTGGCTGATCATCCTAAAATCAGTCCATGAAGTTCTTAGAAGAATTCAAAATAAAAAATGGCTATAAACAATAGTAATGATAGACAATGGATCCTACTTGAATTGTCTTTATGTGCTTAAAAATTGGATAAAGTTATTTGAGATTAAAGGCAGACATTAGGTGATATAACCTTTCAAAGAGAAATAACCTACTGGTAGTTAAGAAAGCTAGGTTGACCCAGGGCCATATGGTTTCCTCACTACATAGTATTAGAAACTTAAACTTCTGTCTCTGTATCATCTCTACTATACAAGAAAATAATATATACTTTCAGATGTCAATAAATTGCTGCTTCTAAATACTTTTATAAAAATGGTAGTATGTGGTATGTTGCATGTTAAGATTATGATGAAAAGGCATTTGAGAAAGCAGTTTAGAGAATATAATGTGGACAACAGTGATGTGACCCTGAGAAACATTATGAAAAGAGTCAGAGGTGACAGCTTTGTAAATGGGCTGGCTCCCACCTGTCCTCCCACAGTATGTCCCAGCTCCCACCTTGTTCATCAACTACCACCTGACTTCCACATATACCATGATGGACCCAGAAAATAGGTCCACGTCCCTCCTACATTTAGGGTAGGAAGTAAATGGTAAGGGATATCTATTATATGAGTTACTATAAATTATTTTCAGTCTCTTGATTCTGGGATTCTTTTCAACTGTGAATTAGCAAGACCTTTCATTATATAGAGTTGAACTGTCTCACTGTTGTCATGGAATTAAAGACAGAGGGGAAGATTTTGTATGTGGTTAGAAAATATACTTCTCCTTTAAGAAAATATCGATTTTCTTGTTTACCATCATGTTAAATGCATGTTTCTCTGAGAAAGTGCTCAGCCTTTAATTTCTCTGTCTTCCCTAATCTATGGTTGATCTAATAAATAAACCTGTGATAAAATATTTTTTTATATAATATGCTTTCATAGAGGCAGTACTGTTAAATTAAGTCTAAACCAGAAGACTTGTTTCAGTGTTAAAATGCAGTATTAATTTGTATATGCCTAGGAATAAACATCAAATGATTGACTTCATGTTCTGTACTGGTTTTTTGTCTCCCAGAACTTGAAGAATCCAGACAAAAATGTCCACCTTGGTGGTATAGATTTGCAAACACATTCTTGATCTGGAATTGCTCTCCATATTGGATAAAATTCAAAAAACTTATCTATTTTATTGTAATGGATCCTTTCGTAGACCTTGCTATTACCATTTGCATAGTTTTAAACACACTGTTTATGGCTATGGAACATCACCCAATGACTGAAGAATTCAAAAATGTGCTCTCTGTGGGAAATTTGGTGAGTCTCTTAATGTGTTATATACCCACAGCTTCTCTGTTTGACTGTTGTGATTGTCCTTTCATTTTTTCACTTCAGAGAGGTAAGCAGTTATATATTTACGTGTAACCAGAATTCACAGTATGAATCACTGTAGAGAGAAAGGTTTCTTAGGATAGATACTATTATATTTATTATATTAGATGATGTTATATTATATTACATTAAAATAATTTTTCAGAAGTACTGATATCTATAAATAACAGTATTATTTCCATAAATTATCACAACCTTGGAAGTTGATATTGGTTCTTTTTCTGCCAGCATGTCTCTTGGGAGCCACACTTTTGAAAATGATACTTTCTCTCCCATTTTATGATTTCATTGCAGTTTGCTTGTAAGTGCATACCACAGATATTTTCAGAAAAGCTGGATGCTTTGTTTTGATATAATTGGTGAGATGTCTGGGCTTTTGGAATCCCAAAGCCTTTGGTTTGAATCTTATTTCTGCTTCTTACTGGTCATATAACCTTAAACAAATGTTTTAATCTCTATAATCTTTGTCTCACTTATAAAATATTAAAATACTTTATAAAATAAGGATAATAATTTGTATTCATAATATGATGATACTTTATCATATTGTTGAGAGGAATAAACACTTTCTGCTTATTAGCCTGGCATGTAGTAAGTACTAAGTAAATTAAATTTGCTGTTATCATCATCATCATGCATTCAGTGAATCAGCAGATACAAATGAGAAACCAAAAAATGGTTGTACTGAACACCAAAAATACCAGGGCAGATGAGAAGGGATCTGTAAGCTTAGGAGATCAGATCCTTTTTAGGAAAATGGAGGCCAGAGTGATTTCTTAAATGTACAGTTCTGGTCACATTCCAGCTTAATTAATACCTTATGGCAAGCAAAAAGTGCTATTTCCTGGCAATGTAAGTAAAGCAGGAAGAGTTTCTATGCAGAAAGGATCCTAGTTTATGATTTTTCATAAATCATGAGTAATCTGGATCCCTTTGTGATCATTTTACTTACACTGTGGTCCAACTGATCTTTGAAGTCAGAGCTTATTTCTAGGTTGGTCTTCTTTCCTGATTATTGATGAGTATTCCCTGAGGATGTTTATACTCATCCACTTTCTAATTGCTGTTGGAGGTCCAGATCATGAAAATCAGTCCCTTCTCACTGAGTCGACTGCTTCACTCTGAACCTAAATAAGAATCACCATCTCTTGCCTATTACTACAATCCCAAGTCTGGGTATTCCCTGCTAGTCTTCTTAATGCTACATTTATTTTTAAATTGCTCACACAATTATAGATTTGTTTCCCTTTGAACCTTGTTTGGTCAGTTTCTTCGACTCAGATAGTACCTGAATGTTTCATAAACAAGTCTTTCACTTGCCTTTTTAAGTAACTCTTTGATAAAAGTGTCATGAATTAATGATGTTTTTTGATGCACCTTTATGTCAAGGAAGTCTTACTTCAGTTGCCACTGTCAATTAAATACTGTTCCCTCTTCTACTGATAAATCTTTAAAGAGTGAATCAACATGCTCTTTGTTATACTAAGAGTAATCAGACCAGAAAAAAAGGACTGACTCAAAATTGCAGTGTCAATCTATGTTTTTTTATTTTCTTCCAGAATAATGTATTGTCATACAGAGTGCCTGTGTTAATTGTCAAAGGTCTTTTTTGTCTGGAATCTTAATATGTATTTCTAAAATACTGTCTAAAGATAATGTGCACTGAACTGACAGGGAAGTTAGAATTTTTCAATACTTCACTGCTTGTTATAAAACTATAGGCAAGTCATACCTAGTCCATAGCATTAGATGAGCTAAAAAATATTTGTAAAGTGTTTAGCAGATTGTCTGAGGCATAGTAAATGTTAACAGTCATTATCATCATGATGTGTATTGCATATCTTCTAACAATACCAAAAAAAAATTATTTCTCACTTAGGTATTTACAGGAATCTTTGCAGCTGAAATGGTTTTAAAGCTAATTGCCATGGATCCATATGAATATTTCCAAGTAGGATGGAATATTTTTGACAGCATCATTGTAACTTTAAGTTTAGTGGAGCTTTGTCTATCAAATGTGGAAGGACTATCAGTTCTACGATCATTCAGACTGGTAAATATAAAACACTCATGATTATATGAAACATAAGGAAAAAGATGTTTCTTTGATTTGTGTTCTTATTGTTATTTAAAACTTTTGGAGATTTGACTCAAAAGAAAAGATTAGCTCTAGTAAAACAAAATTACTTCAGCAACAAGTATATTTACAGAGCTCAAAACCTATAAACATTTTAATTTTAGGATCTCGAAGATGTATTCAGTTGTATATGCTGGTATAATAATAGAGCAAGAGTTTATTTCACACTAAGAAGTTGATGGTTTATAGAATTTCAACCAATAAATATAATTATTAATTTGGGTATTAAAAATATCAAATCCCTTTCTGATATAAAAAATATTTTGAAAGTAAAGACATCTTAATGCATTTTTCACTAATCTGTTTCACTTTATCCCTTTGTTAGCATGAAAAAAATTTAAAGGTATCAGGAAATAGAGCTTCTGTAACAATTCTGAACTAAAATTTAGAATTTATTCAAAATATGTGTAGTAATTATATAGGACAATTATAACAAAATAACAGGAATATTGATAATGAATGAAAATGAAAAGTAGATTTAATTAATTTTAACTAGATAATAGTCACAATATTTTCAATTTAAAATTTGAAACAAAACAAGATTGGAAGCATTCGAGGAGTTTTTCATGATAATTAATATTAACCATTGTGTTTACTCTTAGCTCCGAGTTTTCAAACTGGCAAAATCTTGGCCAACACTTAACATGTTAATAAAGATTATTGGTAACTCAGTGGGCGCTCTTGGTAACCTCACCTTGGTGTTGGCCATCATCGTCTTCATTTTTGCCGTGGTCGGCATGCAGCTCTTTGGGAAGAGCTATAAAGAATGTGTCTGCAAGATCAGTGAAGACTGTGAGCTCCCCCGCTGGCACATGAATGACTTCTTCCACTCCTTCCTGATTGTGTTCCGCGTGCTGTGTGGAGAGTGGATAGAGACCATGTGGGACTGTATGGAGGTCGCTGGCCAAGCCATGTGCCTTATTGTTTACATGATGGTCATGGTGATCGGAAACCTGGTGGTATGTAATCAGAAATTCACACATTTAAAATTCTCCTTAGAAAACTGTTATAATGATAATACAAGTCATTTATATAATTGTATGATTAATTACATCTAAAACTGATAATAATATATTGACCATTTTATTATAGGGAAGTATAGAACAGTAAATGACATATTATCTTACTTGCCCTGACCAGATCACTCATATTCATATTTTTACAAAATCCCCCTATTTATCTTAATGGAAAGTTTCCTACATTTTATCTCATTGTGATAGTGATGTTATATGAATAAAATCTGGCTTTCATGTCTCTTAAAAGTCTCTTTAAATGAAATGATACTAGTAAATATAACTGATTAAATTAAACATGACAAAAGTGAATTTATTATGAATCATAACAAATTAAAGAGCTAATTTTGTTTCATTATATTCACCTATAAGACAAACATCTAGAGTAAGGGTTAGCTAACTATAGCCCATAGGTCAAATCCAGCACATAACCTGCTTTTAGATATCCTGCAAGCCATATTGATTTTTACATTTTAAAATGTTAATAAAATTAAAAAATATTTTATAGCACTTGAAAATTTATGGAATTTAACCTTTATTCTTTGTAAGCAAAATTTCATAGGAACAGGAACATGCTCATTTATATACATAGTATCATGGGCTCATTTACTCTATAAGGGCAAAATTGAGTAGTTGCCATAAAGATTCTGTATCTAAAAAGTCTAAAATATTTATTATCTGGCCCTTTATAGAAGAAGTTTGGCATCACTGCTCTATAGCATCTCTTTTTCAAGTGATCTTCCTCCTTTTCCATTAGTGTTTTCTTGGCTTGTACTCCAATATCTCTTCTTTATACCTACCTGTTGGTGAAAACTTTGACATTTGCAAGCAGGAGAAAATTGTGATAAGATGCTTTTCCATGATTCGCTCACTTTAATTTTAGAACCGCCATATTGACTTGCTTCAGTTGGTTAGCTTGACATTGGCCTTTTTATTGGGTATTCTAGAAGGTGGATTATGCTAATAGCCATATGATTAGTGCCTTCACTTGCACTGGCTTAAGAAGAAGTTACTCTATATTTTTGCATCCTTGCAGCTTCCAAGTAAAAGTCATTCAAAGTGTATGAAAGAAATCTACATTCAATAAATCACAGACTAGATGGCACTTTTTAATGCCATTAAATAGACAGACATACACAGAAAAAATTATGCAATGCAAATTCTAGATCCTTACAGCACAAAATACAGAAATCTATAATTCTTTATTATCCTCAATTTGCGGTAGTAGATTTTATAGTTATATATAAATTTACAAATCCTCAACAATAAGAAGTGAAATGTATATTCTCTTTTTTCCTCTTCTTCTATTTGGCTCTTCTGAGTTTAAATTTTGTACTCATAAACTCCCATAATGGGATTCATTTGTATGTTTCCGCTTATAAGATTATGATTATGATAAAATATTAAACTTGTAATGATTTTTAAATGAATGAAAGTTATTGCTTCTATTTTCAATGAAGTGACACAACAGAAGCATATAATTAAAATATGTGGAATCTAAAAAAACAAACACATAGAAATAGGGATTAAAATGGTAATTACCCAGAAATAGGGAGCCGTTGATCAAAGAATACAAACTTCCAGTAGTTAAGACGGCTAAGCCCTAGGGATCTAATATACAGCATGGAGAGTATAGTTAATAATACCATATTTTATACTGAAAGTTGCCAAGTAGATCTTAAATGTTCCCACTGCACACTTAAAAAAGTTATTTTTATATGACTTTATAGAAGTGTTAACTAACTCTGTAATGATAATCATTTTGCAGTAAGTACATGTATCAAATCATCATGTTGTATACCTTAAACGATGACAATTTATATCTCAATCCAGCTGGAAGAAATAAGGCTAGGTACAAAAAATAAGTAATCATGTGCATTTCTTAGGAAAACTAAAGACAGTAAAATGGGTCTTGAACTTCTCATCAACATTGTTATTAACACATGCACATATATAATCATTTCATAGTGCAATAGATTTTCTCATTTACAGTAAAAACCAAAACGAAAATAAACTACTTAAGAATCCTTTAGTAATTCATCAAAATTGTTTTCTATGATTTTCCCTTTCCCATCCCCTTCAATGTCTCTTAAGCGAGACTTAGTAATATAGAAAGTTTTAATATAGAATGTTTTCTTATTTTTACACCTCTAATAAGATGTTTGGGTATGATCAAAACCAGGCATGAGTCTCTCAGTTCAGTCTAATTTTGATACTCTAATATGAGGTAAATGTTTTGACTTTTTTTCTATATAAAATAATCTTTGTAATTTACATTTCTCAGTCCTCCATGAGAATTTTTTTTAAGTGTTGTGCTCACAAGGACCTCTAATTCAGAGAGGAAAATTTTAGAAATGATTCAGTACACAAACAGTACTTTGCTTCAAGGATAGTTGTCCTGACCTCTTTTAGAATATCTTCCAGGGCAAAAATGATTGGTAATAAAGCCACCCAATCATAATGCCATTATCTCATTTGAACAACCAGCAGGTCATTTTCTGTCTTTAAAAGCCTCATTAAGTTGCAAGCTGGCACAATTCTTGAACAGAATATTTTATTACAGGAGTTCTGCAAGTATTGTATGTCCCATTTGTTGCAAGTAGTGATATGTATCTTCTGGGAAAAGTGAACACAGACCTTGGCCTAAGTTAGTTCAGCACAATAGACACTAATCACAATTCTTATTCTACTTATTTCTCACAGGTAACAGATATTAATTATAAGTTAATGTTAGGGAAGTTTTTCAGGTCCTTAAATGGAAATTTGACCAAGGGACTCCGACTCCAGTCACGAACGTAGAAATGACACAATGATAATAGTGATGGAGATTCTCTTTGCTCCTAGTCCTTTATAACTTTGGCTAACCTCTGCTCCCTGGAGTCACAGGTGCTAGATATAGAAAGACCAATGAGTTTTGCCTCTCCTCTATCACTAGCAAATGCTTTTATCTATATGTAAAGAAGCATAGAGATCTTCATTATAGATTTAAATTTGACCTGTATTTTAGAAGAGTGTACTTATTTTCTTCTTTATTTCCTGTCTCCCTATTTCTCTACACCCCACCCTCACCCTGATATAGGTACTGAACCTATTTCTGGCTTTACTATTGAGCTCATTTAGTTCAGACAATCTCACAGCAATTGAAGAAGACACCGATGCAAACAACCTCCAGATTGCAGTTGCCAGAATTAAGAAAGGAATAAATTATGTGAAACAAACCTTACGTGAATTTGTTATAAAAGTGTTTTCAAAAAAGCCAAAGATCACCAAAGAGATAAGACAAGCAGATCTAAGTAGTAAGAAGGAAAACTCTATTTCTAACCGCACTCTTGCTGAAATGAGCAGAGATCACAATTTCCACAAGGAAAAAGATAAAACCAGTGGTTTTGGAAGCAGTATGGACAAATACTTGATGGAAGAAAGTGATTGTCAATCATTTATTCACAATCCTAGCCTCACAGTGACAGTGCCAATTGCACCTGGGGAGTCTGATTTGGAAATCATGAATACTGAGGAACTTAGCAGTGATTCAGATAGTGAATACAGCAAAGGGGTAAGATTGCTTTGTAAACTTTGTTTTATGTTGCTAATTAATATGAAATGAAACAAAATTTCATATTGGTGCTGTCATAATTTCTGGTAATGTTGTATACTACTGGTTAGTTTTTGTTTGAGTTTACACAGCAGCTTCCTGAAGGTTCCATGGCTAAGATTCTACTTGACTCTTAATAATTGACTTAATCCTATTAGCTATATTTGAAAGCACCAGGTGTCTTTTTGTTTTTGTTTTTGTTTTTGTTTTTAACTTCAACCCTGGGTTTTGAAGCGGGGTCCTTGGACTTTATGTGGTATTCGCCTCAGCTACCCCAGTTTCCTGAGCCACAAGAGTGCACCAGCACCAAGGATCTTTAAGTCTTCCCTTCCTTCAGCCCATTTTTGTTATGAGTCATAAAGATGGTCTTGCTCCAGTGTCTGTTGAATTTACCACCCCTTTTTATCACCTTTGCCTTTGAACTCACTACTTTTTGTCTAAGCCATTCCAGGTGGAGTCTTTCTCCATTTTCCATCTACTATAGTTCGTTTATTTGAATGTTTTCATTCCAATCAAATCACTCCTCTGAAGTATCCTTTGCCCACTAAGTCTCTTGAATTAAACTACAGGTAATCTAAATACTATGACTCCAAGACATTTGCCAGCTCACCTGAGCCCCTATACCTGTACCAACTGATTTCCTGCTGAGATACATACTATAGACTGCATGACTTTTCCTGGATTTCCTTCTTTGCTCAAAATTCTATACACATTCTTCAAGATAAAACCTCAGCTTCCTCATGTATAAATGTATTAGCTATTATATCATAGGCTTGAGTGAGGGTTCTATGAATTAATACATGAAAAATGCTTATAATAGTACACAGCCCATTCAAAGTAGTACATAATGGCATCCTTTGTAATTTTTCCACAAATAAACCTGATCTTTCCTTATTTTGAATCCCACATAAATTTGTTTCTTCTTATATTTCTTATTTAGCCTTGTCTTATTTTTTTTTAGAAATTATGCTAGGCATCAAATGGTACTATAAATTCATTGAGACCAGAAACCTTTTCATCAATTTCTATCTTCCTTCTCCATACATGACCGCACATATTCAGTGGATTGAATTGTATTTTTAATAATATGTGATATAACAGTTCATGAGTTTTGTGATAAATCATCATATGGCATTTCTTCAAAGTTTGAAAACATTGCTTTCATTGTTTTTCTGTTCTGTAGGTCACATTAAAGTATTTGATAGGTATTTACCAAGAAACTTCAGTTTTACCTTAATAGACATGCCCCCATGATTTTATAGTGAATTTTGGAATAAAGATACACAGCTGTGTGTGTGTGTGTGTGTGTGTGTGTGTGCGTGTGCGTGTGTGTGTTGGTCCTATGCCAGTGTTAGGTACATAATAAATGTTTAATATATGCATATTGAGTAAATAGATGATTAAATAAATTTTAAATATATATTTCTAAGTAGCTAAGGTAGCCATCTTTCCAAGATGACAAAGTAAGGAATAAAATACTTTATTTTTTCTTATTAAAACCTTTACTTGGAAGAAATAATATCTTCAAAATTCAAAAGGTATGCTTAATTTAACTTGAAGGTGTAAAATAAGATTCCACATGCCTTGTTTTAGAAAAGGAAACTAATTCAATTGCCAGTTTTTCTACTAGCAGAGATTTGCATTCTAAAACCCCAGTTGCCTGGTGTACTTTTTGAGTAAGCCTGGATTTCTAGGTGTTAAGGTGCTTTGATAGCTTGGCACAATTTTGCCAAGCACTTCTCAAATCTTAATTTTGGGGAGGAATTATTTCTTCTGATCAGTTTTTCTTCGCTCAAAGCTTATGGCTAACCTTCCCTAGACCTCCTTAGTTGCTGGCAAAAGTGATATTCTTAGTATGTAGAATTATAACATCTGAAAGAGAATCTTATAGATCTTTCCATTTAGTATCTCATCTTCTAACTAAGAAAGCTTATTAAGATAAAGGGACTTTATCTATAGTTATAAAGTTAATTCAGGACAGAGCCATGAAAAGAGTCCTAGTCTTGTGACATAGGTCAGTCCCATATTTGCTTTCAAGCTTCCCGTTTTTCTCTCCATTTCAGAGATAAAACACATTCTTCTTGTGGTTAATATTCAGGTTGTCCTGCCTAGGTTACTGAGACTTATTTCTGAAGAATTTACATACCCTGTTTCATCCAGAGAAGGGTGATAATATCATACTAGACAGCTGTCTGTTGTAACTACTGATGTAGCCTGTAAACTATGTGGTTACTGAAATAAGCTATTTTAACCATACACATAGTTACTCTGCCACCTATTCCAGAAGTCCTTCAGAAAAAGCACGAAGTTCAATGCCTATAAACGTTTAAATAAAAATCATTGGATATTAATTATATATTTTTGATTATGACTAATTCCTTTTTCCTGACATAATCACAACTACGAGAAAAAAATATATTCTTAAATTAAATTTTTATGTGTGATTTACATGTATAATATACAGTAGCTTTGAGTTACCTCATAGGTTGTAAAAAACAATACATATTCTGATCTCTTTAAAGAATTTATCACAGTCTTTGAGTTGCTCCCTTAAAATGAGAGCTATGTTTATTGTTGAATTTATCATCATTACTACCATATAAATGTTCAGATTCTTAGCATCACTGGTTTAAACAATTTTCCTTTCTTCATCAAAAAGTTTTTATAACATATCAAATTGTGTCATCTTGAATATACTCAAATCTGCTTGACTAGCTATACTGAACGTGAGAACTAATGAAAGTTTCAGATCTATAGGAAATGTATTAGATAACATAGAGATAATAGCTAGACATCCCCAGCTATAAAATCTTGTATCTAGTTTTCTCTCCATCTGCTTGAGAGGACTATTTCCTTAGTTATGATTTGATTTTGGTTTTCTTTTTCAATTTGGACTACTAGAAAAATATAGACTTTTTTTAATCTGACATGTTTCTATTGTCCTTTGATGCTAACCTCCCTGCTCTAATTCCCCCAATCTTTAGCTCCCATGTAAATTCCTAGATTTTTTTTAACTTCTTATTCCGTTTTAAGATAATTTTCTTATTTTTTATACCTGATATAATTTTGAAATAGTGATTTCCATTCTTGATGAAATTTGTCCAAAGAGGCAAACCTTGACTACCCAGTCGAAGTAATGTCCAATTTAATACATTTAGGTGATTTAAGTCATAAGCACCACATTAAGTATGGTGAAGAATTCAGCCTCTGGTTATAGAATGTTTGTCTGAAATTCTAGCTTTGACATTTATTCTGTGATTTTAAGCTATTAACAAAATCCCCTTTTTCTGGTTTCCTTATATGCAAAATAGAATTATAATGAAGATTAAATTATTTAGGTTAATTAAAATAGTACCCATTGAAAAATAAGTGCCCAGCTAACAATTACTATGGGATATAGATTAGGTAATGATGTACACACTGTGTGAGCAGCTATTTGCTGTTAGTTAAATTTGAGAGAAGTAGCATGATGTAGATTAATAGTTCATAATGTTAGTATGTAAGGACACACTCAATGAGCTTTTTACAAATATCTGTTGTGCACTATATTTTCTCTGCATAAATCTGGATGGAATTTCAGAATCCTGATTAGCAATATTCCCAGTGACCACTATAATAGGTTGAATGGGCATGGGAAATTAACCTGACTTCATTCCTGGATTGCTTTGATTCAGGTTTCTGAGTTATGGTTTCTCTGGGGACATATTCCCCCTTTTCTTGTTTAAGATTGAATTTTGAAAAGATGGCTGATTTGATCACCTCTCTTTCTTTCCCCCTTCCCTTCTAAGAGAAACCTTCTCTTTATACCCTACTATTCCATTATCTAAATACATTTATAGAGACTTTTCATCCTCTTCTGCAGTCATTTGTCTGGTAGGCAGGTTTCCTTGTCCTGATGGTTTTTGAAGCATACATTCCAGAATGAATTCAACATCTCTTCTAATAAAACACCATACCAGAATATTATCAAAGACATTAATTCAAATAAAGTATTATGTAAAATATCTTAGCACAGCACTAAGGAGATATTTGGCAATAGAATTTCAGCATTTCTCTGAAGATAGAGGCTGTCTCAGAATTGAGAATGACATACTGCTGTCATCTCAAATGTACCCATGAGAATAAGACTCCTGTCACTGCTTCTCAGAATGCAGACACACTAATGGTCCCTCTCAGAAATGGCCTCCCCCTGAGGCACAATGTACCACCCTCTAAGCAGGAACCAAATATTAACAACTCACTGCACAGATTTTTCTATTAACAATGAAGCAGTTCTTTATTATGAGCCTCAAATGAAGCATGAAATGCTCCCATTCGTTCATGAAATATGTATTGAGTCCTACAGTGTTCTAGGGTCTATACTAAGAACTGCTGAGGAGAAAAAAAAAAACTTTCATCCAGCTGCAATATATTAATCTGACTGGCATCTAGTTTGATTAAATTCTTAGAAAATGTAATTTTTAAAATTTGTGCCAAATGTCAAATTGAAAGTACAAAAACTATAAACAATTTATTTTTAATGGAGATTTTCCTCTTAGAGGGTTAAATATTCCCTTTGTTTTTAGTTATTACAGATTACTTCTTTCTCTTTAAATAATGAAAACATAGTCATTTTAAAAGAATTGTAACATTGATTTTTGAAGTCATGCAAATTGTAGCAAAAACAGTAAACATATGCATATGTTTATTTTACCAAATATTTAAGATAATGGCCACATGTGATTTGAAAAGTAGTATAAACTAGCATAGCTGGTGGAGACACTACTTTTCTCACTGTTAGTCTACTCCCCACATTCTTCCTTGCTGTGCTCTTTGACAGACATTATCTATCAAGGCAGGCTTAAGTGAATCTGCTCACAGAATGTCCTCATAAATGTCCTCAAAAATGTCCTCATAAAAGGAGCTCCCATCTATTCTTCCTCGGGCCAAATTCAGACACTTAGTTTTACTTAATTGTTCTTTAGTGTTTTGAAACATTGTATCAAAGTCGTGATGGAATTAGCAGAGGCCCTTGGAGAAATAGGCAATAGACCTTCAGAATTTATATAATCAAGTTTCCACCTTTGAAAGAGTGCACTTTTATGCAAAACTCAGTGTTCCAAATGCACCCTGGTAGCCTAAATCTAGTATACTAGGGAGCAATCCCAGATACATACCAAGGTCCTGGGTTCCCCTGAGATCAGGGGAACAACCAGTGTGAACAACTAAATAAAATAAAGTGCTTCTTCCTCCTCTCTCTTCCTGCCTGCCTCTGCTTGACTTCATTCCTGTCTGCACCTTTCCTTTCAAACAAACACACAAAAAACAACTCAATGTTTCATAAGAAAGCAAAATCCTATAAGCCCCTCATGGCAAAAGTAAAAATAAAAATAAAAATACATCTGAGTCCATTTTCTCTAAACCTTTGATATTTATCATTTCGATTCACATTTACTGAATGCATGCTTGTTACCACAGACCTTGTAAACACTAGA
Source organism: Solenodon paradoxus (assembly GCA_004363575.1). Taxonomy (NCBI): domain Eukaryota; kingdom Metazoa; phylum Chordata; class Mammalia; order Eulipotyphla; family Solenodontidae; genus Solenodon; species Solenodon paradoxus. The sequence continues at coordinate 67,408 of RJWH01000196.1, read as the reverse complement.
ATGACATGCCATCAGTGCACTCATTTCTACAATACACATAGTCTGACCCTCTTCTTTGTTTCAGGCACTTTTAAGTGATAAAGAGTAAAGCAAGTTTCCTGCCTTTAAGAAAAAAACTTAAAGAAACCAGAAATTAAATATATAGAAGGAATTAAACTGTTTTAGATAAAATATTGAGGCATGATAGAGAGTAGTATAACTAATCTTGATAATAATTGAAATATTTCACAGAGAAGATGGCACGTGAAGTGGGTTTTGTGGTTAAAAAAAAGATAAATTCATGAGGCACATCAGGAGAAAGAAACTTTTCTGACATTGGTAAAGGATATATGGAAGCATCCAGATGTAAAAAGACCCATGAAATATAGATGAGAGTGGGCTGGTGGGAAAGAGAAGGTTGCAGAGTAGATTGGAGCCCGATAATAAATGAATTGATGTGCTGTGACAAAAGGTTTTTATTTTGATTAACAAAAAGACCCCCCCCAAAGAAAAATAATCCAAGAAAGGAACTATTTAATTTAAGTAATATATAAACCCCATCTTCCACATAAAACCAACCCTTGACTCCTTCCCCTCTGGCAACCTCAGACTTGTCATAATCCAAAAGTTTATTTTTATTTTACTTTATCAGTTAATTTATTTGGATCAGGGCTCACCCTAATGACTTCATCTTAATTCGATTATATTTGCAAACGTCCTGTTTCTAAGTAAAGTCATATTCAAAGGTGTTAGGGGCAGAGGGGTTAAACTTCAACATTCTTTTTGGCAGATGCAAATAAGCTCATAACAAAAAATTTTAGCCTGTATCACTGAATAGATGTTGGTGCTATTTAAATATAGAGGGGAGGAGGAATTTTTAGGGGGAAGAGGTGCAATGAAGTTTAATTTGGGGATATCTTAAATGTGACCTATGTACCATATAGCCAAGTGATACTGAGCTACAAGTTTTGGGAAACATATCTTAAGAAGAGAAATAGGAGTTGTAAGCAGGTTGGAATTTTGTGTGTTAGCCATGGGGTTTTTCAGGAAGTCCTTCTGAGCTTCCCTGGGAAGCCAAGTCTGAGAGAGAAATCTGTGTATGAGAGATTACTAGAGAGTGTTCTCAGCAACTCCTAATAGCTGTAAAAAGCGAGAGAAAAGATGATTGGGCAGAGGAAGAAGCTGAAATGCTCTGCAATTTCAACAGAGGCCTCAGCAGATCTATACTCATCTCTGGAGCTAGGCTAATACTTTAGAGTGGTCTCAAATTGATGCAAGGAGGCTGAGACCGTGTACTGCATACCAATTAGTCATTGTATGCAAGCTCTCCCTCTGCCCTTCCAGGGGAGGGGATATGACCTTGCTGGAGGCAACTCCCTTCTGTCTGACTATTCCCAGAGAGAGAGATTCAGCTGAAGCCTTAAGCCGTTTATACTCCTGGAAATTGGAGGAATGAGTCACTTTCCTAAAAGGATTTCTGGGTTATATACCACAGCATCCATTACACTCTAGGGACCACATAAAATAAGGGACTAATTGATCAACTCAACACTTGAAAGGTGGACAGAGAAGAAGGAAAAAAAGAATACAAAGAGACTGAGTAAATCATTAGTACATTACACACTTTCATATATGTTATATGTTTTCCTAAAATAACTTGGGGAAGTAGATAGTATTATAATTCTATATTCACAGATGACTCAAATGCTAAAAGTTTAAGAAATGATGCTGACTAGTCACTGATATTTAGGGGAGTTTTAAAAATTTGAATTCTAAAGTTTAACTACCACATTAACCAACATAGCAAAGAAAGAGTAAGTAAGAATTTAAGTGTTTTACCTTTCATCTATATAATGTTGAAATTCAGGATCAGATTTTCTATTGTAATCATATTGTATACTTGCTGGTTTATAATTCATCTTCTTAATGCTTATAGGTTATAATCTACCTCAATAATATAACATAGAGCAGAACAAAGTACATGCCACAACAGAATAATAAATCTTTCTATCAAGGTTGCCTTGAATAAAGGACTATATCAGGTTGAAAGCACTGGAAAGGAGATGGCACTTGAGTCAGAACCTAAATGGATTGAGATCATTTATTTCATTGGGTGAATATGGTGGAGAAGGAAATATCAGGCAGAGGACCAAGCATTCACACGATTCATCTGATAACTCATTCATTTATCATTCATTCATTCATTCATTCATTCACTTCATCCATTCATTCATTATTCAGTGTTCAATTTTGAAGGTCATCTTTATGGAAATTTAAATGTGCTCACATGTTAAGAAATGCATTTATTTTATCGATTTAATAAAAAGTTAAAGTTAAAATATTTTCAGTCATCACACTTAAATATTTTATGCTTTTTAGAGGTGGTTTTAGTTACACTGTTTTAAGATCTGTCTCTTTAGATATTTTATAAAGCTTTTTCTTCAAGAAGACAATTGAGCTACCTTTTTATTAATACATTTTTAGAAAATATAATCTTTTCCAGAAATGCAGTTGATTTGGTAAGATTTAGGAATTGGTTCAAAATTAATACTTCTGGAGAAAACTGACTTTTGACCCTATTTTTATGCATAGTCTCAAAACAGAACAAAATATCCTCAAAGGATTTTACTTAAACCATTTATTTTTTGTAAATTGGTTCCCACTGTTTGAAAGATGTTTCACCTTTATTGGCTTTGTCCATGTGTCTAAAAGACAATGAAATTTTGGTCTGGCTTATTCAAATCAATATTTCTTATTCTTTATATCTTGATGAATTTGAGAATATTCCCATCCTATAACACTGTTTGAAATGTTAAAATTAAATATATATGATAATTAAACCAAGAAATTATGAATTTGGAATATGATTTTCAAAAGTTTACACTCTTACTCCGGTATTGAGAATCATTTATTTTAAAATATTTGTTACGAAGAGCAATCAAAATGCAAATGTTGCCTTAGCATATTTTAGTATTTAAAGTCATCTAAGTGATAAAATTGTGAAACTATTTAGTTGTTTATTTGCAAGTAAATATTGAAGGATATTCTTATTGCTGCATTTCAAATATATTGCTTTGCATTGAACATAGACTATATTTTAAATTATATAACTAATTTCTACCTCCAGGTTTACAGCTTTAAGCAAATAAAATCTGTTGATTAAACTGTTTCATCTTACTATATTTCTCAGCTTCAGTACCTAACCTTCTTAATTCTCACAGGGGTAAAAACAAACTGGAACAACCAAGGATGCAGCTCTATGCTTTTAATCAAGCACAGACATATGTGACCACTTTTATACAGGTTACCTAAAAAAAATTCATACATATATGATATTTTTTTCAGTGTCATGCATGTTGTTCAGCTACAAAATCTTTCTGCCTGATCCATTGCAAGAAAGTAGAAACACATACAATTGTTCCAGAAATGAATTGATGTCACAGCATGTCAATGGGACAATTCCATCATTTTGTGTGATTACTGTGATCACTTTTTTACTCTTTTATGTCTTTAGGTTATTTCAAATGCATGATCTAGAGACTTGTATTGGACGGATTGTAAAAGTAAGATATAGGATACAACAGAAGCCAAGGAAGCAGCATTTAATTTGAAAACTTCTATCAACTTCCCCTCCTAATTTAATCTGTACATGTATAACATATTGCATAGTCCTGTTTATTGCTGCGAAAGTAAAGCTTTAATGTTCTCACCACCACCACCACCACAATAACAAAATTGCCATTATGTGATGGGAAAGATGACTTAAACTTATTTTGATAAACATTTCACAGTATATGCCTATATCAAATTTTCCCATTGTATACCTTAAACTTACTCAGTTATATGTCAGTTACATTTAATAAAGCTAGAACTGTCATATTTAAATTCAGTAAATTAAAACTCTAGTAAGAATTTTTGTGGGAGAAATATTTAAGCATGAATTTAAACATCTCAGACCAGGAAATAACCATTCTATTAATAGATAAGGAAACCAAGACCCATAGAATTAACTTGCTTTATAAGTTCACATCTAGAGAGTTGGGGATAGAACGAAAAAACCCAACTTCTAGGTCAAACTTAGAGGGTATTTTGAAATGATTTTAAGCATAGTGATAACTAGGGCTTTATTTCCTTAATACATTAAATAATTGACATTTGATTTTTGCTTGATCATACATAAAATGTGTCAGTTGAAATTTAATAGATCCCACCTATGAATGAATCAGTTTTAAGTGCTAGAAATACTTATTTTGATTCTAGAAGCAGTACTACACACATGAGAATATACTTCTGATATTGTATGTACCTCATGAGGAGATGGCAGAATAACCTTAAGAAGAGGCTTAAATGTAATGTATTATGAAATCAATACCAAGTCTGTCAATTAGGTATCAACCACTTGCCCTAAAATTAGAAACAGATTAATATGGATTGCTTTATCTAATAGTTCTAATAAGTATAAAAGAAAATATATGACTCAAATATATTATGTTTTTAAAGCTTCATTTTAACTGTTGAATGACAGAACTTGAAGGTGCTCCTATGTAAAAGACATTACAAAAACAGGTAAAACTGTATTTTTTTAATTTTGAGATTATTAGTTCTATTATTAAACTGAACTATTGTTAGAAAACATGAGGTACATGTTAATTAATGGTCAGTCCGATAAACAAAACAGTTTCAGTTATAAAGAATACTTGAAATATGGAATTTTTCTTTGGCAGAAGCTGCCCACATGAATTTAGGAAAGATAAGTTTATCTGTGTCGATTTTAATTTTTCATTGTATTGGCAAATTTGAAATCGACATGTTTAAAAAACTTGTTTTTGTTTCATTCATTGGCATTTGTCTTTTCTTTTGCTTCTTCATGGGTAGTTTTGGGGGATGGGAGAAATCACTCAAATGTACAGGTAGTTCGTTTGTTTTCCAAGGGAAAGATGCAGACAGGAATGAAGGAGAGCAGTCAAGCTGGCAGGAAGACAGAGGAGTAAGAAGCATTTTTTTTATTTTTACTTAGCTATACATCCTGGTTGTTTTACCCAACCCGGGATGCAAACCTGGATGCTTGGGATGTAGGTGTCTGCACTTTAGCCAGAGGCAGCTAACCAAACCACTACTCCACCAGGGCACATTGGTAGTTTGCTCTTTGTCATTCTGATTATTTTTAAATTATAAATAATAATTACAAGCATTGAGTGTTAGAGTCCACAAGTTTACCTTACGTTTGCTGCCATGCTTTTCATGTTCCTATTCTTATTTAACCACTTTTTACAAGTTTCTAGCAGGCCTTAATGCAGAAGTGTTTGAATTTTCATTTCAGTGGTTTTAAGACATCTTTTCTGATTCATCCCACTATATTCCAGCTATTAAATATCTATTCTCTGTATACCTGACTAGTAAATCTGGAGCCAATTTAAACCATCTTTTTTTGGTCAATCTTTGTTGTTTTTGTTTGTTTTTATATTGAAGATTATTTAGTCACATAAGTTTCCATGTTGTTGTATAGAAAAGGCCCTAGGTAGAAGGTTCTGGGAAAATGAAGAGCTGTCAGTGAAATCGATGACTCTATTTTGAATTTCCCTGGAGGTGGCTGAGATAAGACCTCATTATTTCTCCAGTATTTACTACAATGTGCAGTGTTGACTCTGTGATGGAACCGTTAAGTGGATTTCCCGCTGAATGAGCAGATGTTCCCCAAAAGCCTACGCTGTTTCTCTGATAGTGATAAACAACACTAAGAAAAGAAAAATTATTTTATTCCCCTTTATTTGAAAAAATATATAATATTTGAGCTATAGTTGTAGATAATTATAATGTGAGCCAAGAATAGAGTACTTTTTAACTGGGAGCACCAATTTTTATAAAGAATCTTTAAGAGCTACTAGAATTTTATAGGTCCTGAAAAGGGGTTAGAGGGACTCTGAGGGATACAGAAAGCTAAATCATTTAATGAAACCAAATATCATTACATTAAAGATGAAAAACACAAATGGTAATATAGGTGATCTCTAATTTTAGAAAATTGTAAGATGTTTGCATTTCACTAGAAGGAAACACACACAAATGACAAATCTCTAACAGAGAAGAGGACAGCATATTTGATCCTAAACCAGAAAAGAATAATTGAAATTCAACTTATCCCATAGTAGAAAGGCAAACTTGGAAGACATTGGTCTTTTACATAAAGCATAATGGCTACCTGTGTCATTCCTCCTGAAAGGTCCTTTAATCCTTTATTCTGACTTTACTTTTTTTACTCCTTAATGACTCAGGACCCTCATTACTTATATCAGTTATAAAACTCATCTGTAAAATTAAAGGATGGATGATACTGAGTTGAATTTAGAAAGATATCTGTTTTCACTTACTGATATACATTGAAACTTAGTCTTTCACTAATGTTCCTTTTAATTTTCTTTGCTCAACTTTCTTGTATCCTCCATGTGCCTTTGTTCTAATGCTCAGGTGAAATAACTATAATAGGGTTCTACTCCTCAAAGAATATCTTTCTTTTGTTGTGTGAAGTAAACAGCTTTATAGTGTGTTCTTTAAATGTAACGTCTTTGGGATGTTTTCAACACCAGAAATCCTCTTCGAATAAAGTTTTTGTTGAGTTCTGTTTTAACAGTGTGTTATGTATATATTTTATGGTTTTCTTCTTTTGAGTGCCAATTCCCAAGTTATTAAATAACCCAATTTCATACCTCTAGAAACATGAAATGACCCACTAGTATTAATCACTCTCCATACCCACATGAAATAGTTTTACAATGTGAATGCTGCTCAGGAAATGTCAGTAATAAGTTTGTGACTAGTTTAGGACAATTTCTAATATAACTCCTATATTTAATAGAGCATCTACCCACATACCATATTATAGAAAACACATCTTAAAACAATCAAAAGAAGAATTAGAAAGAATAATAAAGCTTACAATTGTATCATATTTTCAGTAATTAAACAAGGTTGCCCAGATAGCTATATAAGCTTAAAATCAAGATTAATAATGTCTGAACTACTTTAGTGTTTTATGAATATACATTGAAGAATGTAAAGCTATGGCAATACCTTTTTGACATATATATTTATTTATATATAAATGTTAGTAGTTTAAGAGATTAGAATCAGGGAGAGAGTGGATGGAACTTTGACTTTTCATGATATACTCTTGTACATTTAAAATTTTTAAATCAAGTATATAGACTTAATTTAAAAGAAAGAAAGAAAATTTTAGAAGGTAAATAGTTAAGATATTATTCAGTTAAAAAGTAGGAATGCTAACTATGGCATGCTTCCTATTCCTAATGCTAGTGATTCTACCTCTATCATCCTACATTTACATTTTATCTATATGTAGACTGCTAAAGAATTTTCTTTGTTGATAAATTAAGAATTAATAAGTATATTTTAGTTTTATTAAAAATAAAGTCCTTATGAAAATTGCAAACATTTGCAATCAAGTAAGTGTTTAACTACTCTTAGTATAATTTAGCCATTATTTGATTTCTGATATACTGCAAAAAAAGGAAACTAACAAATGATTGAAAACAGGAATAAAAATAGCTACAAATTGATTATTAAAAATAATACAGATAAATGACATGATCTCTGTACTAAATAAGAAAAAAGAAGATTCAGTAGTTAAATATAGCAATGTCTGCTATGAGAATTAAATTAATTTCCCTTCAAAAGGAAAATTTTATTATATATATATTAGCCTTTCTATTTAAAGGCATGCTTTTTGGAACCTATTAAAGATAGTTCTGCTTTAATAAGTATTGAATGTAAAGGCTGAATAGATCAGAACTAAACCATCTGTATTGCTAGGGCTTGCATATAAATATTTAATTATGCAGCACTGAAATAGTTACTGTGTAAATATTTAATGTATTCCTAGGAAAACATTGAATTCCTAAAAATATTCTAAACATTAAAATTTTCTAAACCCATAGCAACTTAGCTTATGATACAAATTATTTATAGGTCATGTTAAACATTTTGATAGTTTATGTTCCATTGAGAATATTAAATAATTACACCAATAATAATATAAATATAATAATGTACCATTTATGATGTAAAATCTGAGTCAAATACTAAATTTAATTGACAAAAATATAAAACTACAAAGAAAGCTTTTGATGACAAGATACTCCATAAATATGTAGCTTTTACTTGCTTATTAATTAACTTGTCGTAAGTCTTCATTGTTAATTCTTTTAAATAGTGAGAAATCGAAACTTTGAGTTTGAAGGTGTTTTCACTAATCTAGTCTACGTCAGACTTCTTATTAGAATTATTTAACTTAAAGTTGCTACCACTGGCATGAAAACCATTGTAGCTATATGCTAGTTTCGATATTTTGACCAATAGCAGGAAAGTGCTTTGCATTCTTTCAGCAATTTCTCATATTCTTTTGCTATAAAATTCATGTCTGTAATTCTGTATTCAGGGTTAAGGACTTGGTCTCATCTCCACAGAATTACTGTGCTTTTCTTTCAGTTTCCAGGTGACTCTTGACTTACATCTGAGAGTTTAATAATTGAGGGCGTTAAATAATTGTAGCCTCTAAGATATCACACTTAAATTAGGTTTTGTGTTAATTGGTTCAATAAGATTTATTAGTTATTGTATGTTTCCCCATTGTTTCCTCTAGTAAAGTATATTTTAAAACCTTAAGTCTTATAGACTATTCAGTCAGAAGTTCTATTTTATTTATTTTAAAGTCATTTTAGATTAATTCAGTGACTTTAGAAACCTGATTTTCTTATTTTGTATTTTATGGTTTCATTAATTTACAATACCAAGTTTCAGAGAATTGATCCACATCACAGTAAATGTTTATATCACCCCACCCATCACCAGAGTTCTAGTACCCTGTCACCAATATCATTTTGACTTCTTCAGTTCCAGGCTCCCTTCCCACTACCTCTCCTCTGGTAACCACAGTCTTGATTTCAGAGTCCAAGAGAATTTGGTTGTGTTTTGAATAAACTACTTTTTTAAATGAAATTTCATATTGTTACTGTTCATAACTAGTATCATAAAATGCTTCAACCTGATAGGAAAATTCCTCTATATCCTTGAGATTAGAAGTAGTGATTTAATTTATAATTCTTTAATTCAGTTATAAAAATAACTGCTTATATCACTCCTGTGTACAGTACTTTATCAAGGCATTTTATTTTTACTGATGTTGAACTCTGTGATAATAATAGCACTGAAAATTTCATGTCACTTACAAAATCCAAGCCAGAATCTAAATATTAATACTTTAGATTAGATCCATGATATTAACACAAATTAGTAGATTGAAGAAGCAATTTAATTAAAATTAGTATTTCCTCATTTTAACCTTTGCATTTGTTCAGACTAGTCTATAAAAATGTAAAGATATCATGTTAATAAAAGCTGTGCTGTTGTAACTATTCAATACTCACATGTCATTTAGCAAATGAAAATGAAAAATGAACTTTTCCATCGATATGTTGCTCTACCCCTTATAAAACAATAGTAGGAAAATTTGACAGTTTTGCTATAATTGTTGTATGTACTTTTCTAAAATTTTTTGTGTATGTGTTTAAACATTGTTTGATCATAGTTGTGCGTTATGATCAATTATGTGATCATAATTACAATGAATTCATTCCTCTCATGTATTAGTCTGCCTTAATTTTATTGATTTAGAGTTTGCATGTAATGTTCACTTTAGTAGCCTCGAGCTCCTGACATTATAAGTAATGTCTTTATGATGTTTTCTGCTATACTTTAAAATTTTACAGCTAAAATGGGTGGTGTTTGATGAAATAGTTACTATGATTTTGGCATTTTGACTCCAATACAACATTTAACTTTTTTGTTTTGATAAAAGTCCTTCTATCTATATCATCCTGATACATATTCTTAAATCCAAAAGATAATCAAGTGTTTACATTCCTTTTTTTTCTAATTTTAGGTATCAACAATTTTTTCTACCAACAGATCAGACCTTTCAATGTTCAGACATTGGCAATTTGGTAGTTATACATTATTGTTGAGGATTTCAGTTGTCCTAAGATAATAATTATTGACATACATAAATTGATATTAAATATAAAACATAATAAAATATGATCAATACTTTGAAAATGTTATAGTTTACATCAAAATATCACCTATGCTAATTCTGAATATTTACTTTTTAGCATAATGAAAGTAACAACATTTATTTTTCACAGGATGTGTAGATAGAAAGATCAAGCATAAATAAATACAATGTAAGGTTACTTGACCTCAGTGTGTGTTTGTATGTTTTTATGGCCATCATACTGTTAATCTTTTTTCATAACACTCTGCATGACTCTGATGATTAAATGTAACTTATATATATAAGATTTCAACGAACTCTAAATACTCTATTTGGTGGGTTGGTGTATTTCTTCTTAGAGATTGAACCGATCGAGTTCCTCTGAGTGCAGCACAGTTGATAACCCTCTGCCAGGAGAAGGCGAAGAAGCAGAGGCTGAACCTGTAAATTCAGATGAGCCAGAGGCCTGTTTTACAGATGGTAAGAGAAATATTGAGACCTTAGTTAGCATCCATTTACTAGTGTTTTGGATTGTGCCTTGAAACCTAATATTTTCTGGGGATTGTTGAGCAAAAAGTGGAAAGACTCCGTTTCATGCTTTGAATCAACCATGGCTCTAGGACTGAGGGCAAGTCTTTCTACATTAATGTTACTCTACTAGCAATAATATAATGACAGTGTGTTATGCTGGAAAGCATTCTACTGCTGTAGGAATGTTCATGCTTCTCATTTTAGAGCCTTAATTCATGTTCCCAGTTCCATGGAATCAGCAGACTATAACAAAATGCTATCAATGGTAACTTTCTTTTCATTAATGGTTGGAAATGTCCATGCTTTGACCACTTCTGTCTGAAGACTCATCCATCTGTTTTTTTCAGAAACTATACCTTTGTTCTTTTATGCCTCTGAGAATTGAGTTTATTTTCTTATTAGTCTTAATGACTATTTTAATCACATCCCTTAAATTAAGCTGCCCTCAATATTTTGAGGCGTAATTATCTTCTTATTCTGTATCACTATGTGTTTTTTTCATTCATGTATGTGACTTAAACAACCATTCCACATTTTTGATACCTAAATCACTGTCTTTACCCCTGGACCTTACTCTTGAGTTTCAGATCTGCTTACAATTCCCCACTGGTCATCTTCCCCTGTTCTTTCAGTATCTCATGTTTAATAATTTTAAAATAAAGTTTAATGGAGTCTCCTCCATATATTCTATAGCTTCCTCAAGCCTTTATTTCATTTAGTGGCATCATGATCTATCCTACCTCTCAAGCTGAAAACTTTGAGTCCGCCTTAGCTTTTTTCTTTCTAACCACAAGTTGATTACAAAAACCACAAGTTAATCTGAAACTCAGGAGAGAGGTCTCAAGCTCTTCAGGGGATTCTAATGCACACTAAAATTTGAGAATCTTTGGACTATGGAATAAAATCTGAAGTCCTCAAGTTGGCATATGAAGTCCTTTCCTTACAAAACTCTCAGTCTGCTCTTTTCTATCTGTGCTTCCTTTTATTCCGGTTCACTTTCTGCCTTACTGAACTTCTTACTACTCCTGGAATTTTATTCAAAGTAATATCTTTGAACTTAACACAGGAAAATATACATTATTGTCCTATAAAGAATTTTGTCATTTAACTGAAAACATAAACCTGGATCTAGGATTGCAGTAATAAGAATAGGGGTTACAGTAATGTAGAGCACAGCCTTTGGAAACTGGTAAACTTGATTTCTAATTGGCTGCTGCTAACTTTGAAGACATTTTTGTGTCAAAGTCATTGACTTGCTTTGAATTCTCTAACATTTTATCAACTAGTTTCTTGTACAGTCGTGCAGTCATCAAAATGACTGGCAAAGATATCTGTAAACGAACTTGAACAAGATTTTTTTCAAATACAAGTCAAACCCCACTTTATGTGAGAAGAAAGTAAGTCAGATACCAAATTAAGAGGATTATTTGTCTGATGAAATTAGTGCCATAAGCAAATCAGATAGTTGCCTTTGAAACTCTTCATGTGAGATGACTCAGGTGAAGTCCACTGCCTCTGGATGGTACAGTCCACATACATTCCAAGGACCCAGGTTTGTGACCTGGGGCCAAGGCAGCAAGAGAAACAACTAAGTAAAAGAAATAAAAATCCTTCTTCTTCTCCTGTCTTCCAGTACAATTCCTTAAAAAAAATTTTGTCCATCTGAAAAGCATTTAAGAATGCAAGACGGACACACTGCAGTGCTTAGTGGCTCAGATGGTCAGATGGCTGGGAGGTGGATTATATAAAACCAAAGAACCCAGCTTCATGGTCAAGGGCCAAGAAGAGAATAAGTAATTAATTAATTAATTTTAAAAATGCTTCTTCCTTCCTCCTCTCCCTTCTTTCCTTCCTCTCTTAAAAGAATTCAAGACTGTGGTTATCAGAGAGGTGGGAACAAGGAATGAAGGTGTTTATGTAGTGACTGTGATGGACACTGGGACTCTGGTGGCAAGTGTGATGTGAAATGCACACAGATTGAAATATGAATTCAATATCCCCAAAATCACATGGTAATGGAAACAAAGAAATGTTTTCTTTAAATTTACAATTAAGGAATTTCATCATGTTTTGCTTATTTCTCAGTAAATTGATTACAACCATCTAAACTTAAATTTGTACAGATGCTATACCAAGGTTTCCCCTACTCGTTTTATGAATGACGGTGAACTAAAACTCAAGGATAATTAGAAAGAAGTTGCACTTACTGAATTATGGCCTCAAATCAGAAAAGGGCTTTAGAAAAACTGAAACTCTGTACATAAAGTATTAATCCTCTGTTATTTTAGACTGTAAGTGCTATCTTATATGGAATTTTACAAAATATATGTTAATCCTGTAAAACACTGAGAATATTTATGTGATTACTTTGAAATTATTGAGGCCAGTATATAAAGTGATAGCCTATAAACGTTATTTTCTTATAATTTTGGCCTTGATTCCTGAAAAATTGCTGAACACCAAAATTTCATTAATACGAGATGAATATATTTGGGAGATCTAATATACAGCAAAGTGACTATAGTTACCAGTACTCTATTGTATACTTGAAATTTCCTAAGAGGGTAAATCGTGCATGTTCTTAGCACATACACACTTTAAAGAGAGAGAGAGAAAGAGAGAGAGAGAGAGAGAGAGAGAGAGAGAGAGAGAGAGAGAGAGAGGCATGCCCTAGTAGAGTCGGGGATGGACACAATCCATATCTGTCCAAAGTCCTTTGTTCATGTCCCAGGGCTGGTGGGAACAACCAAGACAAACAACTACATAAATGAAATGTTTCTTTCTCCTCTCCCTGCCTACTTCTGCTTTCTTTCATTCCTGTCTGCATCTTTTCTTTATAAAAAAGAAAAAGAAAGAAATTGGTTATCATTTGAGGTTATGGGCTTGTTAATTAGTCTAACTGTGATTATTTTATAATATTTGGTTATATAAAATCATATGTATAATTTTTAATTGTCATTTATACCTCAGTAAAACTTGGAGAAAAGAAAACGGGCAAAATCAGTCAACAAATATAAAGTCAAAGCAGTATTCCTTTTAAGGAGAACGGATTGGAAAAGGGAATGAGAATGCCTTTCCAATGCTGGAAATGTTACATTATGACCTAAGTGGTAGTTCCATGAATATATAAATCTATATATTTTAAATTTGTACACTATTACTACCTCAATAAAAATTTTAAGTTAAAGGTATTTTCTTTTTAAGAAAGAAAAGAAAATTACTGAGAGAGCATCTCTGACTTATATTGAGCAGCTATGCTTCATTGGAGACATTATACTTACTGGCTTACTGAGTCTTTCAGCCTTTTATTCACTTGATCATTCTTTCAACCAATCAGCAAATAATTATTAAATACTTTCTGTAGGTGATGCCCAGTCTTGAGCACTCGAGAGAGATTAAGCAGTTAAAAAAAAAAGTCCCTTGCTGAAAGAAATATATAAATATGCTTTTTGAGAAGTCAAAGAAAAGGAAGATACTAAAGTTGAGGGGTAGGAGTCTACTGTTAACGTAAATAGAGTGACCAGAGAAAGCTTACCTATAAAGATAGCATTTGATCAGAAACCTGAAGAAAATTGAAGTGGGTTTTGCAAATATATAAAAGATGAATATTTTAAGCAGAATAATGAAGACACATGCCCTGAGGTAGGGATATGCATTAACATTTGGGAAAAATCCAGGTGCGAAAACGAATAGAACAGATGGAGAAATGAAAAGTGTTAGGAGTTGAGCTGCTAAATTTTAAGAGCAACAGCTTTGAATGGCATATAAGCATCTTGTTTAAGTCTCACAATAAACCATCTTAAGTGTAGTTGGGCGGCTAGCAAGGGCAAAACTGGGAGATTTCTTGGATGTCCCTGTAATAATCCAGGCGAGAGATACTGGGAGTTTAGATTAGAGAGGATTGTGAAAGGTTAAGATTCTGAGTTTATTTTTAAATTAAAGACGAAGGAATTTGCTGATGGATTGATTGGATATTGGATGAGAAAGACAGAGAGGAGTCTAAGAGGACTCCAAATTTGGGGCCCTGGAAACTACAAATATAGTCTCTACAGAAAAACTGAAAAATGAATGGGCATGTCAGGATGGGAAAGGGGAACTTAGTCACTTACTTTAGAAATAACTTACCAGTTCATGACTGATGTAAAAGATGTGAGCTAGAATCGGTGCCAGTTTAGCATGTGGTCTCCAGAAATTTTTGTTATCTGATAGCAGTAGGAAATATTGAAAGAAGTGTAAGAGTTAATGTAGTTTTGTTTCTGCTAAGGTAAATATTAAAATTTTGTTTATTGTTTTATATTCCTTGATCCTTTTGACTTCATAACTATCACTTTAATGTGTTTTATTAGTTTTGACCTTATTCTTCATCACCTTTCCTCCAATTCTTGCTCTTTCCTTCTGTCCCAATAGCTTTATAGTTTAAGACTTTAGATACCTTCCAAGATCCGGCACAGCCTTCGTGGTCTTTATTCCTCGTGTTTCTGCAACTTGTATAATTATGAACATGACATGATTCTGCTTTTGCTTGGTTTTATATTCTACTCCTTTGGAGTATACAATTAGTAAATTGCAAAATCAGAACTAGGGTATGAGAAGGATATCTTCTTTTCTTTAAAATAATGTATTTTCAGTTCGTTTGGTAGGAGGAATCAATTAAACTTTTCTCCAAAATATTCTGTTTATTATCTTACTGTGAAATGACTAATCTAACAATTATTAACTCCTTTATACCTATTTTGTCCTTTTTGTAAAGAAAATGTGGATAAAACACTTGTTTTTAAAATATATAGAAATTGTTAAGAAGTAGTCATAAAAGACTGAGTCATAATCAATTTTGCATTAATTATATTGATCACATTATTATTTTTTTTAATGGGTAATCTGTCTAGGAAGAGGGCAATGGCTTCTTTTTGAGAGCATTTGTTTAGCATGATGAAACCCAGTATAGACTTTATGTAATGTATCACAAGAACAAGTTAATGAAAACACTCCAAAGAAATAGCATTCACCCATGGGGGCCCATTAAAATGTTTGAGAGTCTCTCTGTTATGTTTACACTTAATTAATAGTCCTTTTGAAAAAAAAAAAGGTGTGATAATGTTGCTAACCAGCTAGGTTGGAAATCTCTTGGGATATGGCTTTGCATAAAAGCCAGACAGGCAGTCGAGCACTCCACCTCAAAATAAGAGAGAAAAATTCTCTGAGGTATGATAAATCCTAAGGGCAATATTTATGAACCTTCATATCAGATAAAAAGTTTACTCTTCTAATTAGAATGTATAGTGTCTTTTCTTTCCTCAATTATAAGAATAATATTTCTCTTTAACTTTTAAGACTGACAAAAATAAATCCCAAACAGTAAAATCATCCTAGCCAAAGGGATAGCTTTCTCCTCTGGTAATTATACTTGAGGCAGATAGATTCTGTTCTGCATGAAATCTTTGTTTTAAAGTCTGAAACAAATTCTACAGTCTCAAGACTTAAATTAACATTAAAAAAATTCCACATTAATGTTATCACTCTGGTACTCTGGTGTTTTGAAAGATTATCTAGGAGCAAAATTTGGCCCTTCTCATTATTGTTCCATATAATTTTACAAAATAGTCTCTCTTTTCTAAATACATTTGAGATATAATTATTTTAAACATAATGAAAATAAATTCCTTCAGATATGAGGTCTTCTTAACTATAATTAATGTTGACTTAATGAAACCATATGTGTATTTTACATCCACTATATTTTTTCTCTTTTTAATCCAATCTTCGTGTAAATTCTAGAATTCCCAGAGATTAGGCTTTTCAGATGACTAAATGCTTCAAACATTTTAGAACTCTTTGGAGGAGATGACATCTATTTTAGCCAACTCTATACAGCATGTTAAACAGTGTAGGTGACTATAGTAAGTATTGTAAACAGAAAGAAAAGGCCTAAAGGCAACAGTCTCAGCCTTTGGGGTATTTGGAAGTTTCCAGAGAGAGAGAGAGAGAGGACAGAAATACATAAAAAATAGATGATAACAAAAATACCAGAGACTTAGGTGGGAAAAAAAAACAAAACAAACATAGCTTGCTACATTTCCTGAGAGCTAGAAATTAAAGGTCTCTGAGATTAACTCAGATTAACTGGATCAGTGAATTAATTTCACTTCAGAATCATGAAAGAAGCCACAGAAAAATGTTGTCTAAGGTGTAGTTCATTAAGAGAATTTTAGTTTTGTTGTTTCAGGACAAATAGTTTTTGTCTATTTGGCAGGCTCAATTTTTTTATGAAATATATTGCCTCATAGAAAAGGAAATTGCTTTTTAAAACACTTAACTTGAAAACTTCAGAAACAAGTATCTAAATAGTTCTCTCCCATCTCAAGTTTCACCTCCACATGAGGGTTTTGATCTAAAATTTATGAGGAATTAATTATCATTCCCCACTTTAAATTCTTTTTCATCAAAGTAATTCTATTATATTTTCATCAATTTTTAAAATGTAATTCTTTAAATTGTCAGTCATAATCTTTCTGGGTCTCTCTGTTCATGGCTCAGCTCTTGAGTCTTGTGTAAAACTTTTTACTCCCCAACATCTTTTACTACAGTTTCCTGTATCTTTCTCCCATTCCTACTCTGTCTCCTTCTTCAAGATTTGCTCTTCCACCTGTCCCAGTGGTATAGAGATCAATCATAAACAACCACTTCTCCATGAAAAAAAAAGTATGCAAGCATATGACAGTTTGCTGTAAGTTTTACTGAGATAAAGGGTATGTGGTACACAACTTACAGATAAAGATATAAACAACATTTCCGTAAAAGTAAGGTGAAGGCAAGAATAAAAGCGAATGGCAAACAGGAAAGAAGAAAGAAGAGGAAGAAACATTTTCATTTATTACTGTATTTAGTTATTCATCTTGGTTGTACCATCACCCCCAGCCCTGGGACGTAAACCTGGGTCCTTGAGATGTATGTGGACTTCTCTGCTGGCAGCTGTGGACCTAACCGCTACTCCATCAGAGCATGTTTCATCAACAAATATACATTCCATATGGTTCAATTCCCGTAGACTGCTTTATTGAATTTTGCCAAAATGTTGTATTTATATACAGCCAGTGCTTGCACTTGATAGGTAAGTAGTTTCAACCTGAAAAGTGGTTGATGTTTTTGTTTTACATTAATCACTTAGGTGACTGTGAAACAAAGAAGCTCTATGTCAGAACTTAATTTATTCATTCATGATGTGAGCAAATTTTTGCTGAATCAGATGAGAGAACTTGAATAATGAAAGAATATTTCTTGAATTTTTGGTGCTATTCACTGTATATGGTTATAAATGTGACAATTGTTACTGTTTTGTTTCATGAACATTTCCTCCCTCACTTTTCTAAAGTTACTCTAGAAAATCACAAACCCTGATATGTAGCACTTGATAATTTTTGTAACATGAAGATACCCAGCTATGACTGATTTCAAACCACTGATATGACTTCATTGAATATGTAGTTAGGAAGAGCTTCCCAGGTGTCCAAAAATATAACAAATTTCCATCATCCAGACAGAATATATAAGTATGCTCAAGAGTACAATAATAGTAAAATAATTTAAAGTGATAGCATTTTAGTATTTATTCCTTTTTAAAAAGTTATCTAAAGTTTATATAAATTAATTTCTTATAATAGCTGCTTTTGATAACAGATGAGCAAAAATTCCTGACAAATATGTATTAAGATCCAGTCTGAGCTGACTCCAACACACCACTGATATAACCTTAACGTTTTTGTTCCAGAATGTTCCAGACTTTGTGCTTTTTTTTTTCTCCTCTAAATGCATCTTTATATATCAGCTGACACATATATACTAATGATTCCTACATACTCTTTTCTAGCCAAGATTTTCCCCAGGCTTCAGATTGACACTTTCAAATATTAGTGTTTAAAACTTTCACAATCATCTCAAATATGTTACTTTCTAACGGACAACTACTCTGGTGTTCTTCATTCCATTGCCGACATCCATCCAGTTGCTCTGAGTACCTCTCTTTCTCTTACCTCACAAATTCAGTCACCAAATCCTGCTGATTTTACCTGCCAAATACGTCTTGAATCTATTATTGCTCTATTTCCTAACTAGAGTTTCTCTACTCAATCCCTTCTTTATAGGACTCCTGAATCAGAACCCTAAATGTTTTTTTCTGGCTCTGTGTCTCTTCCCACCTTCTCTTTTTACTTTTTTTCCAACGTATCCTCCATACAACTGTTGGAAACATCTATTTGAACTACAATATGCCTATATGATTCTCTCTTTATAACCCTTCACTCACACCTTAATACCTATAGAATATAGACCCATCTCCTTAAGATGGGGGTAAATGCCTTCCATAATCTGACCAATTTTTATTTAACTTCATCTGTTACCCTTGCCAGTTTGCATTCATCACAATTCCATTTGATTGTAGTTCTTATGTACCACATACTTGGCTTCCTCTGGCCTGGAATTCCACCCAAACTCTTTTGGGCTAATATTTTTATTTAATTTAATCTCCACCTCTTTCAAAAAGCCTATTTTGACTTCTCAACAAGCATTTCAGATTAGGTTGAACACTCTTTACTATCAAAATAATACCCTTATATCTATCATTTTAATGGCCTTATCTAGTTATTTGTTTCTCTAGTTACCTAGACAAATCCAAAGAAGAAGAAAATATGTACATAGTTGAGTTCATAGGAGATACTCAGTAAATGTTTCATAGAAAAATGAATGAATAAATCTAAAACATATTAAATGAAAGTTTCCTCATCTTTGCACAGTATTGTTTTACACCTAGACTGCCAATGTCAATTTTTAATTTCAATTTGTTCTTAAATTGGAATATTTGAAATAGTTTTAGCTGCATCTTCTAATCAAGATATATTGCTTTTGAACTTGATATTAGTTTAGATTAACTTTCACTCATTGTCTTTATTATTATCTAGAATGATGTTTTTCAAAGTTTTTTTAATATAGTGGGAATATGAGGAAATTGTAGACTAACTTGATCAAGGAAAAGTAATCTAACGACAAAAATAGATGTGAAATACAGTTTATTTCAGATTTTAGTTTATTCTTTTATTAATCCAGCTATCAAATGATTATTGAGTATTCATATAGCACCATAATCTTATGATAGCAATAATATAAAAGTAAGGATTTAAATAATATTGAGATTATTGAAGAATCAAAGAGGTACAGAAGACAAGGGTCCATTCCACGGTTTAAAAAAAAAGCCTGAAATGTATTAAGGAAAACCATGAAGAGTTAGTAGATGAGAGAAGGTGGCATACAAGTTCAATTATTTTATTTAAAGCTACAGGTATAAGTATTGGAGATTATTTGGCTGAGCGACTATCAAATGGAAAGCTTTTCATTAAATAATGTACTTTGAGTATTTTATTTATTCTGAATAATACGATTTTACATTCATGTGTTTCTTGCAGGTTGTGTACGGAGGTTTCCATGCTGCCAAGTTAATATAGAATCAGGGAAAGGAAAAATCTGGTGGAACATCAGGAAGACCTGCTACAGAATAGTTGAACACAGTTGGTTTGAAAGCTTCATTGTTCTCATGATTCTGCTCAGCAGTGGTGCTCTGGTATGTGATCTGACACCTAAGGCAATGCATTGATTGAGTGGATATTTCTAATAAATTGATTAGAAGATAAAAATACCATGGTAAGATATTTCACCTTACACTTAATTCCTATGATTTGTAGCAAGGACAAAATTTTAGGTTAGCTCAGTCAATATGTACTGAACATTACTACATGCTGGCATTATTCTTGCTGTCCTGGCTGCAAAGATGGATATGATCCAGGTACTTTTCTCAAGAAGCTCAGAAAGTCCTCAAGAAGAGAGAGACACCAGCGATTACAGAACTGGGATGCATTTCTAAGCGAAATGTGCATGATGCCCTGGATCAAGAACAATTGCCTGCTTGGGATTTCAGAAAGATAGATGATCTTTTATAAGAGGTATAAACATTAATAGGAATTTTCTAGCTAAGTAGCATGGGCCAGGATGAACAAGTATAAAATGAAAGGAAGCATAAAACAGCATAAGATATTTAGAAAATTTAAAGTTGTTAAACTCCAGAAAGTGTCATGGGAGGAAGAGCAAATACAGGGAGCAGTGTGCTGGCCAGAGATACTGTGACAAAGATAGTGTCACTTTATGAAGTATCTTGCATGTTATTATAAAGAAAAATAGACTGTCATTTTAGGGTGAGATGGAACAAATTCATTATTCTTGTACAAATACCAGTCACCTTCTAGAAGGGTTGAAAGGGATCTGGGAGAGTTACAGACCCCCTTAGCTTTTCTTGTTTGTTTTGCTTTCCTGCTGATAATTATAGAGATGAGCCATTAGAAATTCACCTGTAGCTGAGATTCGACTGGAAATTCCATTAGGCTGAAAACAGACTATTAAGGAACACTATAAATTGCCCCATAGATATCTTCAGTGATCTGGGAGTTCATTTTATTTTATTAAAAATGTTATCCTATTACTTAGTTCATGGATGCTGGAAGAAGATGAGGCTTCTGAGTCACTGAACTTTATGACTCATGGCTAGAAAGCAGCACGAACTTCAACAGATGTATGTTGATTCCCACCTTGTCCCAAGTGCCTGAGAGGCATAGAATGGAAGTAAAGGAATACTGCACACACTGAGCTAGTGTCAAGCTGAGGAACAGAGTGTAGGGAAACCCATTCTTTCATGCCAAGTAGTAAACAACCTTGCTCTTTGTCCACAGGGAGAGATTGACTCATCCCTCAGGGTTGTGGATTGCAAAAGCCACCCGGAGAAATGGCCTAAGTAAAGAGCAGTCAGGGCCTTGCCTCCTTAGTATGCCCAGTAGGAGCATACAGGGATGCTCAGGACCCACAGTGGATTGCCTCTCCTACCAAGTCTCCATTCTCAAAAACAGAAGCTGCAGTAGGAAAAATGTTACTCTGTTTATCTGGTAGAATGCAAGTAGGAAGAATCTTGACAGAATCTACATTTTCTTGTATTCCTAGTAACTGAAGAAGTTTATCCTATGTTGAGTCACATATGTGACTGAGAACTTTGAGAAACATTGCACAAAATTAAAGAAAAAATTAGAGTAATTCCTTGTTCAGAATGTCTAAAAAGAAAGAAGCATTTCTAACCTCTTGCTGTGTTCTTAACACACTGGAAATGGAGGATCATTTAATAGCTGAAGGAGAGGCTCCAAACCTCCCCCGTGTGTGGGAAGGTTATGAGAGAGGATGACCCTGAAGTCGTATCATAAATGATTAACATTTACCCAATTTAAAGAGGGATAAGAGGAGTCAGATGAAGTGGAAACCCCTGCAACTATCCAGAAATCATCATTGTTTTAGAGGATTGTACATAATTTCACCTTTTTGCACTCCCTTCAGATGTCTGGCAACCAGTGGCATGAATTGCTGAGAAGACTAAAACTGTTACACAATAACTGTAAACCAGAAAGTCAGTTGACCCACGATAATACATTTCAGTGGTTTCTCATCAAAATTTGATTTCCTACTTTTGTCATGAATCATAACCTTTAAGTTGTATGTGAAGTGAAATTTGAATATTATTTCCACAGGCTTTTGAAGATATATACATTGACAAGAAAAAGACCATTAAGACTATCCTGGAGTATGCTGACAAAATATTCACTTACGTCTTCATTCTGGAAATGCTACTAAAATGGGTGGCATATGGTTATAAAACATATTTCACCAATGCCTGGTGTTGGCTGGACTTCTTAATTGTTGATGTAGGTACATTTGAGTAACTTTTAAAAGAGGATTTGTTCTTACCAGTAGGTGTTCTGGAAAAACATTCACTGATGTAGATTATATTTTAACACTATTAGTTTTTGGATTTTCAGAATATATGTTTTTTCAAAATATTGCAGAGCCAGTGGAAATATATGTGTGAGAAATATTAAAGGAAATTCTTAAACAAATGTTATTTTCTTATGTATGTCATTCTAATGTTTATAATTTACTCTTGTTTATGTTTTCTGCAATCAGAGAAGACGATTTTTTTGTATACATGATTTGACTATTGCTCCCATTGGTAATAAGACTGAAATTTAAAACTGTAAGGTGGGATTTGGGAATTGAAACGGGCAAAGGCACAAATTAAAGAGACAAAATTTTGGTTTCGTTTTTTTCTTTTCCCAAACCCTGAGTCTTGAACCCAGGTCCTTGAACTTTATATGGTCTCCACCTTAGCCACTGAGCCACAGGAATACACCCAAAATGGAGGCTATTCTAGAATACAAAATTAGGAAACAAAGGAAGATGAGTGGTATAGCAAGTTATCTGAATTGTGAACTCAAAGAATGTAAGTGTAGTGGTGCTAGGACAAAATAAATGTTAGAGAAAAGGGAAAGCACAGAATTTTTAAATATTTATCTAAGTCACAATGATCAAATAAATCAAAATAATTCATAACTCTTGTCCCATCTCAAACATCCAACTAACCCTTTATCTCTAGAGCGACAATATAGAAATAGGCATTAAAATTTTCAAATAATTAATTCAGAGCACTGTTGAACTTAGATGGTGGAAAATATACAAGAATGTTTCAGTTTGTGTATTTTTAACAAAATAAAATTGTTTCTTAGGATTTCATCTTGTTGCAGTAGGAAAGATGCTAAAACAGCTTGTGGAATCAAAATATCTCAGATGGAAATAAATAGTACAACATCTACTTTTATTAATTCATTCTAATTTAGTGTATTCTTTTATATTTTAATTATATAATTTAATAATATATGATACAATTATTTTATATTATAGTCTATATTCCTTTTAAGGGCTTAAATTGATGGTCTCAGTCTTATTTTTTTCAGAATAATTTATGTTCTTCAATCTGTTTTTAATTCTCCAAGATATTCCAAAATCTAGTTATTGTGGTTAGGGAAGGAACACTCAGCTTTAGAAATAAAAGTTTACAAATAGAATTGAATTTATTTAAGAATAGAGATATGATTATTTAATAAGAAATTATTTTGGAAGAACTGAACTGGTGATTCTTAATGTTTAGAGCTATGTAATATGTATAACTCAGGGAGACATAAACATTTAATTTATATTTAATTTAATCTTTTGAGAAAAGGTTAGCAAATATTTATACATAAATATAAATATGTATCATATAATTATGTATAATATTATATGTATATATTTAATTTATAACATAGAAAGAAAAGTACAACACAGAAAGCAAAATAGTATACAGTATTCTTGTAGGGATGGTATTTTGGAGGGAGGGCCTGAGATTTTTTTATTTCTCAAAAATTGAGAAACTTACCTAGAACAGTTGTTCTTAAAGGTGATCCCTGAATTCATAGCACTGGCAGACATGTTTGAACCTGTTAGGGATGAAAATTCTTAGAATCACTGAAGATATACCGAATCAGAAACTCAGGTTATAACTCAGCAAACTGCTGTAACAAGCTGTCTGGATAATTCTGGTGCATATTCAGGTTTCAGAACCACTAATCTAGTATTCAGAAGGTGAACTTGCTTGATTTCTACAGGCTTCTTGATTATTTGATTGAGGATTATTCATCATTGTGAACATATATTGTATGTATGCATAAATACGGATGCATATATATGTATGTATAAATTCTTCTCAGTTACAGAGTGTACTATTGTTTTCTCACTAAAGATCAGGTCTACCTTAGGGTTTTTTAATATTATTGTAGACATTTTTAAATGTATTTTTTCCGATTAAAGTGGAACACTTATTAGTCTGATTTTTAAACGTACTTATTTTTTAAGTGTACCTAAATGGAAAACAATGAACCTGAATGCCTGAATTGAAGAATGATACGAGAGGCAATTAACATGAGTACTTAAAAAGAAACTCTATTGTTACATTTAGTGAGACACTGGAGTGACTACATTGAAAACAAGCACTTCCACACATCCTGATTCAGAAATCCATTTTCTTGTCTCTGATAGCAGTAGCAGTGAACTTGTGAGCAATGAATTCTCGTACCCCTTTAATTAACTACTGACTTTCAGGTGTTCCTGTTCTTTCATGGAAAACTTGGAACCTCTTAATCATTGCTTAATTTGTAAAGAAGATCTGCATTCCAGACTGCCTTCAGTTACACAAAATGTCAAACAAATGAATATTTTAAATTGAAATGACTCAGAGATTGAATGCATTCGTAGATTCAGATCTAAATTTATTGAGGAATTCATTGCATATTACCAAAATATATACTGACTTTATTTATGTCCAAGTTCTTTCTTCTGAGATCTGAGATAATTTATAATTTCTGTTGGATACTGTTTAGGATAATTGGGGCAGGTCTGTTTAATGTAATGAAGTTCTATATGTCTATGTTGATTGGGAAGCCAGTGAGATCACCTACTCTTATGTTCACTTCAATTCAATTGAGATTTTTGTATACTAATTATTACTAGATAGATTTTTGGTACTGGGTCTGAAAAATTATAACACAGAAAAAGGAGAAGATAGTCCCATCTCAAAAACCTTAATCTTCAGAATATTTTTTTATAAAGTTTATACTAAGGCTTAGATTTGGTTGAATGAATGCCACACTCTGTGTCTTAGCTTCAGAGCCAAAAACCTTGTTATGCCCTGGGTTTTATTTGAATTAAAATTCTAAAGTTGTTTTAATTAAATATTAAGACTTAATAAACAAATATATAACCATTGACTAAAAAAGTGTGAAATCATGTATGTGATTCTTACTCAGATATAAGAAAAAATCAATGATTATTATTCTTATTTTGGTTAGCATTCCTTTTAGTCTATTTTCTTACAAAGACGTCCATCATACCCAATTTTGGGTAATGACTAAGTAACTTGATTTATAATGTTCTTATTGAGGTGTTTTTTGTGATCTTTGAAATTGACTTTTCTTTTTATACTTTATTATTTCATTGAAATTAATGAAAATTTTGGTTTTTTTTTTTTCAATAGGTTTCTTTGGTTACTTTAGTTGCAAATACTCTTGGCTACTCAGATCTTGGACCCATTAAATCTCTTCGGACACTTAGAGCTTTAAGACCTTTAAGAGCCTTATCTAGATTTGAAGGAATGAGGGTAAGAAAATATTATTCTTCGTCGTACATTACTTTTAAATGGAATATAAAATATGAAAAATTGGTGTATAGAAATTATGGACTGTTATTTATACACATGTACATATACATGGACTGTTTGTGTGTATATATATGTTAGCATGTATATATATACATCTACACACAATATTCAGTGTTTAAATACTATCTATCAAGAGTAAATCAAATGCAATAATGCTTCCTCATATAACATTTGTAGGCAATGATCCAGCTAAGTGACTTTTCCCTTCTTAAATTAAAGCGGCCCCAATGCTAGAAAATTCAAGTGAAGGGAACACTGTTAGTTCTGATACCATCTCATATCCAAGTCATCTAGGACTTATCTGTATCAGATGCTCAAATAATATTTGTTAAGGAACTACCCTGGGTAAAAGAAAGAAAAATATACAGGAAAATGAAGTATCAACTGCTATGACTTTTTTTTTAATCATCCTTAAATATTTCATTGAAAGTGTAACTATCTCCAAATCACATTGGAGAATACTAAAGCTCTGAGAGGTTACTTAATTTGTACTGAGTTGTATGTTACCTGGAGAGAGACATATTTTGCAAAGGCAAGCAAGTTAAGATTGTGACTGCCAGAAACCTAGCTTTAAGGGCTGTATTAAACGAGGATCTTCATAAATACATAGAGGACAATAACCATATTTTCTCTAATTAGTTCATATCCTCACTTGTTGCTGTTCTCTTTGAATTTCTTATTCTCCCTGCTTCCTCATGCTTCTGTTCTCTGGGCTTCTCACTGCCTTATCTTAATACTAACTCACCAGTATAGGAGACATATACCTATCTATCCTTTTAAGCCTTAATTTAAATTTGTTTTGTCTACCACAAGGCATAACCGAGCAACGTCCCTCTATATTCAGACACATGAAACCCTCATTCCGTTGTATTTAACTTATTTATTTGCCTGACTGCCTCTCTACCTCTGATCTCTGCACAATTCCGCATTCAAATTAGTCTAGTTTACTTATTCTCCAAGTGTATTCTGCCGAATAGCTGAATAACTCCACATCATCTGAGAACTGAAACACGAATTCCAGGCCCCACCCCAGGCCTACCAAATCATAACTCTGAGATGGGACTCAGGTGAGCATTAAAGATCTTTAAGTCTAGCAAAACTTAATTATTATCCCTTCTAAACTATGATTGTCACCTGTACTGCTTAATGCATTCTGTGTATAGTATCTCCCAAGTAATTAAGACAGTGATGAAAAAAATTTCATAAACAAAATTCAAGTACTTTTTAATCATATAACTATTGAAAGACTATGAGTTTCATTTTATACAGGAAGATGACAATGAAATTCACTGACAATTTCTATATTTTAAATTTTTATTGAAATGACATTGGTTGAATATATGTATATATATTTGTGTATGTATGTTTCAGGTATACAATATTATAGTTCAGCATCTGTATATGCCTCTTTATTATCTCTACCAAAAGTCTAGTTACCATCCACTAACCATAGAATTTATTCCTTTTGACATTACTGGAATGTAACAACCTATGCAGAACTTAAGACTGATCCCCAGATTCAAATATACAGTATATTGCATTTTCACGAACAATGTATATACTTTCCTCTACAAAACCTTCAGTGATTAAGCCAGACCATTATTTTACCATTTATTCTTTGTTCTTTATCATAATACATGTGAATGCTATGCAAGAGAATGTTTTAATATATATTTGAAGGGAAAAATATATCTAGTTAGTTATATTTATCAGTCATGTAAAAGAGGCAATATTTCTTCACACTGCAGTGTCATTTTGAATTGAGGCAATTTGTAATTAGCTTCCTATGAATCTTGAGGCTTATGAGCTTGTTGGCTCATCAGACCCAGATGTACCTAACTCCCTCAGAGATACATTGCTCATGTTCTTTCACAAAACACTTTAAACAGCTGCTGTTCTATAAAGAGCACAGTGGTGAAGAGATTCCAGTCCTCCTAGAGTGATTAGGAAACAGGGTCAGAGAGAGACAGATAGGGAAGAGTATCTGTTCTGTGACATTCACTATAAAATATTAAGCGCAGAGTACCGCAGGAACATAGAGGTAGGAGTGACTGCCTGAATAAGTTTGGGCAGGCTGGACAAGGAGCTGACACTGAAGCTATGACTGAAAGAGTAGATTTTAAATCACAAGCTGGTAAGAATTCCAGGTAGGACAGAATTAAGCAATGAAGGTGCCTGGGTGGTAAATAGAGTGGTGAGGGAATGAGGACGAAAAAGTAAATGTATTCGAGACATGACCACTTGGAACTTTATTCTCTAATCCTGTTTTTCCTAACTTTTTGGGAGCCATGTACATGCTAAAAATCTCCTAAAGTAAACTCATCTCTCCATAAAGAAAGTTTACCCATAATATTTTTCATATAATGTCATGCCCTTTGGGAACCATTAGGCAGTCCAGAGCAATAACTAGTTGACCAGGGGTCAAATAACCAAAACCCACAGTCATGCCAATTTTGTTTTATACAAGTCCTGTGGCTATGGTAACAGAATTTACTATCTGCAAAAAGATTATATAATCCTCAAAGCCTAAAAATATTTAAGAAAATATTTGCCAACCCTTGCTCTAGACCCTTAATGTCTTCTCATTTCAAAATAACCTGAGAGTCTAATTGTTATATTGAAGAGGGAGTAGAATACTCTTTACTTAAAAAATTGGTTAACATGTTTGCACTCACATGGGGACTAGAGCTGAAGTGTAAGAGGACAAGAAGGTTTTGAAGGATGAGATAATTAAGACAAACTAAAGAGTGATGAATGCTAGAGTAGATGCCAGAATTTGAGTGGCAAAAAACAGTGGTGATCAATTGTGCTAGAAAATCAGATACAGAAGTAGTATAAAAGACAGACTGTATTTCATCTTTTTTTTTTTAACTGAGGTTAGCACTATCTATATTTAGCTAAGGACTTAGAGTATCTTTAGAATAATAATAAATTTGAA
Organism: Solenodon paradoxus; assembly: GCA_004363575.1. Taxonomy (NCBI): domain Eukaryota; kingdom Metazoa; phylum Chordata; class Mammalia; order Eulipotyphla; family Solenodontidae; genus Solenodon; species Solenodon paradoxus. The sequence goes on along the minus strand of RJWH01000196.1, from coordinate 38,731 downwards.
AAGATTGCTCTCAATCTGTAGATGGGGAAACAGAGGTCTTAAAGTCTTAACTGAATTCACATGTCACACAGTAGAAGCAGCCAAGTCTCAAGGATTCAGTCATTAAAAAACACCCAATCATTATATATATATAATCAGTAGTTTTTCTTTCTCTACATGGGATAATTTTTAACACAGGTAATTCTAATACTATGAACTTTTCAAGGTACGTTTTCTGTTTTTTAACTTTTGTATTTAGAAATTTCTTTTCTAGATCTTATAGATTTTATGATCTCACCTTATATACATCAGGTTTTGGGGTTTTTTTCTTTTATTTAGGCTGTTATCTTAGCTAGTTTGTTTTGTAATTTTTTCTAATAATTTCATTGTACTTTATCATGTATTTTTATAAAATTCTTAATTGAGAAGCTCTTGTCTCATTTTGTAATCATTGACACACTACTGAGCATATAGTAAGCACTCATCAAATACATGCTGGTTGGTTAATATGTCTTAACCATTTAATGGTGGCTTCTTTAGCTCCCTTAATTAAGTTAGTGTTGCCTATTTAGCATTTCTACCAATGCTAATCATTCTTTTCTTTCTTTTGAACACTAGGTGGTTGTGAATGCACTCATAGGTGCAATTCCTTCTATCATGAATGTGCTACTGGTGTGTCTTATATTCTGGCTGATATTTAGCATCATGGGAGTAAATTTATTTGCTGGCAAGTTCTATGAATGTGTTAACACCACAGATGGGTCACGGTTTCCTACAAGTGTAGTCCAAAATCGTTCTGATTGCTTTGCGCTTTTGAATGTTAGTCAAAATGTGCGATGGAAAAACCTGAAAGTGAATTTTGACAATGTTGGACTTGGTTACCTGTCTCTGCTTCAAGTTGTAAGTGATTCCATTCCCAAATGCTTGATAGTTTAGTGGACACTGGATAAAGGCGATAAAGTTATTCTTTAAAATCATTCTGTTATCTAGAATATAAAGTACTTTGCGACTTTGAAAAACAGACTTTGTCTTTCTTAAAATATGTGCCTATACACATGAGTTAAGAAGCTTAGATTCTGTTACATTTGAGTTATTAATCTACAATTGACTTTGTGATGTCATTTGATCACCTGTCATTACAACAACTGAATATTGCTCCAAAGATGAAGAGCCATATTTTGAACTGCTCATTTTTACACTATATGGGAATGAGGGACTTCCCACCAGCACAGAGAAAACCTTAGTAATGGAGAAACATTATTTTCTGTTTTATTCATAATATTCTCCCATGGAAAAAATTAAAGTTTAGAGGCAAATTTACAGGCAAGTATTTTTTACAACCTAGAAATAATTGACTAGGACTAAGATTTAGAATGTGACTTAGAAACATGCCCTTTTTGGTCTTGACATAGCATCTTTATATAGTTATTTTGAAATATAGTAAATATTACTTAAATGTTGTAATATTAAACAGACTAAATTCCTTCATGGTGATGTCAAAGTCTGAGCTACACATTCAAGAGTCTATGTATGTTATATTTGCAGGCAACATTTAAGGGATGGATGGATATCATGTATGCAGCTGTTGATTCTGTTAATGTAAGTATTGGTCAACATGACACTAAACTCTACAGTTTTTAAAAGCGCCTTCGTTTAGTTCAATGGTTTCCAAACAGTAGTTCCAATGAGCTATTAGTATGTACACACAATGGAGAACTTCCACTAAGTAGTAGCCTAGCGGTTATATTTGAAGCAGTTAAAGGCAGAGCTTTACTAAAATTCTGAGTCTACCATAGCTTATAAGCTCTGAGAATGACTGTGCAAATTACCTGTCTGAACCTATTGATCTGAAAAATAAAATAATTCAATACTTGCTTCATGGAGTGGTTCTGAGGCTCCAACAAGAAAATAAAAGTAGACCACTTAGAGCAGTCTAGTAATAATCAAGTAAGTACTCAGTACATGTTAGCTTATCAAAACAAAATTTAAATAACATTCTATTCAGTTGTTACTGTTTATAGATTTTTAAAGTGCCTTAGAAGAATAAACTTCACACTAAGAAATCCTGAAGACTGTTGGCTAGTTTATAATTGTCAAAATATTCAGGAAAGACACTTCTGTATCCAAATGAAAAAAAATTAGCAAAGTTTATATAAATATATAAATATATTAAATCTCTTTTACAGTGTTTTTCTGGAAATGAAACACATGATTTAGGTCCTACTATTCTGAGAATAAGTAGCATATGCATATATATTTAAATCTTCTATAGTTATTTGAAGATTAAATGTATGTACATAGTAGACATGTAATGAATATTTAATATTGAGTAAATGTTTAGGAATAATTATGTTGAATCTCAACACTACTATGGCTTCTGAAAAGCCAAGTCTTCCCAGGAGAGCACTGTTTGGATTACCTTCTCCACCATATGAAAAACAAAATGCTGAATGTTATTGCCAAATACTGCTAACTCTTATAAATTTTACAGGTAGACAAGCAGCCTATATATGAACACAGCCTCTACATGTATATTTATTTTGTCATCTTTATCATCTTTGGGTCATTTTTTACTTTGAACTTGTTCATTGGTGTCATCATAGATAATTTCAACCAACAGAAAAAGAAGATAAGTATTTTAAGCCTTTTATATTGCACTGTAAGAAAGAATAATTTCCTCCAAAATGAAAAATTTGATACTAATTAGCTTTGAACTTCATTAGAACTTCATTATTTTTTTAAATATTTGACCAGTATGTAATTACAGACATACTCAATCTCATTCAGGAAATAATTATCCCTGAAGTCATAACTATTTTGAATAATATACAATTATTTATTTTTTCTAATGTTCCCTACAGAAGAATAAATTAAAATTAATTCACTAGTTATTCAAAACACATTTCATACATGGGTATTATATTCTGTTCTGAGTCATTGCTCTTTGTGGTATGTATTCAGTGGGCATTTGAGGAAGAATCACACATAAGATATGGTTTCAGAGGGCAAAGAATTTTGCTAGTAGAAAAAATTACATAGGTGACAAAAATGAAATCTGTTGAATGTTTCAAGTCAGGCTCTCCCCTAAGATTTCTGTTTCATTAATCTCATTAGCTTCACAGTATATATTAGTTTCTTAGGGCTGTCATAACCAAGAACCATAAACTGGGTAGCTTTAAACCACAGAAATTTATTCTCACAGTTATGCAGGCTAGAGATCTGAAATCAAAGATTGTCATAGCCATACTCCCTTCAAAGCCTCTAGAGAGGATCTGTCCTTGCATCTTCCAGCTTCTGGTAACTTGAGTATTATTTGGCTTGTGAAAGCATAGCTCTCTGCCTCTGTGTTCACATGTGTTCTCTTGGTCTTTTAAAAAGACACAGGTCATATTGGATTAAGGGCCCGCCCTATTCCAGTATGATCTTATTTTAATTTAGTTACACCTACAATGATACTATTACCAAAATAAGGCCATCCTGAGTTATTAGGAAGTTAGGATATCAATATATCTTTTCTGGATACAGAATTCAACCCCTAACACTGATCATAAGCGATATGAATATCAACTATGTCTTATAAATGAGGAAAAGCGCAGAACAGTTAGGTGATTTATCTAAGACTATGCATCTGGTAATAGTTTTCATAGACAATCCCATGTACCTTGTATGTATTTCAGTCCTCTACTATGCTATATCCCCAAATACTATAGCATGGGATATGATAAATGCAATAAGAAAATTTAATAAAATGTAAATAGAGTAAGCATAGATAAAGATAGAAAGTTTTATGACATGTAACAATTGAGGAGGACTTGGAAGATGGATAAAAAGATGTGTAACTTTGAGTTGAAAGGATGACTAATCCACATGGAGGGGAAATGTGTGAGCACATGCATAACACTGATAGAGGTAATAATTCCAGGATGAATAACAATCCATCCAGTTTAGATGGAATTTGAGAAAAGAAATAGTTAAGAGATGAGTTCTCTACTTGAGAGCAGATTTGAAAGGTTATATTTGATATATTTTAGTAGAAGTTGATGTGTCATTGAGATATTTTGAGCAAGGAAGAACATATAGGACACTGACATTTATTAAGACTTGATATATCTGGTCTTGTGTCTGATTCCAGGTAAAGTATTTCACATACGTAACCTTAGTCAACTTTTACAACAAATCTTGAAATCGTAGTATTCTCATCTTCTCACAGAGGTTAGATTACACCTGGGGAGTAGCTTCATTATATATCTAACTCCAGAGTTTCTTTTTCCGGAGACTATGAACCTCAGCTTTAATACAAAATAATTCTGGTTATGCTCTACAAAATGCTTGAGAAGAGAGCGAAGACTTAGCTGGAACTGCTTTACTTGCCACCTAGACCGCACTCAAGTCTCCAAACAAGTCTTCTATGGCTCAATATAATTTTCTAGGGTAGTAGAGTCTACAGTATTGTTCGTGATTTGCAAGAGAATAAAGCATCTAAAAAGTGTCAGGTTTCATATCAATTAACTGAGTTATTGTACTGTAACACTGCTCCCAAGAAGGGAGAACTTTGAAGTGTCAGTGGTAGAGTTACAAGAGGCAGTGATTTCAGTAACTGCTTAGTACCTCAGGTGACAGACGCACATGTGCTAAAAGGTCATTAGTTTACGTGGATGACTATGCACAAGTAGAAGGAAATTTAGTAAATGCTATGTGTTAATTATGCTTACAGATGTCAGTTTTTAAAAGAATTTTTAATTACATATCCCAGTCTTACATTTTAAAAGTCAGAATAGTTAATATTATATTTTTATGCCTTTAGGCAGAAGGTCTTGAATAATCTTAATAAATTAATCTTGAAAATAATTAACTTTATAAAGTAGAACCTGAATTTCAATTTAGTTATTTTTTTTTCAACTATTGTCATTATGGATGGTTATATGTAATATATCACCTTGTGGTCCTACCAAATACCCATGCCTCTTTAAGAAAACCAACCCTACTTCATTAGTTTTTCCTACTAGCAATCATTCTAAGTATTGTTTTCATCACAAAACCCAATTATCACATTAGCTTTTTAAATAATTCATCAGAAAACATACTTCTCGATATTACAACATAAATTAATAATGGGTTCAAGTTATAGAACGGAATGTATGTTGCATATTTACACAAATGCCTAGGACAGAACGAGTATATGTGTAAATTCTAAGTATCATAAAATGCTTTCAGTAACAATAATCTTATTAGGAGGTTAACAACAATAGTAACTGACAAGTTTTGAGGATTTGTCATGTACCTGGTATAATGATGAAATGATGTATCCTTGATGAAATGATATATCTTTAAAGAAATTAAGAATCTTACTAAATCACAATAGAAGTGCGATTTGAACAAAGATGATCTGACATCAGAACTGAATGGAGACCTTAACTACTATGTAATAATACAGCCTCTAAACAGAGTATAACATGATGGGGTGAGGGGGTGGAACTAGCTGACTTAGAATATGTTTCTCATCCAGCTTTTAAAAAGATACCTTTTACACAAGTCTATATAAACTACAGTAAAGCAAAACAAAACTTGTGTCACTTTTGGAGCATTTTTTAGTCTCCTTATTTTCATCCCATTCTTCATTATATTGACAATCAGGCTATCAAGAGAAGACAAAAGTTGATATCTTTATTTTTACTTCTAATTCAGAGTTTTCTCCCCAGTGTTTTCCTAACTCCCTCTGATAAGTTACTGACATGCTATGATATTCAGTCTAATCAAGTGAGAAATAAAGGATATGGGTGACTTTGACATTGGTATGTCAAATCATTGGTATGACATATTTCTCATGTCTAGGCTCAATAGGTCAGATGAATACCCAAACTTCATAAAAACTGCCTATCAGCTAAAGGAAAAGTTAATTAAAGAATTTTAAAATAGTGAAGCCTAGTTATCATTATGTGTTTGATAAATTGATCTTAGCTTATAACTCTACCAACTAATCATACCCAAACCTACCCATTTGTATACATATATATGGGTATATGTATATGTATATATATATATATATATATATATATATATATGTGAGTCTGTGTATGTATGTGTATATATATATGCTGAATACTGCCTAACCCAGGAAAGCCATAATCACATCACCTTTAACTCCACTACCCTACTAGTTAAGTAAGGATTTCAGAGCTATAAATTCTCCAAATTTAATTCTTAATTATACAGAGTATACTGATTTATGCTATAACTAAACTATTGCTATTATAGACAAATGTAGAATTTGCATGTAAATCTGAAAATAACAGGTTTAAGAAATTAGCAGAGCATACAAGAACAAGCAAAACTTCACTATATAATAGCATGTTTATATACCTATCTATATACATATAAACATATATATATATAGCATATTCCTTTTCTCTGTTAAAGGAATATACTAATATTGTTTTGGCCTCTACTCTTCATAAGAGTCCTAAATATTCACCAAATATCAAAAAAGATATTTACTACTTTTATTTCTTATAACACTTCTTAATAATACTTGATATATAGTAACAATATACCTGGTAAAACAAATATCAGATAAAATGAGATACAAGCACATAGTTTAATATAACACTAGATAACCTACCAAAATAAAATCAATTATTACTATATGTAATTCAAATATCTTGTCTAGATAGTCCTATGCCTTTACATAGGTAATCCTTTAAGACATGTTTTATTTATAGCTACCTTGCACATAATAAAGTTCATTTCATTTATACGTGAATATTTTTTAACCTGTTGCAATGATCTAATAAAAGATCTAGACAATGATTCTGTTATTAACCAAATTTATTTTTTATTTCTTTACCTTGGAGGTCAAGACATCTTTATGACAGAAGAACAGAAGAAATATTACAATGCAATGAAAAAGCTGGGCTCCAAGAAACCGCAAAAGCCAATACCTAGACCTACGGTAAAAATTAAAAAAAAAAAAAAAAAAATCTTTAAAAAAAAATCTCAAACTATTTCTTAAACATAGCTGTATATATTTTAATATATTGAACAAAAATTCTTATAAAGTTTAATTTACATATGTTGACATTATCACAGTTCTTTATATTATTTTCTATAAAAATAAAACATGATTTTACTTTTATGTTCACTACACAGCTCACTACTAGTACAATTCCCTGTAAAGAATCAAAATATAATGTACTTTAAATTGACATTTATCTGAATGATAATTGCATAATGTAGTGATTATCAGTAGGGTGACACTAACATTCACATCTGTGATAGCACAAGCAGAAAGCAGTTGAACTGATTATGAATCTAAACTTTACTCTCCTGTGGAATAAAAGACTAGGATAGGTTCAGAGAGAAATACTGAGTCTCAGTAGTTAAAGAACAGTTTGTGTACCTTTAATGACTGAAAAAAAATTCTAAATGCATTACATGTATTTTAATTTATATTCAATGTAAAACATATTACCAAAGAGCCATGATTGAAGACAGGGCACCCTAAGAACTACCCAATTAGTGGCCAATTGGATTCATTGGGACCATACATCATTTTTAAAGTGAGCACATTGCCAGGTCTTACCCAGATCTATTGAATTATAAGTCATAGGTTTGAATTTAATTTTTGGGTGCATTACCTGATCTTTATACAGTGTTTTAGAACTTACCTAGGTCACTATTCAAGGGATTTAGAAAAAGCTTGTGTTTTCTGGAAAGCATAATACTAGCAGTAAGATTGACAGGAAAGGTGATAGTTAATATGGATATGTATAGAAATATGTATCTATACTCTATAAGTGAAAGGATACCATAGGATTGTGATTGTATAGCAGCAGCACCAGTTCAAAGTAGTGCAATATATTCATTAAAATTATATGACAAAGTAGAAGTTTATAGACACTGTATTTTATTACCTTGAAACCCCAGGAAGTGGAGCTGAGGTTTCCTTAGTGAAAAATTGCCTGTGATTGTGACAATTCATATATAAATACTAGGTGGGTAAGCTTACAAGCAAATATTGGTAATAAAGCTAATGGAAGATTAATTTGATATAATGAAACTCAACAATAGTTTTCACTTACTCTGACTTAGATTAGATTAGATTTAGATTAGATTAACCCATAATCCAATATAATTTATGCAGATTTTGAAGATGTACTTTTTTTCTAATGCAATGCTTTGTGGATACAAACTTAAAGATTTAATCTATGTTCCATTTTATTCTTGTTTTTTCACAGAACAAATTTCAAGGGTGTATATTTGACCTAGTAACAAACCAAGCTTTTGATATCACCATCATGGTTCTTATCTGCCTTAACATGGTAACCATGATGGTAGAAAATGAGGGGCAAAGTAAATACATGACTACTGTTTTATATTGGATAAATTTGGTTTTCATTATCCTTTTCACTGGAGAATTTGTGCTGAAACTGGTCTCTCTCAGACACTACTACTTCACTGTAGGATGGAACATTTTTGATTTTGTGGTTGTGATTATCTCCATTGTAGGTAAGACCATTTACTAATCACATTTTAATTTTGATTCAAATTAAGCTCCAAACATGTTTAAGGAATGTTTCTGAATTATTTAACATTTCATTTCTTTACATTGCTGTATGATTTTTAGAATACTGCATTTACACCTCATTCTAATAGCCTTCCACCTCCCACCCACCACTAAAGTGCCTTTTACCACCACCTTGTTAACTCTTTCATTCCTTTGTTCCCTCCCTTCTCCCATGCCCTGGTAACCACAGTCTTGTGGCCTGTGAATTGTGGTGTGACTTGTCTGTTCCTTTGTTTTGTTTCTTTATATTCTACATATGCGTAAAATCATCCTGCATTTCTCTTTTCTTTCTGGCTTGTTTTGGTTAGCATAGTCACCTCCGGTTCCATCCAAGTTGTTGCAATGTAAATTTACTTTTAAGTAAAATAGTATAATATGAACGAATGAGGAAATCTTACAATTCCTGGGTTTGCAGTCCAGGTCTCAAAGCCAAATTTTTGTTTTGTTTTCTCATTCTTCTTCTTCTTGTTAAAAGCACTTTGTATCCCTTGATTTTTTTATTTCCAAGATTACCATTCGCAAAGGTAGAAACTATGTCTATATGTAGGTATGTCTTAGAAGACCAACGCAGAATCTGAAATCACTTCCAGTTTTATCATAGATGAAAACTGTCCCGATTAATGATAACATTAGTAGCCAGATATCAGTGACTCCAAAGTCTTCTTGAACTCAAAGTGCAGTTAAATGATAGCTTAATTTCTTATGACTTTATATCAGATCATATCTATAAAATGCAGTCATTTCTCAATCAACCCCATTCATGTCTGTGAATCATAATATATGATCTTATACTTCCTCTTCTTTCAGTACTGTAGTTGTTTTACTAGCCTCTTGTTTTTTTCAACGATACGTGAATGCCTTACACATTACTTTAAGATTGTATTTATTTTATAATTTTAGATGGGAAAGAATTGTGGAGAATATTTAATACAAATTGAATTTGCAGATGATGAAACAGGCCCAGAAAAATTAAGCTCACCTAACCTAGAAACACATATCTTAGAATAGACATTCAAAATATTTTTTAAAGTTTTTATCACCAAAGGTGACACTAAAGTTAAGATATAAAAAAGCAAATTGAAATCTAAGTATGAACATGCCCTGGTGCAGTAGCAGTTGGGCACAATCCACATACATGCCGAGGACCTGGGTTTGTGTCCACGACCTGAGGAAACAACCAAGATGAGCAACTAAATAAAATCAGTAGATGTTTCTTTTTCCTCTGTCTTCCTGCCTGCTTGTCTCTGCTCACCTTCATTCCTACCTGTACCTTTCCTTTAAAAGAAAAAGAAAAAACTAATTAGGAATCTCTCACTAAAAAGCATAATGGTGGAAGTGTTCCTGTTAAGAAAAAAAGAATATCCATTTGTCAGCTCTATTGTTAACAATATTGACTTATGCAATTAATTTTTTTAAATGAGAGATACATATACCTAAATAATGGAGCAAATTAAATTACAGTACCAATATTAATAATTCTTTTTATATGTGAACTAAAATTGGAAACTACCCTTAAATAAAAATCTTTTTCACAGCTATAAAAAATAAGGTCAATATCTAACAACTTTATGATTTGTATAAAACTTCTATGAGTAAAACTAAAACACAAAGAAGTTTTAAATACTTGAGAGACTTTTCTTGTAGTTAGATAAGAAGATTCCTGCTATAATTATAACCATTTTTATAAAATAAACTAGAAATCCAATGTTATCCTAATGAGAATATGTTTATTTGTGTTTTGGAGCTCATAAATTAGCACTCTAAGTCTAAATATTCTAAAATTCATCTGGATGAAAAATGAGAATAGTGACATGTGATTTACATTGCTTGATATTAAGACTGTTATAACATTGAAATAAAACAACATTTAGAAAGAACTCTCTCTATGGATTCAGATAAAATCCAAAATTAAATTTCAATATATAGAAAATTACTAACTTGTTTAGTAGAAAAGATCACAAGAATCAAAGTGAAAAAAATGGATTCTAATAGATTTATAATCATGGATACAAATAATCCTTTTTATTCAAAACAGAAATGAGTCTATAATGAAAAATAACAGATATAACTATACAAATCAAATATTCTGTGGATAAAAAAAATCACTAGCACAAAAGAAGTTGAAAAATAAATAAAAATTATGAGAAAATGTTATATAACATTAAAGGCCAATAAAGGATTAGGACTTACAATAGAAATTTAGTTCCCATCAACTAGTAAGAAAAGAGTATATCTTCCAATAGAAAAATTGGAAAAGGACCTGGCTAGACCAAAAGTAGAAAGCTGAAAATAACCAACAAATATACAAAATGTCCAGTGAACAGGTAAATATATTCCCCCCCAATGCAAATAAATTATAATAAGATGCCCCCTCCATCCCACCCTCCACCCATGACTCAGGTGGCTAAGCTGTAGGCTATAAAAGCTGTGAACCCAAGTTTAAGACCCACAGCAAGGGAGCAAAGTCTGACTATATTTATATATTGTTATTATATACACTTTCGGGAGATAGGTTTGACAATATATAACAAAAATTGAAATATTCTGTTTGACCTAACTTTTATTAATGTGTTGTCAAAAGAATCTTCTGTAACTGAGAAAATAAATACTTAACCAGGATATTAATTTCAGTAAAAAAAAAATTAGAAGCAAAATTCTTCAATATATGGTTACTTTAACAGAACATTATGTAACTATTAGAAATAACTTTGTTGTCTTTTATGAAAAAAATCTCTCTGACATATGATTAAATGAGAAAAACAGAATAGAAAGAGGTTGTATAACATGATTACATCCCTATTTATGTGTTTACATGGAAAAATTCCTGGAGTGATAATCAACAAAATATTAAGAATAGTTATGGTTGGTGATATTTCAGGTGATTTTATACTGCTTCTTTAGCATTTTATTGTTGCTTGAGTTTTCAACATGAATAGGTATTTCCTTATAACTGAAAAATCGAAAAATTATTGTGGAGGAAAAAACAAAATCCACAAATTTAGTAAAGGAAGAATAATGTCACAATTGTAGTTTTAACAATTTACCTTCAGGATTGCTCAATCCTATTATGGAATTGTTTTTGATATAAAATGACAGTCTTAAAAGTATAAGAGAAGATGGCAGATAGAAGAATTTAGAGTTACTATTTTCTGTAGCATGGATATTAAAATATTTCCTTTTCACAACTTCCCTCCTCTCCAGGTATGTTTCTAGCTGAGATGATAGAAAAGTATTTTGTGTCCCCTACGCTATTCCGAGTGATCCGTCTTGCCAGGATTGGTCGAATCTTGCGTCTGATCAAAGGGGCAAAGGGGATCCGCACGCTGCTGTTTGCTCTGATGATGTCTCTTCCTGCCTTGTTTAACATCGGCCTCCTGCTCTTCCTGGTCATGTTCATCTACGCCATTTTTGGAATGTCCAACTTTGCCTATGTTAAAAAGGAAGCTGGAATTAATGACATGTTCAATTTTGAAACTTTTGGCAATAGCATGATCTGCCTGTTCCAGATTACCACCTCTGCTGGCTGGGATGGATTGCTAGCACCTATCCTCAACAGTGGACCCCCAGACTGTGATCCCAAAAAAGTTCATCCTGGAAGTTCAACTGAAGGAGACTGTGGGAATCCATCTGTTGGGATTTTCTATTTTGTCAGTTACATCATCATCTCTTTCCTGGTTGTGGTGAACATGTACATCGCTGTCATCCTGGAGAACTTCAGTGTTGCTACTGAAGAAAGTACTGAACCCCTGAGTGAGGATGACTTTGAGATGTTCTATGAGGTTTGGGAGAAATTTGATCCTGATGCCACCCAGTTCATAGAGTTCTCCAAGCTCTCTGATTTTGCAGCTTCCTTGGATCCTCCTCTTCTTATAGCAAAACCAAACAAAGTCCAGCTCATTGCCATGGATCTGCCCATGGTCAGTGGGGACCGGATCCATTGCCTCGACATCTTATTTGCTTTTACAAAGCGGGTTTTGGGCGAAGGCGGAGAGATGGACTCTCTTCGTTCACAGATGGAAGAGCGGTTCATGTCTGCAAATCCTTCTAAAGTGTCTTATGAACCCATCACAACTACACTAAAACGAAAACATGAGGATGTGTCTGCAATTGTCATCCAGCGTGCTTACAGACGTTATCGCTTAAGGCAAAATGTCAAAAATATATCAAGTATATACATAAAAGATGGAGACAGAGATGATGACTTGCCCAGTAAAGAAGATACAGTCTTTGATAATGTTGAGAACTCAAGTCCAGAAAAGACAGATGCAACCCCATCCACCATCTCTCCACCTTCATATGATAGTGTAACAAAGCCAGACAAAGAGAAATATGAAAAAGACAAAACAGAGAAGGAAGACAAAGGGAAAGATGGCAAGGAAAGCAAAAAATAGAGCTTCAATTTGATATATTGTTTACAGCCTGTGAAGGTAATATGCATAAATATATATATATATATACACACCTAAATATATATACATATTTGTGTTAAAAGACTCTTTTAAGGAGGACTATGCCAAAACTTTTTAATCAAAATATTCTCAAAGTCAGTGCAGTCACTATCTCTGATTCCCTAAGATAGGTAGGCACCGTTCACAGCTAGCTATTTTTGCATTGGTAAATGGTTCTGTAAGAACTATAAGAGTAGTACTATATTGATTACAGCAAACAATTATTGATTATTACAAACAAAAATATTTAATTTTATTTACTTTCAATAAATCAGAAGACCATGAAGAAAATCATCACATCTGCCTTGTCATCTTTTCAGAGAATTTTAACTATTCAGGTTTCATTTGTAATACAAACACAGACAAATATCTTTCATTGGATATTTACAGAAGTATTTTGCCTTAGCTTTGCAATAAAATACCCTGATAGGATTGGACATTAGTAATGAATGTTTAGTTAAATCATCTTGTAATTAGGGAGCAAGACTCTTTTTGTCCATGTACAGAGCTCATTCTATATTTTGAGGTGCTTAAATTTATTCTATATTGCATCAGAACCAATTTATTTGTGCTTATAAAATGCTGTGGAATTAAAAACATGTAGGCTATTCATTTCAACAAATGCTTTTCATTCGTCTTGACTCATACCAGTCAGGATAAAACTTACCTTTAGTGCATTGTGTTTCATAGCCTGTCTTTTTTTAATACACTTTATTTATACAAATGTGAAATTTTTTCTAAGTATATAGCACATTCCCCAAAAGGAACAATGAAGATGATTGAGAAAACTAGTAACTGGAGAAAGCTTTACTTTCTATTACACAATCTAACACTGGACTATGCTGACCAAATACCAATAATGATGCAACTCTTGATCACTTTTTCACATTTTTCTGTTGTCTTATGCAGTATTGTTTAATCATCCTTTAGCACTAAGCAAAATTGATATTTCCCTTAACTAAAGCACTTCATGATATGCAGATAGCTATTTATGATACATGTTGAGCAAATAATGACTTAGGCACAGTATTTACTGTATTACTTGTATGCCATCCTAAATGTGATGTGTATGGCAAGTTTTCAAGTCAATACATGGCAGGCTTTCAATAAAAACATGCTTAATATGAATGAAAAAGCATTAAGCTGGGATTCTTGCCAATTTGCTTTCTTGCCACTAACATATTTCCCTAATTTCCATGAGTATTTCTTTTTAACCTCTCTTCTTTCATCTAGAAAATAAGTAGAATGTGAGTTTCTCCTTCAGAATCTATCACTATGAGTTACATTATGCATAATCATAAGTGTCCTAAGCTTATAATTTACCAAGTATATATTCATTTTGCTTTCGCTGTCGTCCTCTTTGGTGGAAGGTTAAAAAATTATTGCAAAGAGTTTTTAAAATTCCTTGTTAATAGTGACATGAAAAGAATTGACCATGGTGCATTTTTCATGAGTTTATATCCAGAATATGAAATGTTCTATCAAGTTATTCTTGTGTTATTAAGTTACATAAGTAGAAAGTAATTTTATTTAGAGGATGGGGGTGGGATTTCAAAGCAAATGTATCGACCTATTTCAACAGTTGCTTTTTTAAATTAACATAAAAATATATTTCTATGATAAGTACTTAAATATTTTTTGTTCTGGCAAAACAGCAATAGAGATGAAGTGGTATGATTAGAGAATGAGACATTGAATAAAGAGACTAAGAAACATAGAAAGACAAAATAGAGACCCTTCCATAGAATTTCCTCTCACAAACATTTTAAAATTATGTATTTTACAATATCCATGAAGGAGATTATCACTTCTAGACATTTGTCCTAAGATGCATACGAACTTTAAATCTAGTAAAAGATGTTCTACCCCTATGTTCAATCATTCATCTTAGGTTATTTGAGCCACATTTTTATTTACTCTGCAGTGTTTTCCCTCCTATTAAGATGGCTGCAAATAGTGTTTGATACATTAGAGAAACAAAAATGGTACATTTGTAATATTTTTCAATGTATCAAATTAATATCTTAAATTTGAATTCAGTTTTACTTTAAGCCCATATAACTATAACTACATTTTGAATATTTATATAAAAAATGAAAAAATATAGAGTGGGCAGGTTTTCATGTGATTAATTATCTTTTTACATTTTCTGATTTTTATGTTAAAAATTATGAGCAACTGGTTCCTCAACAAAATTTCTCTTAGCATTTAAAAAACAATGTACAAAGTTCTTTCTCATTTTATGCTGAGCATATTTCAAGTTGAACTATTTCTTTTTTAAATATAGCATGGTCAAATTTTCTTTTTTCAGGAATGTCTGTGACCTCTTATCAAACAAAATATTTAGATCTCAGTACTCACTTAGTACGGTGTAAGCTTGAAGTAAAATTAGACTTGGTGTTCATAGAGGTTATCATTTAGTACTGATTAGGAGATATTAACCTCCAGAAGGCACTGCCATAGTAATTCCAATTGCATAATAACTGAATTCATACACATACTGATATAAAATGGCAGTTACACTGTAAAATTTAAAGTAAATAAACTGGCAGTGAACATATTTGAATAAATCTCCACATATACAATTTAGACAAATGTGGAAAAATTTCATTTTACCCTTTCGA
Source organism: Solenodon paradoxus (assembly GCA_004363575.1). NCBI lineage: Eukaryota > Metazoa > Chordata > Mammalia > Eulipotyphla > Solenodontidae > Solenodon > Solenodon paradoxus. The sequence continues at coordinate 23,117 of RJWH01000196.1, read as the reverse complement.
TTGCTACATAATTTGCAAAAGATTCAAGTGACTTGTTTCTAAATGCTGATTGTTGAAACCTCAACCCAAAATGTTCAGCATGATTTTATAGAATTTTGATAGCTTTACTTAAAATAGTTAAGATAAAATACATATGTAAATAAAGCAACTTGAAATAGTGATTTTGGAAAAATGTTAATAAAATAATCAAAGGAAAGCCAGGTAAATTGGGATGGCCAAGGAATTGGTCTGGGTTTCAGATCTGTGTATAGAGGCTGCCATTTTTTTTAAATACCTGGCATTTATTATGTTATATTCTTGAGAAAAACAGTCAAGAATTGCCTCTTAAAATAATAAATAGCTGTGAGTCTAATAATGCTGTTTACATAGAATTATGTACAAATTTGATTTGTCTATGAATGTTCAATATGTTTGAATTTGTCACAAATTATACTGTAGTGCTACCTGAGATTTGCACATTGTAATAGAATCTAAAAATAAAAGTCATACAAGACCCGTCATACTTGCATGTATTTTCTGTTTCTGTGAGCATAACCTTTAAGATCTAGTTGATGTATCTATAAATAAGTCACAACTACTAATAGCTTTGTAATTGAAATATTAACAGTTTCATATGTTCCCCATTAAAAGTCTTCTAGAGTAAGCAAGATGGGGATAAAGGGCACAGAATTCCAAAATAGGTATTAAAATCCACAGCAGAGTTTGTACAGGAGGAGAAAGTTGAGACAGAAAGTAAAAATATACAAATGTTTAAGCCATACTGTGACAGTATTTATCTTTTTTATGTAATAGCACTGAGAAGTAGTGTCACATTCTAATCACTAAAGGATGTGATCCTAAACCAGACTACGTGGTTCCCAGTTAAGCCATGACTCCTGGTTTCTGAATACATCATTTAATGTCATCATTTAAGCCTCAGCTTTCTCATCTATAAAATGAAGATAATAGTACTACCTTATAGTACGGTCGTGAGGTTGGAATGAGGAAGAACAATGCCTGACAACACAGATCAGTAATTTATATTAGTAGTAATAGGTAGCATGGCAGCCAAAATTCCACTGAAATTATAAGAGACCAGGCTACCACTCCATGTATCTTCCATAAATGTTAACTAATAATAATATTTCTTCATATGGTTTTACATAAGTATACTCAAGAGAATCTCTTGCATACTGTTGCTATGTACTGAATATGTAGAGATGTGACTTACACACCACAATATTTCAATTGGAGATATTTTTCAGATTTGTGAGTTCAAATAACATGCTAAATAGAAGAACATGCATATTTACAAAAGTTTAGTTTATTCCTAGAAAACACTATAATGTCCGTATTTAGCTAGTCAATCCAAATCTCTATTTTATCTTACTATAAGCATCCACTTCTGCATGTAGTGTTTAAATAAGATACATTAAAAGTATTGCTGCTGTGCTGAGCCATTATTTCAACATGTAAAATGACATGTAAAAAGATATAAAATATTCCTAGGGAACTCTGCATTGACAGGGTGATAGTCACTCTGCAAAATGAAATTAGTTCATCTCAACATAACTGATTGACTATCACATATAGTTCATGCAGAAAAAGAACAAAAATCTCCCTTGCTATAGAAAAGACTATCACAGTTCAAGCAAAGTGAACTGCAGAGTACATAGTAATCTCTCACAAGGGAGGGAAAAATTACTTAGTGGCTAGAGCAGAGGGGACCTTTTTTGCAACAGCATTTGATGCATACAGGAAGAGAAATATGAATAATTGATAACTACAGACAAGCATGAGAGCAAATATGCCACACTTAACTCTACTTCCTACTATTCTCAGGGTTGTGTAACTAGAAACCTACATTAGCAATTGATCTGTTCAAGAAAAAGTCAATTTTAATAGCTTTATGAGGCATGCACAATGCCCATATCATGTGCTTTAGCTTAAATTTCATTTAATAAAGCTCTGCACAATAAAAGAAACTCAGTAAAACAAAAGACATCCTACTGAGTGGGAGAAGAAATTTACATCATATTCAGACAACGGTTTAAGTTCCAAAATTTATAAGGAACTCATAACACTCAGCAACAGAAAAACAACCCAATTAATAAATGGTCTGAAGATTTTAATAGACACTTCTCAAAAAAACACATACAGATGATCACAGGCACAAAAAAAGACATTCTGCCTATTTAGTTATTAGGGAAATACAAATCAAAACAATGAGATCACCTCACCCCTATAAGAATAATTATTATTCAAAAATCCTGAAACAAATCTTGGCATGGAAGTGAAGAAGGAAAAAAAAACAAAAACTTATCATTGTTGGGAGTGTAAAATGTTATAATCATTTTGGAAAGCAGTAAATAAATTTCTCAAAATACTGATAATGGAAATTTCATACGATCCAGTTGTACCACTTCTTGGAATTTACCTCAAAAATACAATAGCACTAATTCACAGATAGATATATATCTATATATCTATATATATAGATATATATATATGCATCCCCATGTTCATTGCAGTGTTATTTACAATAGCCAAGAGCTGGAAACAAACCAAGTGTTCATTGACAGATGTGTGGATAAAAAAAGATACGGTATATATGCACTATGAAATACTATCAGCTATCAAATATGATGAAACCCTGTCATTTGCAACATGGATGGACCAAGAGGGAATTATACTTAGGGAGATAAGCCAAAAAACAAACAAACAAACAAAAAAAACAGACATTGAATGATTTCACTCAATTTGTAATATATAGCAAAACAAAGCAAACAAATTAAATCAAATACAGATTTTTACTCAAGAAAATCAAATTAATATTTGCAGGAAGGGAAGGGAAGTGGGAGAGGAAGGTCAAATTGGGTAGAGAGGATCAATTTTATGGAAGAGATAACTGAAATGGTGGTAAATTTAATTCATTATATATAGATGTTGATTTACAATGATATACACCTTAACCTATATAATGTTAGGATACAGTGTTCTTTCAATAAAGTTTTTAAAACTTTTTAAAATTTTTAATGTTTTTCATAACTTAAGTACAATAGATAAAAACAATGGGCAATAAGTATTTGGAAAGATTCAGTTTGTTAAAAATTTTGTAAGCCTAGAAGAATTGAGCAAAAGTCATTCTTGTTCCAGATACAATATTTGCATGTACTAGTTTTGGTTGTATTTCTTACAACACAAAAAGTCTTCTATTTAGTTAATTGTATTAGATCACTAGCAACACACTGGAATGTCTTTAGACGTGCATCAGAATAATGGAAAACAAATTCTGTTATTAACTAAAAGGCCAGTCTGAAAAGCTTATACAATATAAAATGAGCAGGTGATTCCAGTAGGATTTTTTTTTCAAGGAAAGGTGCAGGCAGGAATGAAAGCAACTAAGCAGGTAGGCAGAAAAAGAAATGAAGAAGCATAGTTAATATACATCTCAAAATTTAGGGTTCAAGATGTGAGACCGGGAAAACAACCAAGATGAACAAGTAAATGGAATAAATAAAGTCCTTATTCCTCCTCTCCCTGCCTACTCCCTTCATTCTTGCCTGCACCTTTCCTTAAAAAAAAAAATTGTCATAACAAAAATAGTGAATGAGTTTGTACATTCTCTTTTACTACAAATTATTGAAGCTCTAAATATTCTTTGGTCATTCATCCCAACAATGTTTGTTGTTAGGGAAAAAAAATTTATGAGCTGTTTGTTAAGGAAAAAATCATTCATGATCTAGCTTTTCATTTCAAATGGGTATTTTATGTCTCACTCTTACAAATGAGTGAATTAAAAAATATATATTCAAAATAGTCATTTCTCTTTGGCAGTTCAGGCCAAAGATTTAACAAAACAAAGATTAAAACTGTAGAGTTAAAACACAAATTTGTGCTTCTGATTGAAGCTAGTTTTTTTTTTTTTTAATTGAAATCATCAGGATTCTTTATATTCTCCTCAATATTGGAAATTAAGAACTACTTTGTAATAAAATGCTTTGGATAAGAAATAGATATTGTTTTGAGCAAAGAGGTCAGAGTTTCCCTTGTCAAGACATGTACAGATGACCAGAAGTCATTCCATGGTCAATGAATTTTTATTAATGCAGTCACAGTCCAGAGTAAAGACACAGTCTCTTAACTGAACAGGCTGGAAGTGTTCCAACCTGTAGCAGAGCACATGCAAACAGGGCACACAGAGAGGTACATAAGTCTCCTAACTTCACTGAGTTTAATCCAAAAAGGTCCACATTCATGTGCATTGCCTTCTGTCATGGATAACCTAAGGAACTCTTGCTCTCTTGTAGCCTGACTGGCACCAAGCATGTTTGTGGAGCAGATCTCAAACAGCTTAGGTTGCAGAGATTTTACACATTGTGGGCAGTGCTCACAACTCATTTAGCAGAGTCTAGTATCTTCCCAGTGAGTGACCAGGCTTTAAAAGATATTGAGACCCATATATAGGGAGTTTCTGAAAATGTCACACCAGAACTTCCAAGAACTTAGTGGCAGGAATGATTTTCTTGGCTTCCTCTTACCAATGGACAGAGATTGGTCCATGTCCCACAGTCCACAGGGTTCCACATTATGTGAGGAGATTGTCCACATTCCCACATCAGCTCACTGAGAGTAACTAATCCAAATCAACAAGGATTCTGTACAGTGGTCATCCTTTGGCGTCCTCACATACGGAATGGGGGCCCAGTCACAGCTTGCTGCAAGGATCTCTACCTGTGAGTTCATGGTCTGTGGACTGCAAATTGCACTTGTTTGAGCTGCACTTTTATAAGTTTCTTTTGCTGACTCTGCTCTCATTGGTTCATGCTGGTCAGATTGTACCTCAATATTTTCAGACAAAGCGCCTGAAAATTTGTTCTGATAAAGCAATCACTTCTCCCCTATGCTCTGTTCTCAGCTCTGGTTGTACAAGATGAGCCCCCAACAGCTTGTTGGGGCTGTGTGTGGGCTTGTCCTGAATGTGTTCCTTAAGCTTTAAGGCATATTCAATTACTGAGGTTTAAGGCATTGTTTAAAAAACATAGTCACAAATTTGTAAGAGGTGCTAAAGATCCATAAGAAATCATCTTTTTTAAAAATCATGTGAAGCTCACAACTAACAAATTTCTAAATATCAAAAAAACAATTATAACTCCCTTGAAAAAAATAGCAAAGATACAATTATCTTATAATCTCCTTAAATTACTCAGTATATCTTGATATATTCATTCTAGTTGATGCCCTCTGCATACTCAACTTTGATAAGAGGGAGTTAGGAAGAAACAGAAATGGGGAAAGAGTGCCTCCATTTTTCATTGTACTGCTAAACTTATTTTCTTTTATATACTTTTCTTAACTTTAATAGTTATTTTTTATATCATACATTCAAAATAAAGATTGATAACTGGTTCAGAATCACCTGACACTTGCAACCAAAAGAAATTTTATCTCTAAAGTATCACACATTGTCCATTTATTTTAGAAACAAATGGGACTTAAACCTACAAATCAAAGCCAAAACACTACTTAGAACTGAGTTATGGCAAAAAAAAGGGACCTGGGAGGGAGCCAGGAAGAACAAGAGAATCAATCTACTTCAGCTTCATGACGTTACATACAGCTTATATCAAAAAACTGAAGAAGGACTGCAGTCAAGAATTTCATGTTTGCAGACAAGCAGATTTTAAATTTTTCCTTTGAAATAAAGTTAAAAATTCACTTAATTCTCAAATGGAAGTAGAATGGATAAAATTAGCTTGATCTAAAGCCAATACTGTCTAGAAAAGGAGGCCCTTTGATGAGAATGAAGTTAAGGACTCATTCTAGATCTTAAAATGGCTGCCATTGGCATTTGTTCCCACATTGTCATTTCTTCCTTTCCACTTATTTCTTCCTAGAATAAGAATTCTGTTCCACATTCTCCCCTACTTCTGTCATTTTGGGAACTAGATCCAACAATACTAATAAGGTCAATATAAGATCAATAAAGCAAATTAGACATGACATTTAAAGCACCTAAATTGAAACTCTGTTCATTGCATGCAATCATGTTATACCTCTAAGGATTGTAAAAAACATAAATATACAAGCAAAGCATGTTATGTAATATAAATATAGATCAGTTTTAACAATGCGACTATGAACTTAAGCAACATTTTTTCTGAGCACAGCTTCTTCATCTACAAAAGAGTCACACTCCATGGACCCAAAATTTCATGTGTATCTTGTAGGAACTTTAAATGGCAATAATTTATTATGCATTTCCTGAAGTACTTCTCAATTAGAATTCATGAATAAATTCAATAAAATTATATTGAAAAGGGAGTGGATTCTGTTCCAAGATGGCAGATTGTTTAGAGGCATAACCAAAAAATCACCTGCCTAGTAACTATGACCTTTGAAAAGAAACAGGACGAACACCTCCACAAAGAATGGAGGCATATACCTCCATAAATGATAGGAGAAATTGACCTGTCTCAGTGTCACTCTGCTAGGTTCCCAGACCCTGGGGCTATATATAGAGACCAGTGAAACTGACACTCTCCCAGGGATGAAGGGCTTTTCTCACTCAGTATGTACCCCCATATCTTGGAACTGGCTTTCAGTTGCTGAAACAGAAACCTCAACATGTGGTTGTAAGAGGGATAGCTTGCCTTGTGAACAGAGACAATGGTTCCACATAGTGCTAACATTAGAGGCCACCATTGCAGGAAAGCCCCCTGGGGAAAATATCCACCTTCTCTACCACTAGCACACTTGTGCAGAACCATTGGTGCTCACAAATACCTTTCCTTGGACTGCCAGAGACTGACAGCCAAGTCAGCCACATCTACCTAGATAGTTCTGAATGATTCCTGGCAGGGAGCATTCCATTCTACCCTTCTCATGGGAAAATAATTAGAAGGGTTCTATCAAAAACAGTGTCATTATATGCTTAGTACTGCCTAGAACATCTACCCTAGACTCAGGGTTTGCTTACCACCCCCTGCTGGGACTGCCGGACCTCTGGAACACTGAAGGATTTTCACGATGAATTGTGCTTTGCTGTGAGAAAATCCCAACTCTCTCTCCTGTGACTCTGTTGGAACTGTGATCAGCATGTGACAAGGCCCACAACTCTGTGTCTCTCTTCTATGCCTTGTTGTTCATACCTATCGGTCCTGGGAAAAAGTCTGTACTCCTTACCCCAACTCCAGTCTATAGGCTGGACTCTCAGGTTTTAAAATGGGGTGGGCACTAGAGTTTCAATAATCCTGATGAGTGATGAGGTCACACAATTAAAGGAGGTCTAGCATTCCAGACCAACACCCAAAATTGTTGTTTAACTAGATCCACAAGACAAAGTCCATATACTAGAGAAGACTAACCCATAGAAATAAGCACAGAATGTCAAACATAAATAGCAAAAAAATAAAAAAAGTTATGGATGAAAACAAAACCCCAGGGGAAAATCTTAATACAACAGACTTGAACAATATCTAATGATGACTTTAAAGCAACTGTTTTAATGATACTCACAAAAAACAGAAAAACAATAAAGAAACAAAAAGAGAACTACAACAAAGATAGAGAAAATATGAGGTAGTTTCAGAAAGAATTCATGAAGCTAAAAAAATAAAATAAAACCTGAGCCTAGAACACAATAGAGGGATGTAACAGAAAGTTAAAAGAAGCCTCAAATAGAACCATTTAACTAGAAGATAGAACAGTGGAATGCACCCCAGCAGACAAGAGAAAAAAAGAAATAAAAACAATGAAAATAGCATACAAGACCTAAGGAATAACATCAAAAGGAACAATATTCACACCACAGAGGACCCAGAAAGAGAAGGGGGTGGGGGTGTGTTGGGGGACAGAAACTATCTTGGAAGAAAAAAGTTGCTGAGAATTTCCCTAATGTGAAGAAAGAAGCAGACCTACAGACTCAGGAAGCTCAAAGAGTTCCAAAATAAGAAACCGAAGCAGACCTACACTAAGACACATTTTCATTAAAATGACAAAAAATACAAGATAAAGAGAGAATCTTAAAAGCAGCGAGAGAAATACAGTTAAATAAAATGGAGCTCTCATAAGGCTGTCAGAGAATTTCTCAGCTGGAACTTTATAGACCAGAAGGAAATAGCATAATATATTTAAAGCACTGAAAGAAAATGAAAAAAAAAAAATAACTTTCAACCAAGGATACTCTACCGTCTAGATTATCACGTGGAATGATAAAGAGCCTTTCAGACAAGCAAAAGTTAAAGGAATGTATCACCAAAAAACCAGCTTTATAAGAAAAACTAAAGGAAGTTCTGTAAAATGATAAGAAATTCCACTTAAAAGCAGCAGGACGTCAAAACATAAAATGTGGGAAGGAGGAAAGCAAAAGTGTAGACTATTAGAATGAGATAAAAACTAACTTGTTTTAAAGCAAAAATAGTATTATGCATAGAATGAACTCACTAATCAAAAGGTATAGAGTGGCCAAATGGATTTAAAAACATAACTTTCTGTTGCATTCAGGAGACTCCTCTATATTGAAAGATAAACATAAGCTCAAATTCAGTGGTTGGAAAACAATTCTACAGTTAAATGGAAGGCAAAAACAAACAAAAAACAGGGACCGCATACTTATGTAAGATAAAAATAGGCTTCCAACAAATGGAGACAACAAAAATCACAGATGAACATTACAATTAAAGGGTCAATTCGGCAAGACAAAACACTTATTAATATTATACACCAAATAAAGGAGTGTCAAAATACATAAATAAATTATTAATAGAAAAGAGAGATATTGACAGTAATACAATCATAGTAGGACACTTCAACTTACAACAACAGACAACTAGACATAAAATTGACAGGGAAATAACAGCTTTAAATAAATGACATATTAGAACAGATGACTTTAACAGACATACACCAAATATTTCATCCAATGACTGCAGAATTCATCTTTTTCTCATGTGCTCATGGAACATTCTCAAGGACCAACTATACGATGAGAAAAAAAGGATCAAATTTACAAAGATGGAAATATTAAGCATCTTCTCCAATCACAATGCCATAAAACTAAAAATCAACCATAAAATAGAAGCTGGAAGGTTCTAAAATACATAGTGGTTAAACAACATGCTTCTGAATGGCTCTTGGGTAAAAGAGGAAATCAAAAAATTTAAAGTTCTTGGAAGCAAACAAGAATGAAGACATGAGTTACCAGAACTTATGGGATGCAGCGAAAGAAGCACTAAGGGCACAGTTTTATTGCAATCCAGATCTAACTCAAGAAAGAAGAAAAATCGCAAATTAAAAAAATCTAACCCTACATCTAATACAATTGGAAAAAGAAAAACTTAAGCAAAAATTTAGAAGGAAAAAATAAGATAATCAAGCAGAAATAAAATAGAAATCAAAAATATAATTCAGAAGATCAATGAAACCTAAAGCAGGTTCTTTGAAAAAAAATAAACAAATTAGCAAAACTTTGGCTAGCCTCACTAAGAAAAGACTCTCGTAACTATAATCTAAAGTGAAAGAAGAGAATTTGCAACAGATAGCTCAGAAATGCAAAACATTATAAGAGACTACTTTGAATAAATTAGACAACCTCAAGAACATGGACAGATTTTATAGTCCACCAAGACTGAATGAGGAAGAAATGGAAAATCTGAAGAGGACTATCACAAACAAGAAAAACGAAAAGTAATCAAAAGTCTCCCCCAAAATAAAAGCCCAGAACCAAATGGTTTTACTCTTGAGTTTTCCTAGCCTTCTCAAACTACTACTTGTATAACAAGGAACATTTCCAAATACTTTCTATGAGGCCGACATTACACTTACACCAAAAGCAAATAATGATGTTACAAATAAAGTAAGTTACAGGCCCATATCATCAATGAACTCACATGAAAACAACTAAGACAAATATTAGCAAACCAAATTCAACAATAAATCAAAATAATTATCCATCATGACAAGTGGGCTCTCTCCTGGAGAAGCAGGGTAGGTCAACATATGAAAATCTATTTATATAATACACTATCAACAAAAGAAAGGAGAAAAATCATATGCAGACTAATATATATATAGATATATATATATATGGTTAATTGTTATGACAAAGAAGCCAAGAGCCAAGAGCATACACTGGAGAAAGGGAAAACTGGACAGTCGCGTGCAAAAAAAAATTAAATTAAGACCACTCTCTAATGGCATACACAACAATTAATTCAAAATAGATTAGAGATTTGGATATAAGAATGGAAACCATAATATATTTTGAAGATAACATAGACAAGTCATCCATGACATAAACCTCAGAGAGATCTTTGGGGACTCAACTCCAGTGGCAAGGGAAACGAAAATAAATAGATAAATGGGACTAAATCAAACAAAAAACTTCTGTAAAGTGAACAAAATCATCACCAAAGCAAAAAGACAATCTACTGATCAGAAGAAGATATTTGCACATCATACATCTCACAAGGGATTAAATATTTGCATATCATACATCTCACAAGGGATTAACACCCAAAATACATAAACAATTCATAAAACTCAATAACAGAAGAATAAACAACCAATCAAAAAATGGACAAACTGGATAGACATTTCTCCAAATAGAGCATCAATATGGCCAAGAGTGTTCATCATTTGTTATTAGGGAAATGCAAATAAAAACAACAATGAGATAACACTTCATATTTATGAGATGGTTATTGTCCAAAAGTCTAGAAATAACATATCCAGCAAGGATGTGGAGCAAAGGGAAACACTTTTACAACATTGGTAGGAGTATAAATTGGAGCAACCTTTATGGAAAGCAATGTGGAGATTCCTCAAAAAATTGAGAATGGAAATCCTATATCATCCTGTCATCCTACTTTTGGAATTTTACCCCAAAATACAAAAATAATAATTCACAGAGATATATGAACCCCCATGTTTATTGAAACATTTTTTACAATAGTCAAGAATTGGAAACTACCTCAGTGCCCATCGTCAGATGAATGGATAGAGAATTTGTGGTATGCATACACAATGGAATATTACACAGTCCTACAAAAGATGAAATCCTGTCATTTATGGCAACATAGGTTGAAATAGAGGGGCTTATGCTAAGTGAAATAAGTCATAAAGGGGAAGACAAATACTGATGATTTCACTCATATGTGGAAGATAGAAACAAAGCAAAGGAACACACAACTAAAATCAACCCTTTGACACTAACAATAGAACTGAGATTACCAGTGAGGAAAAGGGTTGGGGTAGGAGCAGTGGGTGATTGGGTCCACTGGACAATGGTGAAAGACCTTTGGTAATTTGGTGGTGAGCAAAGTTATGTTTTCATATATTTGAGGAATGGTGAATCAGCACATATGAATTTGTATTATTTTGTAAATCAAAGTAACATCAATAAATATTCAATTAAATCAATATATGTTTGACTCTTAAACAACTCCAATCAAAACAGAAGAATGAAATACATCAGAATAAACTTAACCAAGAAATGAGAGACCTTTACTCTGAAAACTGCGAGACATGATTAAGAGAAATAGAAGAAAATAAATTGAGAGATATTTCATGCTCTTATAATAGAATAAACATTGTCATAATGACCATATTACCTAAAACAACAAATAGATTAAATTAATCCCCATGAAAATTCCAAAAAATTCTTCACATAAAGAACAAAAATTCATGAAATTTACTTGAAACTACGAAGTCCTTAAATAGCAAAAAAAATCCTGAGAAAAAAGAAAAAGATGAATGTGTCATACACCCTAATTTCAAACTATATTACAAAGCAAGAGTAACCATGTCAGTATGGTACTGTTATAAAAACAGACACAAAGATTAGTAGAACAGAAGTGAGAATTCAGAAATAAATCCACATATATATGGACAACTATCTTATGACAAAGGAGTTCAGAGTATACAAGAGGAGAAGAACGGCTCTTCAATAAATACTTTTGAAAAAATTGGACAGTTACATGCAAAAGATTTAAACAAGATCACTACCTAACATCATACATAAAATTTAAATCAAAATTAATAAAAGACTTGAATATAAGAAATGAAACTGTCAATTATATAGATGAAAACAAAGGAAAAATAATCCTTGACATTTGCCTAAGAGATGTCTTTGGAAACTCAACTCCAATGTCAAGGGAAAGCAATGACAAAATAAACTAATAGAACTACATCTCACTAAAAAAACTTCTGCACAGTGAAAGGAACTCTAATCAAAACAAAGATACATCCTACTGAAATGGTATAAGATATTTGCACAGTATATAGCTGATAATGGGTTAATATCCAAAATATATAAAGAACTCAAAAAACTCAACAGGAAAATAATCCGATTAAAAAAACGGGTAAAATTTCTTAATAGGCACTTCTCCAAAGAAGACATACAGATGACCAACAGTACATGAAAAGATGTTCCACCTCTCTTGTTATTAGGGAAACACTAATCAAACAACAATAAGATGTCACCTTACACCTCTGAGAATAACTATTACTCAAAATACTGGAAAAGGCAGTGTTGGTAAGGATGCAGATAAAACGGGATTCTTACACATTGTTGGTGGGATTATAAATTGGTGTAAGTATTATGAAAGAAGTATGGAGATTCCTCAAAAATGATAGTGGAAATTCCACATGTTCCAAGTATCCTTCTGGGCTTTTTTCTAAAAATACAACACTAACTGAAAGATACAGTTGTAACTCCATGTTTATTGCAGTATTATCATTATTTATAATAGTCAAGGACTAGAAACAATTTTAGTGCCCATTGACAGATGATGAGACTAAAAAATGTGATATATATATATATATACACACATATACAGTGAAATACTACTTACCTATCAAAAAAGATGAAATTCTGCCATTTATAATAATATGGATGAACCTAGAAGAAATTATACTTTATGAAATAAGCCAGAAAAAGAAAGGCAAACATTGCATGATTTTTTTTTTCATATGTGGTATATAGAGAAAACCAAACTAGCAAATGAAAATAGACTATGAGTCTGTAAAATCAATTTCATAGTTACAGTGTTGGGGGTAGTAGGATAGGCAAACTGGATAGAAGAGATTAAGAATGTGTAGAGGGAAGAAGTGGAATGGATGGCAAACTTAAGGTATTATTTACAGATGTTGATTTACAATGATGCATGCCTTTAGCTTATATAATGGTATGATACAATGTTCTTTCAATAAAATCAATTTAAAGAATAAAATACATACAAAAGAATCAATGAAAGTGTTGGGCAATTTGGGTAAAAGGGGTCAATTAATTGATGAAGAATAGAATTGGACTGTTGGTCATTAATGTAATATATAAATGTTGATGAATGATGAAGTGCACCTTAAACCTATATAACATTATGGTGAAATGCCCCTTCAAATATTTTTAATAGGGCAGAAAATTAAAAATAGATCTTCACTCCACCACGTCGCCCCAGTGGAGTAGCAGATTAGTCAGTTGTCTTTGGTCAAGACCTCAGGCCTCATATTCCAAGGATCCAATTTCAAGATCTGGGGACAGAATGAAAACTAAGGGGAACAACTAAATAGTGTACTTTCTCCTCTCTTTTCTCTGCTTGTCTTCATTCCTGCCTGCACCTTTCCTGTTAAAATAAATAGCTCTTCTGTTTAATCTAGCATTTCCTCCTTTATATATTTTTACAAACAATATCTCAACATGAATTTGAAAAACTATGTACCCCCATATTTATTGCAAGGCAATTTACAATAGCCAAAAATAGAATCTACCTAAGTGCCCACTGACAGATGACTGCTTAGTGATGAAGTATATATATATATATATATATATATATATATATATATATACTATGGAATACTAATCAGCTATCAAAAAAATGAAATTTTGCCATTTGAGTCAACATACATGGAACTAGTGGGGATTATGCTAAGCATAAATTAGAAAGAGAAAGACAAATACCAGATGATTTCACTCATAAGTAGAAACAAAGAAACAAAGCAGAACAGAATAAAAACCCTTGAACTCCGATAGCAGAACCTGGGTTATCAGAGAGGAGGAGACAGAGCAGAACTAAAGAGTAAAGAGGTTCTAAAGGTGGAGGGTGACATGTATGGTGTGATATTATATTTGAAGAGTATATCTACACTCCTAAAACTTAGTGTTGGAAACCAAGGTTATTCAGTTTAAAATACATGTATATGTAAAGAAATGTCAAGGAAGAAATCACACACATACACAGACACACAAAGAAATTGTGGAGGACAGAGGAATGAATGAATGAATATGAACCAAGAATTCTTTGTCTATCTTACTAAATTTCAAAAATTAAGGAGAAATTAATATATTCTCACAAACTAAAAGTGGGAAAAAAATTGTTAGCATATCTTCCTACAAGAAAATATGGGAGTGTTAATGGAATGACGCTGGACATTAACTCAAATCCCAACGAAGAAATAAAGAGCAGCAATACAACAAACCAAATAAGTAAATTGAAAAAACTATATAAAATAATTGTGCTTGAAAATCCTCATTTTCTCTTATATTTAAAGGACAACTGCATACAGTAATCATTTTAAAGCTGTGTTGATGAGTACATCTATATTAATGGGTATAGAATGTATAAAGGTTTAACTCGTATAATATAATAACCTAATGAACAGGAAGGAAAAGAAGATGTTTAGGAGCATATCTTTAATATACTATTAAAATTAAATTGGTATTAACCTAAACTTGATTGCTGTAAGTTTAAATGCTAATTGTAATTCCCAGGTCAGCCACGCTAAGAAAATAACTCAAAAATATATTACAGGCTTTTTGAGAATAACTGTAAGATGATGGATTAGTAAGGTTTAGAGCTCACCTCCTTCTCACAGACACAACAAAATCATTTTAAAACATTTTAACACATTTAAACATTTTAGAAGCAATGGCCTTTGAAAATGAACCTTTGAGGACTGTTGGGCCAGTATTTCCACAAGGAATAGGAAAGGATAGGAAAAACCAGGACATATCGGAATGTTGCCTGGGCACTATGATCAACATCAGTGATACAAATCTTCCCAGGGAGGGCTCGCTCTAACATCAGAATCCTCAGCACCTGGAAACTGCACCTGGGAGGGGATGTGTACATATGATACGGAAATCAGAGGTGCTTTCTTTTGGAGAACAATAGGACTCTGAGGAGGAAGAATCTGAGGATAGAGAGCAAAGGAAGCTGATAGACGATGTGTGCACAGAACTAAAAAAAGGGCTTCCATTTTTCAGCTGAAGGAATAAGAAAGGATAGTCTTTCAGTGAACAGAGATGCTACTGAGTGTCCTCTTCAGACTCTTTCTGTCCATGTGGTGTCAGCAGTGTTGTGAAACAATGTGACCTCAATTCAAAGAGTATTATAAATAAAACAACAAAACAATACAAAAAGAAATATAGCAGAATTACAAAGAAACTAAAACAAAACAGCAGAAAATCTCTAACATAAAATAAATCAGAAAAGGTGGGAGAGAGAAAAAAATAAAAAACACATAGAAAACATAACAAAATGGCAACAGAAATGCTATCCTAAGAATGTATTAGGCTGTCAGCATATTTCTCATTTTCTAATTCATCAAATAAATGAAAATTAAAACTGCAATGAAACATCATTAGACCACCATCAGTATGGCTACATTTAAAAAAGACTGACAAAAATAGCTATTGTCAAATATATGGAGAAAAAGAAATTCACATGCATTGCTAGTAAGAATATAAATACGTACAATTACTTTGAAGATGTACGTCAGTACCTATTTATGCTAAACATGAATGTATTTTATGATTAGAAGTCCTAGTCACACCCTGTTGAAGTAGAAGTTAGGTCAATCATCTCCAAAGGAGCACAGACCACATACACCTGGGTTCGAGTCGCAGGCTAGTCTGGAGAGAAACAACCAGTGTGAACTACTTAATCAAATAAAATAAAATGCTTCCTTCTTTCTCTTTCTGCCTGCCTGCCTACTTGCCTTCATTCCTGCCTGCACCTTTCCTTTATAAATAAAATTTAAAAAAATTTCTATGCTCTAGGCATATGTATGTATATATAGACATGTGTGTATTTGTGTGTATGTATGAATGTTCAGAGATGCTACAGTCATAATAGCCTCTAAATCGAAGACAACCCAAAAATCCATCACAATTAGAAAGGATAAATAATGTGGTATAAATACACACAAACTACTATGCACAATAAGAAAGGACAACTTACTGATACATGCAAGCATGGAGACTCTTAGAAATATAATGATGCACTAAGGAAGGTAAATGCCAAAGATTACATATTATATAAGTTAATTAATGAAGTTTAATAACAGGAAAAACTTATTTCTGATAAAAGTCAAAAGTGCAGCAAAATTATTGGATGTTATTGACTTCGAGGGGCATAAGAAAAATTCTGGGGTTATCAGAAATATTTTATATATCTGGTGTTTATATGGTTTTTACTTGGGAGTGTAAATGTGTCTATTCAAGGTGTACTGTTTCCTTGCTGTACTGTATATTTATTATACCTCAGTAAAGTAATAAACAACACCACCACTATTTTTAATGAGATCAGCCGTCAACTCCAAGCGGCTCAGTTATAGTGCCATCTTAAAACTCTCTATCAGCTGCTGTGTGGCTTTTGATTCTTGAGAATACCCTTTAACTTCTTGAAGCTTCACCTTTGGTTCAATAAGATACTAAATTTTACTCAACAGGGATTTTACATCATGATTGATCATCTAATTAGTAGACGATAAATGACGGACTTGAAATTATTTCATGTCTATAAATCTCTTTAACTTAGAGAGTCATAAAAACTAAAGTCGTTTTAAATTATAGTTCCAGAATAATGTTTTCTAAAGTCTCACAGATAAACCTTGCAATAACTTTTTAAAAAAACATATAAATGAAAAAAATTATTCGAGGAGACGCTTAAGACTGAGATTTAAGTTTGTAAATTTAGATAATATTCTAATTATTTTATCTGTGAACTATTTGGTAATATAATTGAAACATCTTCCTACCGCATTGTAATTTAATTTCATTAGCAACACAAAACTTGGTAGTTCCATAAATGTGTTAATTATTTATCTTTTAAGGAATGGCTTGAAATAAACGATTTGATAGCAACAGCTTTCTTTTCTCCATCTTGCAATGTCTAGAGGATTTTTTCTTCATTATGTAGACACCTCGTTCTCTTTACAAGGTAACTCAGACTAAAAAATAAATGATAGACAAATATCTACTCTGCTCCTCAAATTAAATGTAAGTGCATATGTATATGCATATGTAAATATATATGTATGTACATTATAATGTATAATATACATCATACAAGTAGATCATACACACACACACACACACACACACACACACACACACACATTTATACATCTGTTATGTAAGAGCTCCAAGCCAGGAACTTTCGCTCTGTTCTTAGTTCAAGAAACTACTGGGAGGACTGCCGGGAAAGGACATGTCTTTATTACTTACAAGGGAGTCCGCTGATGGCGGGTAGAAAATGTGTCCTTACAGTCCTCGAGTCAGGATGCAGTTTTAAGGACAAGCTAGCAGGGGGAGTGCCTCGGATAGTGGGAACAGCCTGCCTGCAGGGAAACCTTTGGAGAGAAGCATACTGCTGTTATCTCAGGGAAAGATCTCTTGCTCTGGGTGCCTGCGTGGCAGGACAGTGCAGCCCTGAGAATGCATCCATGTCCTTGTAGCCATCCGGGAGAGGACCACCATTCTAGACCCAGGGCTGTCCAATTGGTGGGGAAACTGGGTCTTGTTTGGAAGCTACCCTAAAATGTATATATGTGCATATATATATGTGCCTATATTTCAATGTTCTTCTTATTGGCTTCCCTTACATAAACATCAGTCCATCAACCTACGAAGTATATTACAAAATCTTCCCATTTCCTAGTCCTAACCACTATTAACTTTTGCCTGCTGTATTATAGTAGTTAACTGGTCTTTTTCTACATTTTTTACTCCCTATAATTTATTCTTCCCAACACACACACACACACACACACACACACACACACACACACACACATGATCTAATTTTAATCAAGCCAATCTCCTCATTCCCCCAATTTCTCCTGAAACTTAACACGACAGGCAGCCTCTTTAGCATTCTAAAGGGCTTTGTATCAGTCGCACTCTGCTTGACTATACTGTCTGTACCATGTCACATCACCCATCTAAAATTTGCAGCACTTTTATTCTACTTTCTGTTTTTCAGTTCAATAAACCCACTTTTGCCTCCTGGCCTTTACTCTTGCTATTCTCCACCTGAGCATTTCTTTGATTTAGAACACAGCTGCACCCTCTTGCATTTCAGCTCAAATATTTCCTCCTGAGAGAGACCTTCTCTAATTAGTCTCCTTAAAGTAACCCCACTGCCCTAGTCACTATCATGCAAAACTTTTATTTTCTTCTCATCATTTTTATCTAAAATTATTATAATTGCTTACTTGTGTCTTTTCAATAGATAAATATGACTCCATGAGGTACTGACCTTCTTTAGTTATCTCTGCCCCTAGAAGTCATAACATTCAGCAGATGCTCACTTCAGTATTAAATGGATATTTTCAGAGCTCTAAACTGTCAGTTTTGCTTGAAAAGGAAAAACTGTTGGAATAATATCACAACAAGGTCAGCATCTGCTCAGAGTTTCTTGTTACCTTTTCCACAGGTTTGTGAATTTAACAACAACAAAAAAAATCCTAGCCATATATATAAAACCAACTTGCTAATCCTGAGATGAAGAAATTAATTTAGATAACTTACCCCAGAATGCACATCAAGAAAGACATGAAACCAGAGTTCAAATCCAGATCTTCCTGACTCCAGAGACCACATCTTTATTTCAGACAGACAGGTCAAAAAAAGCCACAATCAAGCAAAAACAAATCCCCCCAAAACAATCAGAAGTAAAAATAAGAACGTGATTGAATGTCCAGCTGCTTCTTAAGAAGCTGGCTATTTTCCAAATACCCAGATGTCTACCAGATGACGCTAATTATATTGCTAGCATGAATTTTACGTGGAGTATGTAATCAGATAGATCGAGGATTCTAAAAGTAGTAGACGTCCATGCACAAACAGCATGAAAACCCTGCTTCTGCTCCTGTTTCTTGCCTTTAATAGCTTCCTTTGTTGCTGTTGACCCTTTCCCTCTAAACACTACAACCTAAATGGGGTTGGGAGTGGTGGCAGGCTTTGAAAGAAAATTCTGTATCAAACAGTTTCTTCATCAAACAGGATGTGTCTATTTAAAATTTTAAGGAAAAAATTGAATCAGCTTCCAGGATAAAACTATCAAGGCAGTGGTGAAGATGCCTCTACCCTTTTACGAGATTGAGTCACCGGCTGTGAAAGGGGAAAAGAGAGGAGCAGTATGGAGCTAAAACCCTGCATTTATGACATCAGCACATCTGAGAATCACTGCATGTGCAAACATGCATTGCCAGTTTCTGATTAGTGGATCTAGAACAGAGGTTCTGTTATAATTGGTCTGGGGTGCCACCTGGGTGCTGGGATTTGAGAAGCTACCCACTTGATTCTAACGTGCAGCTAAATTTGCAAGCCAATAAAATTGCTCTGAATTTTAATCCATAGGTGCTCTCATTTTGACACACAGCTCTCAGTGCTCCCTCCTAAAACTAGTTCAACAGAAAAAAATACTCATTCCTTTCATTTCCTCATTTGTTGTAAGCTATATTGAATAGTAGAAGTTAGAATACCAGCTGCGAGCTTCAACAAACTGCCTAAATTGTGTTAGGAAGCGAACCTT
This sequence comes from Solenodon paradoxus, assembly GCA_004363575.1. NCBI lineage: Eukaryota > Metazoa > Chordata > Mammalia > Eulipotyphla > Solenodontidae > Solenodon > Solenodon paradoxus. The sequence continues at coordinate 3,321 of RJWH01000196.1, read as the reverse complement.
TGGCTCTCAGTCTTTGTCACTTAGTGCGTGCTGTTTTATCTCTTTTGTCTTTTGTTCTAAGTATAGGTAGTTCACAGTAAATAGAAAAGCTTGGAAGGTGGTTGGAAAAGTTAAGTTATGGAGAATTATCATTTATGGATATGAGAGCAGTGTTTATAGATGGTACATTACAGATGAAAAATTAGCAGAGCTTCTAATTTAGAATACTATCCCAGATTAACTGTTATATGAGACCTCTGAATAAGAATGTTAAGGGGTATCAGTTCAAACACTGCTTGCTTCTTGACATTTACCTTGGTCCAAAGGTAAATGATTACAATTCTGAATATAAATAGGTAACATCTTGCTCTACTTTTTTTTTTTTTAAAGGAAAGGTACAGACAGGATTGAAGGCCAGTAGGCAGGTGGGAAGAAAGAAGGAAGAAGTATTTTATTTTATTTTATTTTTATTTAGCTGTACATCTTGATTGTTCTCCCCGGCCCGGGTCACAAACCCAGATCCTTTGGATGTACATGGACTGTGCTTCGTCCAAAGGCAGTTGACCAAACTGCTACTCCACCTGGGTATGTCCATCTTTCTCTGTTTTAAATGTATATCCCCTTATAGAGTCTACCCTCTAAAGCAGAAACCATGCATCTTCCACATATATGCAGATTTAACTACGTGTCCATCTCCTAATAGCATATTATTTCTCTTCATATCTGTTAAAATATTTTACCTTTAATTGCTAAAAACAAGATGACACCCAAACAACCCAGATTCCATAAAATATTTTAAAATAACAACATAAGAGAAATTGCAGTTCCATTTGGCCTGCAAGGTTTTTTGGTTTTTGTTTTTTATTCTTTATATAATAGCTCCATCTGCTGGTCAATCAAATAAGAAAGTTTTCAAGTTCCAAAATATAGTTTATATTTCACAAATAATTAAACTAATGTGAAAAAAAAATAATGTGACTCTTTTGTTGAGAAGTTTTCCATGAACTTGACTATTTTCTTCCTTAGAAATTTTGTTTATTGCTTAAATTGATCCCAGTCTTCCTAATGCTGTCGTATAAAAATGAATGATGCTGTGTCTGTCTTCTTCCCTCAAACTTCCCTTGTCATTGCTCCCCATTCTTCCCTCTCTGTACTTCTTCCTCTGACCTTCAGAGTCCCACTGCTGCCCATAAGGTTTCATTTAGATTTGATGTCTTATGCTCTGTACTCAGCTTTTCACTCTAATTTGGAAGAATTTTTTGAAAAATAGGCTAAAATAACAATGAGAAACTTAACGGCTAGCTGCACTGACCCACAAACAGGGTTTGATCCCTAAAGATGGAATGTCTAGGTGAAAGAAAAACTATTAACTGTAGATCTAGATCCAATAAGTGTATGAAATCTTTGGGAGCAAACGGGCTTAGCTAGGAATGATTTAGGAATTAGGAATGAAGACCTATTGAGAAGTAAAGCTAGTTTTAAATATACTTGTATGAAAAGATATTGCTAGGAACTAATTATTGTTTGACTACAAATCTCATGGAAATATTTTACTTGTCCTGTTCTCATGGCAAACAACACAATTTACTCGTATTCTTAAGCTTACATGACACAGTAAAATGGTAGACCATTTTAAACAGTATTTCAGTGTCTAGCTGAGCCCTAGTATATATTACTTATTAGTTCAATATAAATTATTAGCATATACATATAGGTTAATATTTTAGAAATTCAGTTTGAGCCTTTTCATTGTTATAGCTGTTTTGTTTTTATTAAGAGGAACAAAATCTATTCTTAGAATAAGGCCACAGTGACTTAAATAGAAACTATGTTTTTACTCTTTCACTTATTTATAGAAATTGTGACTTTTTTTAATCCATAAGAATTTTCTGGGTCACAGTAAAGGTTATTATTCATACCAAGACATATTGAGTCTATCAGTATGTTTTCTTTTAGATAAAACATATGTAACAAATTAGTTGAAAAAATAATTAGGAAGAAGTACAAGATCTCTGAAACTTGTCTTTAAGAAGTACAAAACATCGGCTGCTTTTTTATGCTGCAAATGTGGTAATGAAAAAACTTAGTGTATTATAATGCTTTAGTGATGAGATATTTTAGATAGTGTCATTAAAATGAAAGAATAAAAATTGACTTCCTGGAAAGCATAGCAAAGAACCTGCAAAAAAAGATAAATGAAGAGAATATTAAATGTTCCAGTATCAATTAATAATCAAGTCTCTTTCAGCCTCCACTGGATGCAGTGTTTTCACTCACTAACAAAGTCTTAAATTCTCTCATGTGAAGTGCATGAGGAAAAGAAATGCTAAAAACAATCTTTTTGTAGACTAGTAGCTCAACATATTAATTAAAGTTCTAGGTACTAGGGGAAAAATCAGTGAATGAAATTCCAGTTTTTAATAGCAATAGATAACAGCAACAAGAGCATTAATTAACAGTAGTTGGATATGTATATACCAGATCCTAAGTGATCTATTGATGCAATTTACTGAATTAGTATTTTATAACAAATACCTGCCTTCTTTTTTTTTTCTTTGTCGTCCTTCATATTTCTCATTTATAGTAAGAAAATACACAACAATTCACATCGATCCATTCGAAGCAGTATGGTAAGCAGTATGGTAGAAAGTAGTTTGCGGGTGGAGGAGAGGGCACTGGTAATTATCATGTTTCTGTTATAAATTCTGTGTGCCTGAATCCTCCTCCTCACTCCAAGTCCTTAAGAGAGCGCTGAGCCTGGCTCTCTGGGGATTTAGTTTCACCTTTACACAGTACTGACACAGTACTGAGATTTATACTTAAAAGGGCTCTGTTATTATGATCCCACTTAAATGGCCCAAGGAGCTAAGGGAACTCAGGCAGGAAAAGTAAAATATGGAACAAGTAAATTAGAAAGTAAGGGAAACCAGGTCAGGAATATCTCTGTAGATAAATATAAATTTCATTGATCTCACTCTTAATGGGCCCCTTGCAGGTTGATGACACGTGGATTTAGAAAGTACGGATTTGTGGACAGAGAGGAATGCCCTATATGGTAGTAGGTAGGTTTTTAATTACGATTTGACCCCCAAAGATATAAAAGGAAGCCAGCCCATAGCCCTAGTTTTCTCTAACCATGCAACATTCTCCCTCTGCTTATAGAGAGCTCTCTTTGGGTGTTCCTCAGAAAAGAAAGAAGGTTCTAGGGAGCTACATCTACTCACTCATTTGTGTCTAGATCTAGTTTTTAATCTTTGCACTCTTTGTTGTAATTTAGCATAAAATAAAGTAAGAACAAATGTGAACCATGTCTCAGAGTCCATATACTAGCTGTTCATCACC